>CM053408.1:7655249-7682627 GCA_028644305.1 Xerus rutilus | reverse complement strand
AAAAAAAAAAAAAAAAAAAAAAAAGCTTATGCTATTCGAGTGCCACCAGTGTTCATCACTGTGAACAGGGCATGGTTAAGCAGACACCCTGTCACAGATGAAACACACCATCTTTCTTCTTCTTCTTCTTCTTTTTTAACGTTCTTCTGCATCTTTAGTTTCATCACATCCAATTACAAGATTATATCTTGCCATCAAATCATTTGCCATTCTTGTCTTTGGATCCCTACGTGAGGTGACAACCAAGAAACTAATATTGTAAAAGTCAGTCATGGAAGAAAGTGTAGACAAGTCCAATGAGATTTTGAAATAAAATGAGATATTCTTGGAACTTAGTGAGGCAAAGCTTTTAAGTTTTTGTTTTTTTTTTTCTTTTGCCCTTTAAAGTGTTCACATTGTGATTCACCACATTATTACTAGGCAAGATAGGGGAATCTCATTTGATACACTTCATTGTAATTTATATTAAAATTCAGGGATTCTGAGACTTTTAATGCATAGAAATGTAGCAGAATTTACATCTTCTACTTTGGTAATCAGGCATGTTATTGTCTGTTACCCTTTGCTGATTCCAATGTCACAAACAATATTTCTATCTATGTCTCAAGCTGAATTCATATATGGCTTAGGATACAAATGGAATTTTATACAATCTGGCTTTGGGAGGTATAAAATAAATACAATTTAACCAACAATGCAATTAATTGAATGTAATTTAATAACATCAACACCATCTCACCCTAGAGTATTGGTACATTCTTTGTTATGGCAGAATCTTTGTATAAATGCTTAAATACTCCTGACAAACAATTAGAATAAATATTTCTTTTTTAAAAAAGTCATTTGCAAAATATTCCTGGGGGTGGAGTAGTGGCTACTTTTAATAATAGCTTTCATTGAATTTGAATAATGAAAATTATGACATGACGATATAGTTCTAGGCATCTATACTTGAAAGTAAATCAATTCTGATTTATCAATACTTAAATATCTCACAGTAGGATGGTATTTTTCCAACAAGCTATTTGTAGGGGAAGCAAATGCTAACATGGTTTGGCTTTACCTTTATATTTTTGAAGAGTGAGTATTTTAAGCACTATGATAGTTTTATGTGATTTTAAAAGTTGATTTTAAAATGCTGCTATGAGACATAATTGGTAAACTGTTTTGAAAAACAGCAACAGTGGTCATTTGTTCTACATGATGTCAAAACTTTAGCAATAAATCATAAATAGCAGGTATTGGCTCAGGGATCTAAAGATATACTAATGATCAAAACAGATAATCCCAAATAATGAAGCTGTTCTTTAAATGTTTGAAATTTGAAACATAGAGATAGACACACAATTTCATAAATACTGGCAGACTATCTTGGTATTCATTTTTAAAATATCCCTTCTTAACATCATAATCAAATTGAACTAAGTGTGTTTCTAATATAAAAGTTTAAAGACACTGAAATAATTATTGAAAATCTTGAAAAATATTTTGGAATAAATTTGTCTTGCAGATCTTGGTTAATCACAGAAAATTTTATGATGCATAAAAGAAAGACTACATATTGAAGTGAATGTAATATTAAACACAGGTGAAGCACAAAATACTGTAAGTCAAGTAAATATGCAAATGACAGAAGAATATATATTTACAGCATATATAACAAGATAGTTCATAAAATTAAAAAAATTAAATTTCCCATAGAAAATAAATTGAAAAATTATGAACATTAATGTGATGTGAGCACACACATGCAAGTTTACATGTAGAGTAGGCATACATAATAGGAACTAGAGCCATCAGAATCAGAAAAATTAAACTCTATGCCTTTCTCAGCTTGACAAACATTTAAAAGGTTGTTAATATCAAGAGTGGAAGAATGTGTGTAATAAAGACACTCTCATAAATAATAGTGTGCTTGTGAAATGAGAGAACAAAGCAGGTATATGTACCTAAATCAGATATAGAATATTACTATAAAACCAAATTTTTAAAGGAAAGTTAATATTTAGTAAAAGTAAAAATAATCATAAAGTTTGGCACACCAGTGGTATGAAATTCTGGGTTCATTTTCTTTGTATTAATAACCAATGGTATGGGGAGATTTTAACCACATACTGAAGAATGAATGGCATTTCATTTAAATACATGAACATATGCATCTATGAATATGTCAATATGTGTATGAAAAACAGAGAATTTTGATACAAAGTCTAAGCCCCCCAATTTTTGCATTGCTTATTGTTTAAGCTATGTCTAATTTCCATAAGCACCCCCTATAGTTGCAGTTGTATGTTTGGTCTCTCCAAGAAAATCAATAAAATATCATTCCTGCACTCATATAAGCAGTAACTTCCTCAGTTTTTATAACCACCTCAGCATTGTACAGGGAACTCAATTATAATTCTCATCTGTCCCCATTAAGTAGATTTCACTATTTAGATTTTACAAATAAAAAGTTTTATGACTGAAAAGGACAGAGTGACATATTGAAGACCATGTTACTAATAAGTGCTAAAGTAAGAATTCAGTGTAAGTTTGGTCTGGCTTTGACATGTACCTGACAAAAGAATTTGGTGTTATTCCTTATAACACCTATATTCAACTTTCTTTTCTCTCTTTCACATCTGTCTTTTCACATTTTTTTTATTTGTAAATGTGAAAATAAAGAATTTTGCTACAAAATGCTTAGCATCTAAAAACATCATTAAATCTTGTCAGAATGTCTTGAAGAATATTCAATTATATTTATACTGAATAAAAAGTGATTCGAGTATAAATGTATGTGTATGTATATTTTTGTAGATATATGTGTGAGTATGCATATATATCTGACATATATGTACACCTATATATATTATATCTCTTAGGGATGCACACATGCACACACACACACACACACACACACACACACACACACAAGCATTGCCATCACCTCTCCCATCACCCAAAACACATTTCTGCCCATGTGTTATTGCTGTTTATGTCTCCTGTCAGTATTTATGGTGTTTATTATCATTATAGTTCCTGTGTTCATGTGAAATGAAAATTAGTAAAAGCATATATACATATAGACATCTAATTTTTACAGTCTCTCTTAAATCATCAACAATCACTGAAACTTCCATATGAAGTTGGAATAAACCCCTCAGTTTGTGTCTTCTCTCCTACCTGTGTTATTATCATTGTTTTGATGATTTGGAGTTTATGGAATACATCTCTCTCCATGCATGCCATTGTTCTCTGCTTTTAGGAGATACTAAGGGAGTTAATGGTTGATGCTTTTTATTCCTAATCTTTCTATACTTTTTATTTATTTATTTTTAATTTCTCCCTCCCTCCACCCACAACTGCCCAAACACTTTTAACTTTCATTTTGCTCTACCCATTATTATTATTTTTTTGGCTTAAATTTCATTGTGTTCTCATATTCCCCTGCTCCATTATGCCACCAGGATGGAATGCTCAAATACCCGACATGTAGAGAAAACTCATGCTTAAAATTTCTCAACCAGTAGTTTGTAAGGTGTTAGGACTTATAATGTGCAATTCAATCTCTCCTCTTAGGTGATTTCCCTGTAAGCAGAAGTGACTTTTACATGCATTTTAGGTAACTAATACTCACTTCAGATCCATTAAGTTAGTTGTATGCTGTATATTGCCATTTCCTGCTGGGATAAAAGCGATGCACAGTAGACACATTCTTAAGTTGTTATGGGCATTCGCAGGTTTCAAGAGTAGACTCTACTTATATTTTTGAAATGTAACTGACTTTATCTTTATATCTGAGTGTCTATTTCTATAAATTTCTTACATAGAAATCTTTAATTTTTATTGTTTTATAAAATTACCTTTTTTTTAGTATAATTAGTACTTTAAGTTAAGGAAGTTATAATATAAAAGAATTTAAAAGGCACTGGCAGGAGATCTGTTTTGTGATGCATTAGAATCATTATTATCTGCATTATGTTTTAAGAAAACTTGAAAATACAAAGACTAGAATGGAAGGGGAAATATACCAGTCTAAAGTTACTTTTTAATTCCCCTCTTTCTAATTCTTCCACATTCTCCTTTCTTTCTGCCTAGTCCTTATTCTTTTCACTCTATTAAAGGCACTTGAATACACGTTCACACACAAATGGACAGCAAAGCATCATATATTAAGGAATAAATATATTTTCTAAATTGAAGCTTATTCATACTAATATTCCAAAATAGATCAAATTCAAATTCAGGAAAATGATTGAGCTATTCAGAAAATTTGTTTTATTTACTATTTGTTAACTGATTTTTTTATGTAGTATAAGTTTAACCTTTAGACTTTCATTCCATAGCTTTCCCTCTATGCCTCCAGTTCACACACGCTCCAGCCCTTCCCACCTTGGCATGGTATCCAACAGAAGGACCCTGGACATTGAAATCAGTGTAGATTTAACATTGTGTTTAGCTTTAGCCAAGCTAGCTGTGTGATATTTACTTTGCAAATAATTTAAGTTGGCTGATCCTCAATCATTACTTGTTCTAACACCAAGCATTACATTGTGTAAGAAGATAAAGGACTTTACAGCATGATAAAAGAGAAGTTATTTTTTTCTCTTAAATGTTCATATATATATGATGTTTATATATATATAAAGAGAGAAATATATAGAGGGGAGAGACAAAGAGAAAGTGAGACAGAGAGAACAAGACATTTTCTCTTTTCTGCACATGACCAGATGAAGAATAAAATAGGAGAGGAGTTAAGGATGTTTAGAGGATTACACCACACCAATGTTAATTTATGCATTTGCAGATTATCATCCATTCACTCAAGCATGTGTTTGAGTACTGGGTGTGAATCACACACTGTACTAAGTTCTGTGAACACTTCATAGGCACAGGCTTTGTCTTCACTGGTTCCTGTGAAAGCAAAGAGCTCAAGACTTTGAAGATAGCTAAGTTACTTCAAGGTTATAATTAACAACATTTCTAGTTTACATTGTGATTATTTCATAGGTAAAGAATACTAGAAAATAAATAGTATATATTTCCTTTTAACATTATGAACATAAACTGTATTGCATATTTAGTTTTCATTTGCAATAAGTTTAGAAAACAGATTAAAAAACAATGTTAGTTGAAAAACAATGCTAAAAACTATTATCTCTTATTTCTGCTAGAGGAAAATATAAGTGAATATTTATCAAACTGGCTGATACAGATATAACTTTCATTTAACTTTATATTTGTAAGCTTGAGGACTGCATTAGATGGGTTTGAAATATCCAATCAGGAATAAATAATACAGTCATGCAACTTCTGGTATCTGTGAAGCTTTTTAAGCAATAATAGAATATCAGTTGCAGATATTCCAGCTTCCTCAAATATACTGGTATATTATTATGCAATCTCCCTTTCTCTCTCTGTCTCTATCTCTCAAACACACACAAAGCAATCCTAATTTAAAAGATAAAATGAATAAATAATACATTTCTTATGAAAATTGTTAAGATACATGTATTTCATTGTTGGTATAAATGGTCAAAGAGTAAGAGAATTTGTAGTATTTGAAGTTTCTATAATACATTTATTATATTTGAATCTAGCATGCACACACACACACACAGAGACACACATAGACACACACTGAGGAATTCTTCAAGTCCTTGGTCTAGTTGAAGCAATATAGCCTGTATAATGTATACTACTATAACCTGTTTAATTGCAGCAAACCAATATAGCTGCCATACAGTATTCCTAATACAGTTGAGAAAAATTAATTTTGTTCTTATTTTCTTCTGAGTGAGCAAATGAAAAGAACAATCACCTTGTTCTCAGCTCTGCCTCCTCCATTCTACTACCCTCATTGACCATGGGAGTCACACTCATGCATCAAGTAGATTGTCAACAGGATTTACTTAACTCATTTTAATGACTGCCTAAGTTTATAAATGAAAACTTGTACATTTGGGTGAGAAATGGGGGGGCGGGTGGAATGTGAAGACAATATGCATGGGGACGTCAGGGGGTGACTCTACTCAGGCTGCTACAATTAGACGAATTTTCACTCATGCAAATATCTCCAAGAAAGGGAAGGCACCATGGGCTTTTACAGAGGAAGGTGAACTGAGAAGAGTCATTGAGCTTTATGGTCCTGAAGAAGGGTGGGCAGTGGTTGTATCTGAATCATCAAAGGAAGATAGAGGTAAGCCCTATCCTGGAGTATGTGGGGACAGGCTGGTCCTTTACATTCAGTAATTTCTTGGATAACAATAGAGCAAACTTTCTCAACCACCAATACTTTCCATGGATCTCAAATAACATGTAACTGTCAATGCTCCATTAGTCAAGATGAATAAATACCATTTGTCTCTGAGCAAGTTAGAAGCAATCACAAGCATTCATGAGATAGGATGTAGGAGTTTCTGGCAAATTCTTTTTGGAGATTTTCCTCTAAAACCATTGGTCCATCTGATTGAGATTGTTTCATCTGATTGGCAAAGGTTAAGTTGAATTTTACTAAAATTCTAGAGTTTAGGAAATCCCAGAGTTCAGTCCTTAAACTCCAGCCACAGTTGCAAAACACAAGATCAGGAAACAGTATTATTGTCAAGTCCTCAGATCACCAGTTAAAAGACTCTGAGAGTCTTTACTACTTGTTCGGAATGTAAGGATGTAAAAATGAAGTTCAATTTTATCTGAATCTTGGCACCAAATTGTGAAACTCATTCATAGGACTACTAAGGGTATGATTTTATTCAAAATATTGTAATAGAAAAAAAAAACACAACTATATCAGTTAAACGTTGACTTTATCTGTAACTTTCACAAAATCTGATTAACAGTGATTGAAAACCTAGCATGCTGTTTATCTTGCACAGTGAATAGCAGTGTCATGTGGTCACTGAGAGCATAGATTAAAGTCACATTTCCTGGACAGGACTTCTCACTCCTCTGCTTCCCAGCTGTGTTATCTTGCAAAATGGGTTTGGTTTTTCTTGAATTCAGATTTCACATTTGTAAAAGGGAGACTGAAATAGTACTCACCACAACAATTGCTGGCACACGGAAGGTACTCACTTATGTACTTGCTGAATAGATGGATGGGTGCATAACATTGGAAGGACAGAGCTGGAAGTACAGAAAGTGGCAGTGACTGAAAGAAGGCATCACGAAGCCATCACGTTTCTCCAAAGCCTCATCCACTGCGTGCCAGGAGACGGGGCAACCCAGGCATCCTGTGGATGTTTAAAGCATTGGAAAAAGAAGGAACAGTAGCTTTCAGTCTGTCCCTTTGTCAGAGAAGTAAAAGATTTGCAATAAGCCCCTCTTGCAGAACTGCATCATTTTTTGTGTGTGTAAAGCTAGTATATATATGCTTCTGGAGATAATAAATCTGAGATATGAGTATTAAGTTTTCTGAATTTGTAAAGTGTAGGAATCTGGTGAAAAGGAGACAGGAAATGCAATATTTATGTTACATGTGCAAAACTGCAACAATTGAAGATGAAATAGATGGCAGGTGTGAACACATCCTTAGCCTACATCAAGACAAAAATCCCATTCATTTTGTATGAAAAGTGCTTTTACAAATCCAGAAGAAAAAGAAATATTAGAAAAATAAGAAATGGACATAAAGTACATTCTCAGTGGTCTTCTGTCTTGTTAACTCATGGCTCATGCACAACGTGGTCCCCAGTGATGCTTTTAGATATGTCATATCACACTATCCCTCTGCTTTAGGCACTTCAACAGAAAATCATGCTGACAAAAGTTTAAAATTCTCCTGTGTGATCCAGTCCGTGAGGCCTCTCCTCATCCTCTTCTAGTTTCAGGGAGAAGGTTCACATGAAAATCTATAATCCCCACTTTCCTACTGTTGGCTCTGCCATCCAGGTTTGACGATTACCTTAAATTTCCCAAAAGAATGTCAAAAGAATGGTGTGTGTGTGATCCAGAGCAGAGCTGTAAACAACCATCATACCATTCTTCCATTCCCCTTCCTCTGACTGGATGCATGTGATAGACACCAGCAGAACCAAATGGAGAAGCTTCACTGAACGACTTGCTGAAGAAGAGTCAGGCCCAAGGAAACACACACACATATACACACGCACTCAGAGATCATTATACAAATCCCCAGTGGGAGATTGTTAGCTCCTAAAAATTATTAGACCTCAACTAAAATAGTTTTTAAGTATACCAATGATGAGAATGTTCATTGTACTTTATTAAGATCCCTTCCCCTTCCCTCTGATTCTGATTTATTTCCCTGGACAAGGTTTTATATATATCTTAAGCACCGTTCTTTTTTTCTCCAGTTGTGTTTTAGTTCAGAAAATTTCTTTACCACATCTGCAAATAGATTCCTTTACTGGTTTCAATCTAAGAGCAATGTTTGATTAGGCAGAGTATTAAATCTGGCTTTTCCATGTTGAGGGAGAAGGAAACACCTAGCCTCATATACCTTCAGGATTTCAATTTGTAATTGGAAATTGATTGTATAGTATAGCAATATAGAGGCCACCACACACACACACACACACACACACACACACATACACACACACACAGATAAGTGTAAAATAAGGATGGACCACAAATTAGAAATTGAGTAAGTAGCTGAAGGATTACTGTGGCCTCCCCAGAAGTTCATCATTTTATATTCTTGGAACTGTTTCTAACGGTCTTGGGCTAGAGCCCTGGGATCCATACCTTTGCAAGTTTGAAAACTTGTAGACTATAGCCCCCTGTTATAACTTGAAAACCTACCCAAGAGATGCTGACAGCCCAAGATGCAGAGCATCCATCCTTGCAAGACTCAGCTTCCCTTTTGCCACTTATGTTCTTCCTTCTAACCAATCTCTTAGAGTTGTCATTATTTCTGCCTTGTGATTGCCACTGTCTTGATTTTCTTTTACAAATTTGTGAGTGTGTGTGTGTGTATATATGTGTGTGTGTGTGTGTGTGTGTGGTGGCCTCTACATTGCTATACTATACAATCAATTTCCATTCCACTTTCCAACACTTTGTATCTACCTACTCACTTTAAAATAAATCTGGTATCTGTTACTTAGAAAGCAATATGAAATAGTTATTCTACACAATTAACAATTTGAATTTTTATAGATATTATTTCAATTCTTCCTTCATAAAAATATTGTAGAAATTAATAATATTTTTAATATAGTGATGCTGAAAGTGAAATTCAAAGTAGTTAAATAATTTGTTGAAGTTTGCATAGCTAGAAAGTAATGAAGACAGGACAGAATTTAAACACTATTCTATGTTGTCTTTCCCAATCTACATCATTGACCACT
Source organism: Xerus rutilus (assembly GCA_028644305.1). NCBI lineage: Eukaryota > Metazoa > Chordata > Mammalia > Rodentia > Sciuridae > Xerus > Xerus rutilus. The sequence goes on along the minus strand of CM053408.1, from coordinate 7,673,328 downwards.
GGACAAATAAGAAATGTCTGTCTTTGGCTCCAATGTTAATTTTTGTCTCAATGAATAGTGCTCAAGATGACAGTATCTGGGATATAGCATGCGGACTTCTCATAAAGTATAAAGTAAGATTTTTTTTCTTGAAGAAACTTCAGAGTTTCAGAGTGATTCAAATACTGTATTCTGTACAGCATAAATATCAGATATATTGCTTGTCTCTCATTTTCCCCCACACTAACCATCCCTAACCGTGTCTGCATTTTATCTTAACTATCTCCTCAGCCACATCAACACTATTGATAGAAATATTTTGCTTAACTAAACTAGTATTTTATAGCACCATAATTAATGCCAGATGGTTATAGTACTTTAATTTTAATTTGAGGAATATTGAGGATCAGGAACTAATTTAAATTTGCAAACTTATCATTACAAGAAAATGATGATAACAACATAAAGTCCAACATTAGGTTGTAATTGAGAATCATAAAACTCTACAAAAGTGTTATCTTGCAAATATCTCTAAATAAAAAGAATAAGTTACAAGTAGTTGAGAATTTTTAAGAAAATAATAAAAAAACTAGCTGAGACTTAATGTGAGCATATACCTACATATGTTGTTTCCTATTTGTCACTTTTTAAAAAGCTCAACTATTGCTGTACAAAAGTGTGAAATGATACCTAGTATTTAATACTGAAAAAGGCCACAGCTGTAATTTATCACAATGAGATAGACTTTATATATGCATTTAGGTTGCACCAGATCAAAACCACCAAGATAGTCTCCAGTTTGACACATCAGAAATGCAATTTAGGTCTGTCAAAAGAAGTGAAGAAAAAGCATAGCTATTTCTGACTTAACAGTATAAACAATATAGAAGTTGCTTTTTCAGTTGTTTAATCATATATATATATATATGCATTTTAGCTGATAGCATGAAATGTTTAAAGTAAAAAGGAACATTGAGAAGTTCCTTAAGTATTCCAAAACTCTGTGTTTAGAATCTTTAATGATGTTTTTTGAGTGAAAAATTTGTTTATGTTTTTACAGAGGAAATGAATAAGCAGTATTACAAGTATGAATGAATATTCTCTACTGTAATATTCACATAACTGGAATTTATCAAGATAATAATTATCAAATAGTATTATCACCTGATCATTATTTCTAAACTAAAAACTGAAGCACATATCAAAAATTTTAATTCCTGTATTTTAGGACTTTTGAATTTGCTTCAACTGCACATTAATGAGATTATCTATATTATACACTATAAAGCGAAATGATGGTAGGAAGATTAAGCTTAAAGACAATATTCTGAGAATATTTATCAAGTTTAAGTATAGAAACTTAGCATCTTCATTAACTAAGAGCCCAAAGAAGGAAAGTTCATACATCACTGGATTCCTACACTACCAGATTAGGGACAACTGCATTTCTTTTATTCATTACTATTATTATAATCTTCATTGTTAGTATTTTGTAGAGCTGGATTGGAAGCCAGGGCCTTGTGATACTAGGCAAGTATTCCACCACTGAACAATGCCACCAGCCCTAGACTTGCATTTCTAACATGTCCTATGGTGAGATATTAGGAAATATTTGTAACCTTAATCCAAGCACAGACATATTGAAATAGAGGGCTTATAATACCTTCAGAACCAAAGCATTTTTGCTGAAGTTTTGCCATTGCATCTGTGCTGATAGAGCTGAACATGGAAAGCCATTTTCTGGAGCTTGTGTAAGTAGGAGTAAACACAGAAGGAGGTCCTCAGTGAGTAATTGTAGTTTGCGATTTGACTCTGACACTGGACAGATATTGTGAGAGATCTTTGTCTCTTCTCCATCATTGATTGGCTTGGGTGGCTTAATTATGTGCTCTCATAATCTATCAGTTTCCCTGATGCTTTTCTGAATTCACTAAGAATATCTTCTTTTTTTAATAGTTAAAAAATTTAATGTTGTTCTTGGCATATAATTGGTACCCACTATGTATGTGTACTTATATTTCATATATGAATAGTTGCAACATTTAAATTGCCTGTCTCATTAAATTGTGGCTCTATGATGGTTGTACCTTGTCCATATTGACACAACCTCAATACTTCTTTCAATTTAAGTGGAAATATTTCAAGATGAAAACATTCTTAACTCCGTAATTATGCTACAGGCTTTGTGCTGTTGATTTACCTGTAATGATCCACTCCTATATATTCTGATTTGTGGATGAATGTACAAATTTAACTCTTAACTCTGATCAACACATTAAAAGCATGTATCAATATTGCCATTGAGAGATCACACCGTTTTCCCCAAATCTTTTTTTTTTTTCTTTCTTGGTTTTTGTTTCATTCTATGGAAGTGGAATGATAAAATATGATGCAAATTCATTGATTCAGTAATGGGATTCAGAGATTATGATTGTTTCTTTGTGCATGTCATTTCACTAATTTCTTGGGGGGTCCTAACCATACCTATCTTTTTTCTCTGTGAGAACAAAATTAACCAACATAGTTTGAAAAGGAAGGACGTTTATAGTAGGGATAAATGCACAAAGACCTGAGCCCTAGAAAGAAAGAAAAAAAAACCTGACTTCTTATAAGTTATAAAATTGAAGCTTTATTTGTATGAAATAAGGGTAATAATAATCATAGCTTAAGGCTGTTGTGAAAATTAAATGAAATTATTCATCGGCAAAGCTTAGCACCATGTTTCATACATACAGATGTTCTATATCTGTAACAGAAAGAAAGTTTAAGTAGTTTGCCTAATACAGCAAAGAGTGAGAGTGGATGAAAGAGGGGATTTTATCATTCCTTGGCATCCTCTTTCAATTTATTCCTTGAAATCTATACTGGTTGTAAATTCCATAGAAAGATAAGAACTTTTTAGTCCCACTCAGAGTTTCTAATTATTAGTTGCCGTCTTTATAAAATTTCAAACAAATTTCTAGTTGTTTTCACCAAGCACTAAAAAAAACCATACCCCTGCTTGTGAGATTGAGCATTATCTCAGTAACTACACCAAAATTTAGAAGACTTACAGTTTTTTATATACTTGTTAAGACAAGGTAGTCACATAGAAAATTATCTAAAATGGTACTAAAAATGTATAAGTCTATAGAGCAGGGCAGACAAAATGAAACACAAATGTGTTTAATTTAGATGGATAGATTGTACTTTTAAGGGTTTATTGAAACAGGCCAACAGTTTTCATCAGCTAAGTTGATATCTCTAAGTACAATTTAGGTCTTCACTGTCAAGTCTGCCTGTCAATCCTATTAAAGTTCTCAAGGTTGATTTCTCTTTCAACAGTATTGGCACCAAAAATAACTGAATACACTCTTGACTGTATCGTACTGCAGTAGAGATTCAAAATTAATTTGTGAAAGCATACAGGATCATATATCTAAGATCAAGAGAAAAATTCAGTTCTATATTCCTCTATAGTAGAACACAAGGTTTATACTTACAGTCTTATGTCCTAGACACCAGCACTACTTCAAGCAAATGAAACAACAAAAGCTTCCTGGAGCCGAGCGTGGTGGCGCAAGCCTGTAATCCCAGCACTTAGGGAGGCTGAGACAGGAGAATCGCGAGTTCAAAGCCAGCCTCAGCAATGGCGAGGTGCTAAGCAACTCAGTGAGACCCTGTCTCTACATAAAACACAAAATAGGGCTGGGGATGTGGCTCAGTGGTCCAGTGCCCCTGAGTTCAATCCCCAGTACCAAAAAAAAAAAAAAAAAAGCTTCCTGGACTCCAGATGTAGAAGCTGAGAGTGAGATGTTTCATATGGTATGCCAAGATGGTGACTAACCTGTTTTTCTGCCAATCTGATCACATCTTTGTAAATTCTGCTGAGTATCGCTGGGCTGAGAAGGTGAAAACTCCATTTCCCAGTTTCCTTGTTAACAGACTTTGTGTTAGGTGTGCTGGTAGAAGATCAGAATGTGGAAGGACCATAGAAAACCCCTGTTTCTGATCCAACAGGTGGCCTTGGCAGTAAGTTGAGAGGAATGACAATGTGGTTGCACAATTCCTGAAGCTAACAGTCCAAGGAAAAGTAGTGTTGGTGGTCTTTCAGCTGCTGTTGTTTTACAAATCCATAATGGAGAACAAGAGAATTTCTAATCATGTCAAAACACAAACACAAGCATGTGGCCTCCAGCCTTAGAAATTAATTTCTTTAGCTAGGTATTATTTTTCCTTTGTGCTCTTGGCTCATTTTTGAGTTTTGCACTTTGGGTCCTTCTGTGTCATTGGAAGACAGTGTATACAATTTTTAGAGTGGCTTTAATTTTCTTTGTCTGACTTATAATATGCTACAGTCTTATGTCTTAGATGCCAACACTACTTCAAACAAATAAAACAACAAAAAGCTTCTTGGACTCCAGACGTAGAAGGTGAGGGTGGAATTTTTCATATGGTATATCAAGATAGTGACTAACATGTTGGTCTGTCAACCTGATCACATCTTCATAAATTCTGCTGAGTATTGTTGGGCTGAGAAGGTGAAAACTCAGATTCTCAAAACCACCATAGAAAAGATATTGTCATTTTTAATTTATGTTGTACCTTTAATGACTCTGACTCTGAAATATATTTTTTTTCAAAATTATTCTGGTCATAAGTCCTTGTTTTGTTGTTTCTTACGGCGGATATTCATATGTGCATATTAATATAAAATGTATAGACTACTTTTCAGATCATGGTTACAGTAAACCTGCTTAGTCTCTAATCCTTAATTGTATGAGTAGAAACACTGTGGTCATATATGCCATGTATAATTTCTTAAGCATTTTAGAAATCATAAATGTCTCTGATTTCAGTGTGGCTAAATAGAGAAATAGACTATTTAGCATGAATCTATCTCTCACAAATAGACTACAGTTCCATGAAAATGAACCTAAATCAACCCCCTTTGAGTCATGAAGATAGGTTTGCTTGGTGACCACTGACAAGTGCAGACTTGGTTCCTTGTGGGCTTTACAATCCATCCCCTGTACCTCAGGTGAAGTTGTACATTGTCTCACCAACTGGATGAGAACAAGAGCTCTGGCATCTAATTGGCTGCATTTGAAACCTGGCTTCCTCAGTCACCTTCACCATAGCCACCCTGAATACCTCTGCACCTTAGCTGACAACCTGAGAAAGAGGGAGAACAGTACAGTGAGCATCATGGGATGATTTTAGTGATTAGATACACAAGTCACACCTGGAACACAACTAGACACATATTCATCTATCTTTAATTGATGGTTGATATCATTATTATTAATGCCACTATTTTCTCTGAAGATGGCAGGAAACTGTCTCAAATGAACAACATTGAAGGTGAATTTTATGTATTATCATTTTGAATCATGGTACATATTTGTATAAAATAATTTGAAAATTCAAAGTACACATTAATATTTTTACAATTAAAATGTCACTTCAGAGTGCATTTATAGTAATTATTTTAAATATAATTGGCAAGTACTACCATATGTAATTTACTTTTGATTGAGTGTATAGTTATTAAATATTTGTTCTGGTTATTTGATATTCAATATTATAACAGGTTTAAATTTGAGTAAAATAAATTGAAACTTTTGCTAATATTAATTTGTTGGGCTATATCTTTATGCCATATTCTAGGCTAACACATATGATAAAATATAAATAAATTATGTAAATATGGTCTATATATTCTAGAAATATGCTATGCATGAACTGGAAAGACATACATTCCTGAAGTTATAACACTGTATGATAAATACTTTATCAAACTTCTGGAGGACATAAAAATCTTGTCAATAAAGTGGCATGTAAAGGCATCTGTTGAAGATTTCAAGGAGCCAATTATTTTCTGAGTTGATAATTATGAATAAGGACCATATTTTAGGTGAAGGATTGATAAAAAATTGTAGAAAGATATTTAAAAAGTATGGTTTTTAAAAATAACTCTTCAAGCAACACGTGGCATTGATGAAGTTGAATGGTGACTTTCAAGGAATGAGACAGAGGAGAGAAAAACTACAAAGGTTTAACTAAAACAGAAAACAACCTTCAGCCAGATGGATGAAAGTGTGACTCATCTAGAAGTGAGTTCATTCTTGTAAAATTTTAATACTCTTTCTCCATCGAAACTGTATATATTTTCTTTTGACTAGTATTTGGTTAATGGGTCATATAAATTTTAATGTTTAAAGGCTTAAAACATAAAATCATACATTTTCTCATCCATGTCTCTAAATTTCACTCATCATGCTAAAATTATTCAAAATTATGAATTATGCCAAATAAGTAAATACATGTCTACAGCACTATTGTATAATCTACAAGTAATTCTGTAAATTTACATCTAACCTCTTCACTAGAGCTTCAGTTTTAATTATTCAAACTCCTCTCAATTGAGAAGCTCTTTTTAGGAAACGTTCAGGGGGTCTTTACCTTTATTTTTATGAGCAACTTAGGAAGCACCACTCTTACTCTTCGTCTTTGGGCTTAGGTGAGTTAAAAGCAACAACTTCCTACTTCACCTTGTTATTTGTTTTGGACAGGCATGCTATTAATGAACAACCACAACCTACTCCGAAGCAGAGATTCTTCCCCGGAGCCTACTATGAAGTGTATGATCACTATTCACTCTCCTGACAAACCTGGTGCTTTTAATGAACATTCAGGGTTAACCTATAGCTATGTAACTCCCTGGCTGGCCTTTGTGAGATGAGAGTTCCACAGTGTGATGAAAAACACTCTTGTCTCTCCTAACTAATGAGAAGCAAACCTACTGTCTGGGCAAAGAGAGTGCAGAGAATGTGCCTCAGAGGGATCACTGCAACTATCCAGAAAATTATATCCGGGATCATTGCAGATCTCAGTACAGCAGTTTTTCATATCTTTACTTGAGAAGAGTGTAAAATAGAATTTGAAGGCAAATGTTGGAGCTGCTAATCATTTACTCTAATGCAGATCATTATTTATCTAGAAATAAATATTTCACACAGTTACTTAATTTCATAAAAACATCTGAGTTATTTGCTTCACTAGTCTTCCAAGCAGACTATAGACCAGCCAGCTCCATACAGAAAGAAACCTAATAACATGATTCCTTGGGGCCAGGGTCCCAAGTCAGACTGTAGGAATTAAAATACATGCTTTGCTAATGCAGAGCCCTATAGTATAAGTAGAATTTGCCCTTCAACTTGATTCACCAACTGCTTTAAATATTTAATATTACCTCTCTATTGTCTTGTTTCCCTCTAATTAATTCCCTATATTTTATTCAAAGACAATTTTCTACAAGTCAATTCTGAGAACTTCCCAGAAAGCTATCACAATCGGTGTAGTCAGGAAAATGCCTTCTCATTTTTAAAACCAATAATAATGACCCAAAGTAAACCTAAAATACCACAAACTATAATATATATGACCTATACAGTATGATTTGGAACAATTTGGAAGAGAAGAGCAGAAGTCAGTATGTAATTCCTATTTGAGAGCTCAGCATGCGAACTAAGTAGGTGGAACAATTTCTGAAAGGCTAACTCTAATGCAACCTAATTTGTACAGGTTCACTCTGTGAAACCATGTGGTGAACCAATCTTTCAACATTCAGAGGATTTCAAATTTAAATAGGCAACACCTTCACATGCAATATATTTTGTTACTTCTCCAGTAGGATTTGGGCTAGACGTTGTAGGGAAAATAAAGACAACATAAATAGCTTCACGTAAATTCAGGTTCATACCAGATATATAAATGAATTCTCTCCCACTTTCCAAAACATCAGCCTTTAAGATACTTATAAATTTCACAAAAGTGAAGTGGAACTGTAGTAAAAGAAATGTGCATCTGGGAAGAGTATTGGAGCTATCTCTAAGAATGCCCTTTCAAGGCCAATGCTGTGCAATGGATGAGTTATAGCACCAACATGATGGAAAAGCTTTGTGGCAACAGCATATTGGAGATATATGTGTGTATGTTTATGTTCAGAATCGTTTTGCACCAGTAGGAAAGGTTAAGGACTCAGACAAGGGGGATGGCTGGAGCAGAAGACACATGGAAAGCCAAACTAACCTTTGTAGGGAAAATTGTTAACTTGACCAATTGATAAGAGATACCCAAACTTGAGAGATTCGTTTTAATGCATTATTTTCTCATTGAATCTGGCTCTCTCCAAATTGGGAGAGCCAATTGAAGTCTGAAATCTGAGGAGCACGACTGCCTTAGGAAAGGTATGTTCTCCTTAGGACTCTTGAATGGTTCTATGTCAATTAGATATCCCTGTCAATGTTTCATTAAAATAAAAAAAAATTCAAGTGGATAAATTCAGTTATTTTAATTTAAAAGCTAATTTGACAAAAATATTGAAAACTGAAAGGTTGATGGTGGTATTTTGTAGTCATTGTAAATATAAATTCTTATGAAAAAAGTTAGATACGCAGTATTGGATTATTTACAAATAGTTTTTGTCATCATATCAAGCCCTTATCTGAAGTTTTGGCATTAAATACTGTTAATAAGAGAATTTCCCCTGTACTGTAGGCTCCCAGCTAAGGTTGGAGTGGGGACAGTGTGTAAGTGCAGCCATGGCTTCAGAAAGGGAAGTCTTTCCTTAGTGCTAGAGCATTATGGAAACTTCACCTAAGTATCCACAATCGTATGCCCTAAATTAGAGGTCCTCAAAGCTTGCTGCGTACTTGCAATTCATTCCTGTTGCAAGGACCTTAACCATCTGGAAACTATTTTTTTTCTGTGTTCATGTTACTTAGGGAGAAACTAGTGGGTCCCACTGCACCCTCCATGAAAGTTAACACTGAACTTAGAAGATGGTGAGATATTTTGAGGCATTTCCTACCTATACATCCAAGAACTATTTCCTGCTTTGGTTTATCTCAACTTGGGCTCTGCTTTGGAAGAGTCTCTCATGTAAATGTAGAAAGCCTGCATTCACATGTGAGTCCTCAAAGTAAGTGGGAAGAATTGCCAAATTCCCAGCTTACTGCAGAGAGCACGGGACAGAGTTGCATGTCTAAGCTTTCATTGTTTCTTCTACTTCCAACCTCTCCAGGTAAGGGGATGGCAAAAAAAAAAAAAAAAATGCTGTCACCTATGATATGTCATTCAAGATGTTGAGCTTTCAATTTGCTTAGCAACCCAGGTTTTCTAATCATAAAATCAAAGAAAGACACTTATTTCAAATATCCTATAATAGGAGCTTATTAAATAAATTCTAACAATCTATAAAATGGAAGACTTTTCTGCCATTAAAATTCCGTTGTATATCTTTGTTATGTGTGTGTATGCGTACACATATGTATGTGTAAAAACCTCATGATAAATTATTAAGGTGGTTAGAAAACACTTGTAGAGTATGATCACACTAATGAAAACATGTTTGCTCATTTTTTTTCTAGTATAGTTGTGCATTAAAGCCTGTGTTAGGAACTTAGAAGAAAATGTTGAAAACAATAATTATAAGCTTTTCCTCATGTAGGTAACAGTCTAGTATAGAAGAAAGGGAATCCTTAATAAAGAGCCATAAAACTTTATTATGGTTTTTATTTATTTGAGTTTCACTTAATTGAATTGACATATTTATATAAAACCCACCTCCTTATTCTGTTTTCATTCAATAATTTTTAAACATACTGAAATTGTAGCATTATAAAGTTATGTCACTGCCCTCAAGCATAAATAAAAATGCAATAAAAGTCCATTTGAGATTGAGACCATACCGTTACAGAAGGCACATATGCATTTATTTCATTTATTTCTGGCATATCTTGTTACTGCATACATATATAAGATAACTCATAACAAGTAAGACAGATTCCATGCCATTAAAAACTTTCAATGTGCAATAGCATCAGAATAAGTTTAAACTAATTTCTCACTATAAAAGTCTTCTATGATTTTGTTCTCTTGTATTTTTTCTATGTTGTATTTTGGAGCTTGTACACATGTGCACACAAAATTCATGTACTTGTGTGTGTGTATAGGTGTATATATATATACACCCACATATAAATGTGGGTGTATATATATATATATATACGTATAGTTTTGAAACTATAATCTGCTTAAGAAAAGCTATGATCTGATTAAAATTTGTTTTGTTCAAAGCACCTAACCAGGAAATATAATATTAAGAGAAATGCTATTAGCATCTAATACATACTAAGTACTATTCTAAGTGTTGTAAATGTATAGATTCATGTAAACATCATGTATGCTTTCAATGGATTTATGAAAAATAGCAACATATAGAGGAATATTTCCTTTTATGTTAATTCTCTAAAGCAGGATTTGTGAGATAGCATTTCCCTGTGCAGTGAATATGGTTATGGATTGCTCACAAATAACATTGGCACCAGTGAAGCACAGAGCCAGAATCTTGGTTCTATCCCTGGCAGTGCTTTGGTGCTTGAACATGCTAATACGTCCTACTATTTATTTAAGCATCCATCCTGAAACATCTGAAATAACCCTGAGATTATGCTATCAAACTCATTTGTGTTACCTTAAACATATTTCTCGTGTTTCTAAATTTCTTATCCATGTTTTTAGTACTTGCATCCTCCTTGTTCCTCAGAAACCAACATGTGTTTATCTCCACTCTTTCTCTTTTCTTATAAACCCAAGTTTCAGCTGAGTATTCTTGATTATTTCCCTGCAAACTCCACTTTTCTTCCCACTGCAGGCCTCCTGACAGAAACCCCAGGTTGAATGGTGGCGGCCCTGTGTTCTAAACATCAGAATAAGAAGCTGCATCAAAAGAAGATAATCCCAGCACTTTGAGAGGCTGAGACAGGAGAATTGTGAGTTCAAAACCAGCCTCAGAAACCACGAGGCCCTGAACAACTCAGTGAGACCCTGTCTCCACATAAAAACACAAAATAGGGCTTGGGATATGGCTCAGTGGTCGAGTGCCCCTGAGTTCAATGCCTGGTACCAAGAAGAAGAAGAAGAAGAAGAAGAAGAAGAAGAAGAAGAAGAATCATCAGAAGAAGAGGTTGTGATTGCTCATTACAGACACTGGTTGGAAACAGGTCTTCTGGGATGAGAAGATCTATTAGCTACGTAATGAGGCAGGATTGGGGACTGGCTCTCCTCTGCTGGTGTGGCAATCTGTGGAGCACTGTTGCCAGGTCCCCTTGTAAGCTCCCCTGGGCATAACTGCTGCCTTGCTTGCACAGATCCACTATATTTATTGTGTTATTTTTACCTAACATAGTCCTTATCCCATTTGCTGTGGGAAAGTGATTTTGCCACATAATTCCCTGGCCCTCTTTCCTTCTTTTTTTTGTTTTGCAACAGCAACTGCAGCTGCTCCTTGAGAGCTTTAAAAACATCAATCAGCTTCACAGCCAGAGGTAGAGTGATGAGGACTCAGCCTTTTCTTTTTTTGTCACTTAAACTTAGTTCTTCTATGCGAACCACTTTTTTCTTTTTCTTTTTTGCATAAAGTGAACGTGCTGTAGGAGATAAAGAATGCAATTTTAAGAGCAGCTGGATCTTGGTCTCTGCCTGTGACAGGGAACAGGGAAGGCAGGAGAGCCCTTCCCTTCTCTCACCCTGATGTCTGCAGCGCCCTAATCCTGCTGTCTCTGTTTTTCAGTCACTTACGTTGGACCATCAGCTGCTGATTACTTAAAACTCCAGTGACTTTCCAGCATTTGAGGAAACAAGCTTTGATCGAGTGGCATTCTGTCAACTGCCTGCCTATTCATTGTGTGTTTTGTCAAACCATGATATTTGAAAGTATTTCATTCATATAATGTTATTTATCTGAATCAGTCTCATCTGCTTTATTTACTGGTTAAAATAGAAAAGTTACTATCTTATCTTTTTTTTAGGAAACTGACTATATCTTTCTCATTTTTACATATCCTTAGTATAAAATTGTAAATTAAGACTGAAAGGAGAGGATTGGGTCATCATTGCTGAGTTCCTATATGCCATACTCAGAAATTCTCACCAAATCCTATGGGTGATAGGGAGAAAATAAGAGATTTTTTTTTTCATAAGATCTTCATTGAAATACAATATGCCAACAATTTTAATCCCATCATAGAATCTATATCCTTTACAATCTATGCAAGTGTGTCTTTGTCTTTAATTATTTCTTAAAGGCAGACTTTAGGTCTGATGTGTGCTAGACGCTGAATGGATATAGAGAATGCGGTGTAATTGAGCTTGCTTTTGCTGAGTGGGTAATTAAGGGAGGACTGTGAGTACAGTTCCCTGCTGCAAAGGTGCGCAGCATGGACACAGCATACCTGGGGTTGAGAGTAGCGGTCTAACTGAGGAATCACCAAGACACTTCTGTCTGGAGCCTTTGGATAAAGATTGTGCAGGTGAGAATTAATGAGTTTAGGGACTACCAAGCTGGCAATAGCAACAAAAAGAGTAGCAAAGTGCATGAGTCTTGCTAAGGGAACGACAGCGTTCAGTGATTCATTTCCTTTGTGAGGAGACAAAAAAGTGGAAGCCAAATATTTTCAGTGTAGATTGAACAAGATAACTTAAAAAAAAATCCTGAATTTAAAAGATAACAGGATGGGTGAAAAAGGAACAGTCTGATGGAAAAAAAGTCAATTGAATTTTACATTTTGAAAGTCTACGTACTCTTCTCACATGTATCCACAGTTGGTAACGTGACACTGGAGAGGCTTCTCAGGAGGTAGGGCTTTTTTTCTTATCAATGAGATTAAAAGATTAAAGATCTTATGTTTCTAGACTGCGCTTCTAAGATTTTTGCCAGAATACTTAAGAAGTGACAGAGTGAGTTGTGAAGAAGCAAGGAGATTGTTTTCAGAATCAGGGTTTCATGAGTCTGTTTGTGTTGAAAAGTGAAGAAAGATCACATATTAGTAAAGAAGAGAGGATAATTTTTAGCACATGGCCCTGAAAAGCACATGAATAAAGAAAAGTATTAACAAAGCAAATCTGCACCTAATAGGATTTTACCAAGAAAAGTGATTTGAGAAGCATAGTTTTATTAATTTTATTATTTTTTGGGTAGTGCTAGGGACCAAATTCAGGGCCTCATACTTCCTAAGCAAATGCTCTACCAATGAACTACCCCTACTCCAATTTTATATATACACATATAAATAAAAACATATATATATATACATTAATATCCGTTTAGATTATATATGTAGAGACAGATATATAAGTATGAAGTGACTCTATGAGGTAATTGTATATGTGTGCAGTGATGCACGTTTATTACATATTATATCTTTTTTCTTTTTTTTTTTTTTTGTACTGGGGATTGAACTCAGGGGCACTCGACCACTGAGCCACCTCCCCAGCCCTATTTTGTGTTTTATGTAGAGACAGGGTCTCAATGAGTTGCTTAGCGCCTCGCCATTGCTGAGGCTGGCTTTGAACTCGCGATTCTCCTGTCTCAGCCTCCCAAAGTGCTGGGATTACAGGCTTGAGCCACGGCGCCCGGCTACGTATTATATCTTTGTATATGAACAAATGATAAAAATAACAGTCTAGGAGAATCAAACTGTTCACATTCCTCAGAAAGGTTGGAAGTGAAGCTGCTTAGCTTGGATGAGACAAGGAACTTGAATGGCCAATCAACCCAAATAAATTGAGGGACTGCATATTTCAGGTTTCATATTTGAGGTTTTAAAGTTAAGAAGATGGTGGACTATGGACTGTGGCACTGTCCAAGGTACACAGAAGCCACATCAGGGCAAATGGTGAGAAGATGACACAGAGGTCCTAGAGGCTAGTGGAGGACTTCTGAGGTTAGGGTTTTGCTTCAGACATAAATGTGGCATCAATGTGTCTGGGCTTTTCTTAGAGCAATACTTACTCCCTTATCCTCTATGGATGCAGACTTATATCATAGCTTTTATATATAAACTATAAAGCCCAAATTTTAAAATCTCAAAGATTTTGACCATTATATTATTATTATTATTATTATTATTATTATTATTATTATTATTATTATTCCCTATATTATTGGACCTAAAGTTTAGTGGAGGACATGAATAATAAATAAACATTGAAAACGTGGATTTACATTCCACAATGAAGGTTTTTAAAGGATGATTGTCTAGTATTCTTAGAGGGAACCACAAAAATCAATTTAGATGTGGATTTGTAACATATTAAGAAAAATCTCTGAAGAACTGACAATTTTAATGTGAGACCTGACAAACGTATTAAGAATTAATGAGAGGAAGACTGACAGGCGTGTTCCTAGAAGTGGGAACAAGAAAACCAGGAACTACAGAACAGCTTCAATATTCCTTTTATTTCTTTTCCTTCATTATTGGAGTGGAATTCTAGGTGAAATAGGAGAATAACTGACCCATCATATCCCAATAAATGTAAAAATTCATAACACATTTTAGCAAATGATGTACATGATAGAATAGGTAAGTCTATTTCTTCTTAGTCATAGTTCGAATTAATATGGACCAGAAGTATTATTATCATGTTTTCAATTTATGAGACACAGGAATGAGATAGCATTGATTTTGATGTTACTAGAGACATAGGAGGAGATTATATCAATCCTGAAAGCACAAGACATTGTCATTACTTCCTAAAACTCTAAACATGCTTAATTTAAAAGAGAAACAAGAATAAATGTGTTTAATGGAGAAAGAGTATTAAACTTATTTTCTGCTTAAGTACAAGATTTTGTCTGGTTTCATTTTTCTTCACTGATAAGACTTACTTTATTTCCAACATTGTACTTTCCATTATTTTCAGTTCTGACACTCTATTCTGGCACCTAAATGGAATTGCCTGAGTTATCCAGCAATTTCTCCTCTGGGTTTATATTCAAAATAAATGAAGTATCTCAAAGTGGCATCTATGTGCCACATTCATAGCAACATTATACACAATAGCCAAGGAAACAACCTAAGTCCATCAATCAATGATTAGATAAAGAATGCATACAATAAAATATCACCCAACTATAAAGAAAGAAAGGAAATCTTGCTATTCTTGACAACATGGATGAACCTGGGAGACATTATACTAAGTAAAATAATATAGACACAGAAAGGCACATATGCATGATGTCTCTTGAATGTGGAAATCTAATACCTAACTAATAAAAATAGAGAGTAGAAAAGTTGGGACTGTTGACAGGGGTGGGAAGAGTGTTGGGAGAAAATAAGAAGATGCTACTCAAATAAAAATAATTTTTATTTATATGATGAAAATGTTCTGGGGATCTAAGGTACAACATGGTGATTATAGTTAATAATAGTGTAAGAGGCTTTCTTTTATCCAATATGTTTCTGGCACCTTTGTTAAGAATCACATGACTTCAGCTATATGGGTTTGTTTCTGTGTCTTCTACTAATTGGTCTATATGTCTATTTTTATGCCAGTACCATTCTGATGTTGTTCCTATGGCTCTGTAGTATAATTTGAACTCTGGTATTGTGATGCCTCCAGCATTACTCTTTTTGCTCAGGATTGCTTTGGCTATTCTGGGTCTCATATTCTTCCATATGAATTTTAGGATTGTTTTTCCTAGTTCTGTGAAGAATATCATTGGTATTTTGATGGGTATTCCATTCAATTTTAGGTCACTTTTGGAAATATGGCCATTCTAACAATAATAATGCTGCCTATCTATGAATATGGAAAGTCTTTCCATCTTCAATTGTCATCTTCTTTCTTCAGTGTATGAAACTAGATATCTATTCCTCACCATCTACAAAAAATCAACTCAAAATGAATAGAAAACCTAAGTATAAGACTGTAAGACTAGAAACTTCACAACTATTAGAAAAAAAAACAGAGAAATTATTTTGACATATAGACATAGACAATGATTTCCTAAAGCGGATTCTTAGAGTTCAAGAAATAAGATCAAGAACCAATTAATGGTTGGCATTAGATTTAAAAGCTTCTGAACAGCAAAGAAAACAAATAAAGGAGTGCAGAGAAAACCAAAAGAATGGGAGAAAAATCTTTGTCAGCTACTCGTCTGATAGAGGATTAAATCCAGATTATATAAAGACTCAAGAAACTCAACACTGAAAAAACAAATAACCCAATGGATAAATGGGTAAAATAATTGAACAAACACTTCTCAAAATAAGAAGTACAGCCAACAATTATATGGAAAAATCTTCAACATCTTTAGCCATCAGGGAAATGCAAATCAAAACTACACTGAAATTCTCTCTCACTCCAGTCAGAATGGGGATCCTCAATAATACACAGAATAATAAACACTGGCAAGGATAAGAGGAAAAGGAAAGTTTATAAACTATTGGTGAGAATGTAAATTAGTACAGCAATTATGGAAAACAGTAAAGAGGATCCTCCAAAAACTAAAAATAGAACTGCCATAGGCTCCAGCTATATCATTCCTTTTTATTATCGAAGAGAATTAAAATCAGCATACTTTCAGACACATGCATATCTATGTTATTACACCATAATTCACAATACTCAAGTTATGAAACCAGCCTAGGTGTCTATGAACAGATGAATGGAAAAAGAAAATATATGTACACACTATACAGTTTTACTCAGTTATAAAGAAAAATGAAATTACATCATTTGTAGGAAAATTGATGAAACTAGAGAACATCATGTTAACTGAAATAAGCTACACTCAGAAACTCAATTATCAAATCTTCTCTCTCAAGTGTGGAAGCCAGTGCATGTGGTGGGGGGGAGTGTAGAAGGAAGAAAAGTAGAACAGCAGAAAAGGATCATGGGGAGGGAGGAAAAGGGTAAGCGGAGATATTGGGGAGAGAAAGTGATTAAATAATTTTATTTATCTGTACCAATATGCCACAATAAAACCTACCATTCTGTATAATTCATATTCATGAGTAAAAATAAAATACAAATTTGAAAAAAATTGTTATATTTCTTACTTCAAGGTTAATGATAAGAGACACATGCACCCACATGCACAAATGGTAACTATGGGTGGTGATGATGTGCTAATTACCTTGTGGTAATTTGTATACAATGTGTACATTTATAAACCATCACCCTGTATATTTGGGTATGTAAAACTTTTATTTGTCAATTAAATATTTTAGATTTAAAAGTGTGTCAAAAATTGAAAAAGCAAACTGTGGGAAGCCATCTATGAGCCGTGTGTGCACTGAGCAGTGTTCAAGCCTTTAGGCAGGGATGACTGGTTTTGGGAACTCCCAGGTGAAACCCACCAGTGTGAGAATGTCCAGTTCACATCAGCTCCCTGTTCTAGCTCACCACTCAAGTTCAAGCACAGCCCTGGAGATGGGAGTGACCTGTTAAGAGCCAAAACAGCCTTCTTACCCTGACCCCTATCTTTTTTTTTTTTTTTTTTTTGGTGAAGAAGCTCCTACTGATCCCTTTTGCCTCCCAGAGATGAGTATAATTTGCCAAATACCAATCAATCTGTTAACCACAAGACCCCTACCATACTGAGAAACAAGCACCTAAACAAGACTCATTCCACTGAAGCCTTATCCCTGCCTTTGATGTACTCTCCTTTAAATAAAAATTTTCAGTTGTTCAATTCCAGTTGCTAGGTGCTCTCCTTTTAAAGTTTATCTTTGGCTTTGTCTTATTACTTACTGATGATTTCAGAGTTTTTATTTTCCCAGGTGGCTCACATCTCCTGAGCAAGGAACCTGCTCTCTGGTGATGCTGACCATCCCATCAGTAAACAGAACATACATATACATAAAAAAGAGGTGTTAATTAGACCAAAGTGGGACTGAACTGGACACAGAGAATGTAAATACCTGGTGCAGCATTATTCAAATGGATAAATTAATCATGACATATGGCAGCTAGTGATTTGTACATTAGCTGGTATTAAAAATGGATGGTCTTTGTGCAGATGGGGCTTGAGACTTTTCTCACAGTCTTTTCTGGTAACTTCATCCCTCTAATTCCTATCTCTTCTTGCACACCTGAGGTTTTCAGAAACAGTGCATAAATAAATATTTTTCCAAATGTTGATGTTGGTTGGCCATGATCCCACCTTGATTTAATATAAATACAGTTAGTTAAGTGTTTTTTAGCATTTTTTTCATATTAAACATCTTTATATGCACTTTCAATGAACAATATATATATATATATATAT
>CM053408.1:7595396-7654749 GCA_028644305.1 Xerus rutilus | reverse complement strand
GAGATAGGGGTTTAGTTTCATTTTACTGCATATGGATTTCCAGTTTTCCCAGCACCATTTGTTGAAAAGGCTATCTTTTCTCCAATGTATGTTTTTGGCACCTTTGTCTAGTATGAGATAGCTGTATTTCTGTGCATTACTCTCTGTGTCTTCTATTCTGTACCATTGGTCTACATGTCTGTTTTGGTGCCAGTACCATAGCATTTTTTGATTGAAGAAATGATTTCAATATTTTTATTTTTATGAAATGGATAAAAGATCAGTAAATTTCAGCACAATTCTTATAACTTATTTCAAGTAGAACATATGCAAACAATCAGTTGAATTTAATTGAACTGAAGCACATCAATGATGAATTAGAAACTAAACACAGTAGAATATCAGAAGGAAACTTCATAGATTAGGCTTTCCTAATAGACATTTGAGATGAACCTTGAAAATTCACAATACGTTCAAGTGATGGAATTGGGGATTATGAGTTTTATAGGTAAATCTAATAGCCTGAAGAAAAGATAAAAGAATAAATAGTTAAGACCATTTGAAATGCTAATTTCGCCTCCTATGGATAGGACAGGGTTATCAATTTAACTTGACAGTCATTCATAAAAGTGTTATTAATTGAAGTTAAAGTAATTAATAAACATCTAGTCAAAATATAGAGCAGAAATTTAAAAAGATAATACAGAATATAACTAAACCTCCCTGCAACCAATAAAACTGTTTGATTTTCATTCCCAATCATTTCCCCCACCTTCTTTTCCAAAGATTTCAAATCCTATGGGTTTTGTTGTTCTTGTTGTTGTTGTTGAACTCTATGCAATGGAATGCATATTCTTTTGTGTTTGGCTTATTTTTCATGATACAGAGCTTGAACAAAATATCTTCATTGTGTACATGTGGGTTTGACATGATAAAAGCTCCCAAAACCAACATGCTTAATAGAGTAAACAGAACCATCAGCTCCAAACACTTCTAGTGCCTGGTTGTAATCACTATCATGTGTCCACCGTTCCTGCCGCCCATATGCCCAGGAAATCACTCTTTTACTATGGACTAGTTAAGAGTGAGTAGATTTTTACATACACAACATCATACACATGTACTATTTTGGTCTGGAATTTCCAATTCCACATAGTTGTTTTGAGATCCAGCTATCTTGTTGGTTTAATCATAGTTTTGGCTACTTTATTACTCAAAGGAAGTTTTATCTTGTGGACATACCAAAATGTCTTTATCCATCCATATTTCAATGTTTGATTAGATTGGTTTCAGTTTAAACTATTATAAGAAGTACTTTGAAGAATTTTATATGACCTTGTATAAAAATCAGCTTTTATTTGTCTTGAAGAGACACTTAACTATAGTATGGTTTATAGGATAGGCACTTGCTTAACTCTTTGTGGTCTCTAAATAACAGAGTATATGAATTCTAGTCACCCACCATCTTCAATAGATGGTACGTTAAGTCTTTTTAATTTTTATCCATACCTTGTTTTAAATACAGAACCATTGTAGTGCCATGTGTTCAAATGTATCTCATTGTGGTTTTAACTTACATGTATCTGAAGATTAAACAGAATTCAAATACCAAAGTGTCATTCAGATACCTATTCTGTTGAAGTTTCTCTTCAAATCTTTTTCTCACTTTAATTTGGGAAATTTTTATTATGTACTTTCGAGGGTTTTTATATGGGGTAGAGACATTCCTTTCATCAGATCCCTGGTTTGCAAATATTTTCTCTTAGTTTATGGTTTATCTCTACATTATATTTCATAAAGTAAGACTTTTTAATTTTGATTGAGGTTAATATAACATTTGTTTGTATGAACTTTGCTTTTGGTATTGTGTCTAAAAATCTTGTTGCTGAACTGAAAGTTCATATTTACATATTTTCCTCTTTAAAAATCTTGTAATTTAAGGCTATTTATAGGCAAGGATCAAAAATAATTATATATTGCATGAATTGCAGGTTGAAATTAGTTATTTAAATTCAGATATAGAACTATTGTAGTATCATTTGTTAAAATGCAACCCAATGGTTGTATACTTCTGGCATGTTAAAGGTAGAGGAAAATCGTGGTTTGTTGGTATATGCCTGTAATCCCAGGGTCTCCAGAGGCTGAGGCAGGATTGCAAGTTTGAGACCAGCTGCCAAAAGTTAGCAAGATCCTGTCTTAAAAATAAAAATGCAAATAGAAAGAACTAGGGTTATAGTTCAATGGTGAAGCACCCCAAGTTTCAATTTTTCAATACAAAAAAAAAGAAAGGGACAAAATGCTGTTTGAATATGGGCAATGATAGCTGAAATGTGCAGCAAAATTTCTAGAATATCCACAAATTCAAATAAATGTCAAAATAGTGAAATCATTCAGATTTTTTTATATAATTCAAATAAAATTAATCTCGAAATTAAAAAAAAAACCTTTTAAAAGAACTAGAACATGCCTATACATTTGGAAATAAATTTCAAATGAACCGTATGTAAAAAAGAAATAACTTATGGTCAATTAAGAAGTCAGTAGATTTTAGGTATATTTTGAAGAACATTGCAGTACAAATGCAAAATGCGAAGCTTGTGGAATACATCTAAAGCCATGTTCAAGAACATTGTGGGAGCTCAAGAGATTTCTCAGTAAGTCTAGGGCAGGTCTATGCTTTTCTCAAGGACACTATGAGAGACAAGACGCCACAAACCTTGATCAGGGAGCAGTAGCAGACTGAGCTAGACTC
Source organism: Xerus rutilus (assembly GCA_028644305.1). NCBI lineage: Eukaryota > Metazoa > Chordata > Mammalia > Rodentia > Sciuridae > Xerus > Xerus rutilus. The sequence continues at coordinate 7,652,018 of CM053408.1, read as the reverse complement.
CTGCTTTTCTGTGTTAGGAATCATAATTTATAATAAGGAATAATCTGCACAGATTTTCAACTTTGGTTTTCAATCATGGACAGATTTGTGTACATGTTATCATGGTTTCTGCTATTGATACTGCTCAGTCTGTTTTCAACTATATAATTAAAAATGAATAAAAGACAGTTTGTACATCGTGTGGCTGAGAAGGTTCTCTAACAACCACCTCCTCCAATGTTGTCCTAGTCATTTTTACTCTCCCCAATAGATAGCATCTGTTTATGTCTTTGGGGATTATATAATCGTTCTTCTCTTGGGAATCCTCTCAGAGATCCAGTCTGATGTAGCTACTGTAATTGATATTGTTGGCACCGTTGGATTTATGCAGGGGTGCAAGGATGCAAGGATGATTTGACATATGTCAATCAATAAAGGTGACATGCCACAACAACAGAAGGAAAAGGCATTTGATAAAATTCAAATCATTATTATTGTTCATGATTAAAAAATGCTAAAAAGTTCAGCATAGAAGAAATATATTTCAACATGACAAAGGCTATACCTAACAAGCCAGTAGAAACACTGTCTCGAGTGGGGATAAGTTGGAAGCCTTGCCACTTAATCACAACCTGGTAGAAATATGCATGGATAGAGAGGTGCTTGACCTGATGGGCTGGTTTAAGTTGTGAGTTGGTAAAAATTCTCAGAGAAGAGAATTACCCAAGTACATCGTTCTTTAAGAGAGGAAATATTCCTGAATCTACTAAATTTTGAGAATTCCAGCTGTGTTCTATTGGTTATATGGCGACATTAAGGTGTCTAATGATTGTATACCCTTAGCTGAAGTCATGATCCATGCCATAATAAATGAAATTCTGCCTTTTTGAACATCATATTTTACATTGGGACTAGAAAATAAGACAAAATGAGAGAAGTTATCACAGATCTGCTCACTCAGATCCAGCTTCTTGAACAGATAAAAGATGTGAATTATTGAGAAAAAATGTGAATCATTATAAAGAAATAACAAAAATAAGGCAGGATGGTTAAACCAAATGTGTGTTTAGATGATTAGTTATATAAAAAGTGTGCAGATGATAAGTGATATACAAAGAGTAGAGATCCTCGAAGTGGTAACAGAAGTGATTATGGGTCATTATGTTATTATGTCAGGTAGTTAAAATGATCCTGGGTGAAAAGGTACTACCAGACTTGCTCATTTACCTTGTCGTGATGACTTGAAACACACACTGATGACCCAAGCATGTCACATGCAGCCTTTTTCAGAACCAGTACTGATCAAAATGGTATGAAATGAAAAAACAGACTATGAGTCAAACTAAGTAAGTTTCCAAAGGCCATCAAATTTTCATTGTCGTGGGCAGAACATCCTGACAAAGGTGGAGAAACATTCCCAGGATTATCAGCTATGCGCATCTAACATACACGGATACCTGACCCTTCAAATACAAAGGCATGGGGAAGCATGATAAATCACAGGATGTGTAGTGTTCTAGTGGAAGTTTCAGTGGTTAAAGTGTGGCTTGAGTGTGCAGTGATATAGAAATCTCATGACTACTATGTCACCCATAAATTTATGTAGCACTGGAATAGATGAGATGTCTGATTGGGAAATTTGTATCTTATCCAAATAAGCAGGCACAGGGAAAGGAGAATCACATACAAACGTGTCCATCCCACTGCTCTTAACTAGACATAGTTGACACACAATAGGTTCACAATAAATAGCAGACATTTAATTATATAAATTGCTAAGTCTTGGAATATGTAAAAATACATTTTATCAACATAGTGAATGAATTCATAATTCAAATACTTCCTCATGCCCACTTTAATTCCATCCTTCAGATGCCCTTCTGTTCCATCCCCAGGAAAACACTGGTCTGATTTTTGTAACTATCAATTACTGTGCACTCTTTAGAGTTGTAAATAGATGGAATCATTCAGTATGGACTTTTTCCTCCCCTTTTCTTTTCTTATCGTCTTTCTTTCTGTTTTTGATAAAAAGGGAATTGGCTCCTTTTACTCAGCCTAATTCTCTTTGAGATTAACTAACACGTATCATGTATCCAGTGTTTCTTGTACTGACAAATGCTACTCCATGGTGTAGATGCATACTATACTCATTTCATATTCCTCTGTTGATAAACATTCCTCTATTAGAGAGGAGTCAGTTATAAAGATTGGTTCAATGTCTTTGTGTGGATATATATTGTCATTTATTTTGGATTAATACTCAAGGGAGAAGAGCTGACAGGGGCTTGGCTCAGAGTATGAAGACATGGCCAAAGTATTTTCACAGGTGGTTATAACATTTTATATTTACACTTGGTTGTATGAGTATTCTTTTGTTCCAAACGCTCTCCCACAGGTGCTGTCATCAGTCTTTTAAATTAAATTCAAATATGTGTAAATAATTCCCATTGTGGAGAAAAATCTTTGCCACCTGCACCTCAGAGAATTAATCTCCAGGATACATAAAGATCTTAAAATTAACATCAAAACAGCAAATAACCCAATCAAAAAATGGACAAAGGAACTGAACAGATACTTCACAGAGGAAGAAATATGAATGGTCAACAAATATATGAAAAAAAAATTTCAACATTTCTAGCAATTAGAGGAATGCGAAGTGAAACCATATAGAGCTTCCATCTCACTACACTCAGAATGGCAATTATCAAGAGTATAAGCAACAATAAATGTAGGTGAGGATGTGGAGAAAAAGGCACACTCACATTACTAGTAGGACTGCAAATTATTGCAATCACTCTGGAAAGCAGTATGGAGATTCCTTAGAAAACTTGGAATGGAACCACCATTTGACCCAGTTATCCCATTCCTTCGTATATACCTGAAGGGCTTAAAATCAGCATATTGAAGTAACCCAGCCACATCAAAGTTTATAGAAGCTCAATTCACAATAGCTAAACTATGGGACCAAACTAGGTGTCCTTCAATAGATGAATGGATAAAGAAAATGTGGTACATATACACAATGGAATATTACTCAGCCATGAAGAAGAATGAAATTACGTCATTTTATTATAAGTGGATGGAACTGGAGGCTATCATGCTAAGTGAAATAAACCTACTCCCAAAACCCAAAGGTCGCATGTTCTCTCTGATATATGTGTGCTAACACACAATAAGGTGGGGGTGGTAATAGAAGTTCATTGGATTAGACAAGGGAGAATGAAGGGAAAGAGGATGGAAATAGGAAAAACTGCAGAATCAATCGGACATAACACTCTACATTCATATGTGAATACATGGCCAGTATAATTCCACATCATATTCAACTACAGGAATGGAATCCTACTTAGAATAAGAAAAACTCCATGTATATATATCAAAACATACTCTACTGTCTTGTATATCTAAATAGAATAAATTAAAAAATTACAAACAATTTATATTATGTTTTTAATTTGAATTTCCCTAAATCCTCGTGGCTTAAATAACTTTTCATTTAATTATTTCTCATCTACATATTTCCAAGTAACATGTCAATCCAAATCATTTTTATTGGGTTGTTGATATTATTACCCAATTTTGAGATTTCTTTATATGAAATAGACTAAAATTTTTATCTTTATTCATGACTTATCTTTTTATTCTCTCAAAAATATATTTTAAAGAGCACAGGGTTTGAATTTTTAGATAAAATAGTTGATTACATTTTGTTTATAAAGTTTATCCACTGGTTTAATTTAGTACTTTGCATGTGGTTTATTTCCAGTGTTTTTAACATTTCTGGTGACTCTAAATTTAATTAATTACATTTCATTAAAGGTTTAATAATAGACACTTAAAGGCGTAGATACCCAGGTTCCTTTCATAACTTTTGACAGAGAATGTGAGTTTGCACCTTCATCATGCATGCCATTGGCCACCTTGGTCATGAGTCCCCCTAGAATATTTCATAGCCAACAGTCATAATGGATTCCACTGGACAGTGGCTCCATGAAACAGCCTCATTTAATTTTTCTCCCTGATCCATACTTAGGAGAAAGGCAGGTTTGAGAGCAGCATGCTGATTTGAGGAGTATGCAATTCTGTCTTCTGCAACACAGTCTGCTGCTAGAGTGTGTCTCTTCAAGTTATGTCTTACCTTTCCTCATGCTGTTCCTTGTCCTGCATGACCTGTGTCCCAATCAGTTGTGGAGGCATGATAATGACTGGATGGTCACCTTACATTAACTAGAAAGAAAAATAAAATAATCATTCAATATTAAGTTACAATTTCCTGCATCAAAACAAAACATAATTCAGAAGTAACACCATGAAAAGATGAGCACTTATCATCAATATAGCACCTCTTATATGCTAAATGCAACAGGCCCTATATGCATTTTTTCACCATGTAACAGGCACTGAATGGCATTGATTACCTCACATGCTGTACCTACGGCTATTCCCCAGAACATAAGCCTAACTCAAGAATGGCCCTTGAGGATACAGAGTTCACTGTCTTCTGTTCAAAAGACCCAGACTCAACCTATCCTGTGTTGATTATTTCTTAGGCAATACATTTTATGTCTCAAATATGTTACTCAATATACCAATACTCAATATACCAAGATTTTAATGAATGACATTTAGGAGAAATAGTTAATGTGTGTTTCCTCCCCCATAATGTTCAGAATATTAACATCAGTGGTATATCTCACACACAGAAAAATATTTTCCATTAAGTAATCCATATTATATATATATATAATTTCATTTCACTTTTTTCATTATCCAAAGTAAATTTTATCTATTATGGGTTTCCCTTTACTGTCTATGTGACATTAGTCATTGAGCTAAAAATAAATTGTTGCATCACATAGTAACTAAAACGAAGTGAGTTGCAATGTCCAGTTTGACACTGACTGGTTTCCATATTCTTACTAATCTACATCCTCACAAACCAAAACGAGAATTAACAAATCCCTCCTAGACTGGAGAACAGTTTTGCCCGAGGCTCAGATGAATCTCAACAGCCTGTAAAACTGCTCACATAATGATTTCTAAATGACGGTGTAGAATGTTTGAGGAGTCTTAATACCTATGCTTATTTATATTACCCCGTAATCAAATGACACTTCTATTGTTACTGAAGCAGTGACTGTTCAGCTTCCCATGATGCCTTTTCCCCACTGCAGGTGACTCCTTGAGAGCTGGTGGACCAGGCGCGTGGGAAAGGCCCCATGAACCACAGGAGGTGAACCATGAAGTCTTGAATCTCCAAGTCCAGATACTCCATGGTTCCCCCTCTCCTTCTGAGAGAGGGGAGAAAACTTTGCTCCCCAATGTTTTATAATCCTTTGGAATGGAAAGAGCCAGCTCAATAACTCCGAAATTCACACTGACTTGAAATATAAACTCATTTTAAGAAAAACCTCTAAATCTCTCTAGCAATCTCCCTGGCTAGCTCCAGTCAGTCAAATCTTAACTTTTGAGGCTTATACTTTAACCTAGGTTCAGGTTTATTTTTCTCAGAAAGCTCTACTTGTACAAAAATATGAGCATATTCACCGCTTGATAATGTTAACTTTAAATTAAAACTATACATAATTATGGAAACTGGAGGTCTATATCAAGAAAGTTAACTCCAAATTGCTACCTGTTTATTTTCTCAAACCTGACAAGAGGTAGCCCACTTTTTGTATTTGTGCCAATAATACAAGTAACATGTGTTACTCTGAGTCTTCCCTATATAATTCCAAAAGATCAAATGGTTTTTTAATGAAAATTAAATATAACATGTTACTTTCATCTATTTAATTGTCACTAACATGGGATAAGATGAAAATATTGCATTTCAAGTAACTGTACATCATGCTATGTTTCCTTGGAGGCTGTATCTACATGCAACAGTTTTGGATAGAGCAAAAGCTTTAATAAGAGAAAGTCAATGAACCTCATGTACCTTTTATAAAACATGACATAAGGCAATATAATTAAAACTAAACTTATTTCCTGTGGTGAAATTAACTTACAGAAATGAAGGTGTTTATTTATTAAATGGGATCTCTGGAGCTCTCGCCTTATTCTTTCCCCTCCTGGGAAGATTTTTTGATTGTTCGCCTCCTTTCTTTTACTTGCTTGCTGTGTAATTTAAAACTGATGCCTTCCTCTGGGAAACAAAATTTGATCGGAGAACAGCCTGCACCACCAGCTAAACAAATTACCGGTGTTTTACTCACTTTTCTTCCTGCATTCCTTTTTTTTTTTTTTTTTTTTTTAGAATCAGAAGAATTGCAGGCAGCGGTTTACAAGGGCTGTTGCAGTGTTCAGATTTAATTTGCAAAAAACAAGGAGGACATATTGGTCCCTTTAGTGACATATAGCTGCTTGATGAGAGTAAGCATAGAAGCAAACAAGTTATTATTCTCCTTTTCCCCATTGTCTGAAGTCTTTCTCTAACAAGCATTTAGATGGTGAATTTTGATGCTATTGATTAAGTTACAAATGCAAAATAATTTTAAAAGAAGTGATTTTAAAGCTGTTTCTTATACAGGAAAAGCTGAAGGACTTTTTTTTAATTTTTTATTTGTAGGTGAACAGAATATCTTTATTTTTATGTGGTGCTGAGGATTGAACCCAGAGCTTCACGCGTGCTAGCCGAGCACGCTACCACTGTGCCATAACCCCAGCCCCCTAAAGGACATTTTAATAGTGCACTAAGTTCAAACAGTATCAGGTGTGTGAGCATTATTCATTAATTAATCAAATGAAAAACTACATTTACTGAATACAAACTCTTTTTAAAGGTTCTATGAAAGTAACTGCTAATATAGATATAAATATGAATAAATGCCCCGTATGCCGGAGGCAGTTTATGTAACATCCTATTTACTTATGATGAAGAAGATGTACATGTAAGTATATTTAACCAACATGCCCCCAGATAGCACTATGCTAGATTCATTATTCATACTTCATTACTAGATGACAGTCAGAAATCTTTTTTGGAGTGTAAGTAACGTTAGCCAGTAAATCATGAGCATTGAGAAATTATTTTGCACTTAAATTCATATTTGTTTTTAGAAGAATGATGTGTTAGACTACAGTCAATTATCAGGGAAAATCTAACTTTATTGCATAGATTACTATTTCTGATATCTTATTTTCTCTGTGATTGGCAAATATTTTCTGAATTTAAAAAATATTATGAACACTTTAAAATACTATTACTTAAAAAATATTATTACCATTGTTCATTGTTTTTTTCTTTTAAATTTGAAGACAACTTACAAAAGCAGAGAAAAAGGTTGAAATGAAAGAAGACTTCGACACCAGAAAATACTTTCATAATTAAAGTATTGCCACGGGGCTTCAAGGAGAGTGAGTGGCAGAGTCCAGGCTGCAATCCAGACCAGCTTACATTGAAGCTGATGTTCCTGCCATAGAGTAACTTATATCAATTATTTCCTTCATTTATCTATTGAATGAAAAATACACATTGACTACTTGTCCTTGACATATTGCTAGATGCTAATGAGAGAAAAGCGAAAACATCATGAAAAATTGGAAATAAGATAGGAGATGGCCACCAGCAAATAGAGAATACACAAACAAAATAATATCAAATTGAAAGAAATAGTATAACGGGATCAGAGTGCTGGGATAGAGACTAACTGGGTTCTAGAAATGTGTACTTACTGGAGATTCTTTAAATGCAATAACCAAAGTAGATTTCTCTACAGTTGTGACATTCAAATTGGGTAGATAACATAGAGATAAATATGTGGACAGAAGCTAGTAATGTATTCCAATGTGGGGAAAACTGTAAGAGAGAACTTTATTCTCTAGAGAATGAATAAAATCCAGTGAGGTTTAGACAGCGATATACCAGAGTATCATCATATATATCCTTGTATGTGTATAAAAAAATTGAATTTTTTGCCAAGTGTAATAAAAATGGATAAATGATCTTTTGGTGGAGGGGGAGGGAAGATTTATTTATTTATTTAGCCACTGAGCCACATACCCAGCCCTTTTTATATTTGAGACATCCTATTTTATTTGTTCACTAATTTTTATTATTTAAAAGTATTTAAACCAGCATTTTCTGTAGTGGCAACACTTTGGTCTTAGAATAAATACTGAAAAAAAATGTTAGTATCAAATAATATTTATAGAATTCACTTCAAATGATCTAACTCTTAAATTCTCATCTCTCAAGGAAATATATCATTATTTTTAATATTTTCAGAGTTCCTATTGGAGACATATTAAATATTGTCTTTTTAATGCTTTTTGTAATTTTAACATATAATAAAAACAATATATTTTAATAGATAATTCTGCCCTTATTGGAGGTTCATATTTAGTCTAATGGTCTCTAAAATTCTCTACAGTATTCCCAGATCATGTTCAATTACTCCTCCTCTTAAGAACTTATTAGTTGGAATGATTTTAAAGTTAAAAAGAGTTCCAGAGATCTTTAGATGTTTTGCTGTGTTGCTGACACCATTGTCTTTCTCAGATGAAGGGGCTGATGTTAAGCATGATTTTTTTTTTCTCACTTAGTAATTGTTAAGTGCCCAGCAATATCTGTCAAACTAAGTTAACACATTTCTCTTTCTGGTTTGTTTACGTTAATATTATTAACTGAAAAATCTAAAAGGAAAATTTGCTAAGCAAAGACTTTAAGTCTAGTTTAACTGATATTTTATAGAATCATCAATAATTTACAATTTCTGTTATTTAGAACAAAGCATTTTACTTTGCTGATGTAAACACAAAAATGGTAAAATTCAGGTCCATTTAGTTAAAAAATAAAATTATGTGAAAATGTATCCACCTAATTTTGAAAGTTCTGTTTTGATTTTTAAATCTTATTCTCTTTTCTTACAGTGAAATTCATTCCTGAGTCTTAAGAGATGTGAGAACAGTCAGTCTCCTCTTACCTCTGCTGATTCTCAACATTTTCAGTAACAAATCTTACAAATGATTTTTAAGGTGTTTTGTGTTTTCCCTATAGCAAAAATAAAAACTAAAAATACACAAAGACCAGTCCAAGCCAGGCATGCTGGCACTGCCTGTAATCCCAGTGGCTCAGGAGGCTGAGGCAGGAGGATTGCAAGTTCAAAGCCAGCCTCAGCAACAGCGAGGTGCTAAGCAACTCAGTGAGACCCTGTCTCTAAATACAAAATAGGTCTGGGGATGTGGCTTAGTGGTTGAGTGCCCCCGAGTTCAGTCCCCGGTATCTGCCCCAATAAAAGACCAATCTACTAGTGTTCATTTCAGAATTGTCATTGATGAATAGGAATATTAATGTTTTAGGATCACAGTTCATTATAATAGAATCAACCTTGAAAGAAACAGAAGGTGCACAGGTTGAACGTGGGAAGATGGGAGTTAGAGAAACTAGATGAGGAATGAGATTCAAGTGTCCAGTGTCTCAAAGAAATCACAGATTCACCTGGTAGGAGACCTTTGTTCATTTTAAGGCATAAGATTTACCTGAATTAATGAATTTATATGATCACGGACTAAGGTATATACAGGAGGTGAGAATGACATAAGACTAAAGTGAATTCTTTTTCTGGAAAAATAAGTGTAAGTATAAAAATTGGAATAGGAAATATAAATGAAGAAGGACAGTATTGGTTTATTGCAGAATAAAGATAATGTTGATGGCCATATTTCTAATATGTATACCAACTGATTTATCGCCTTTCCATTCACCCTTGTTATCTCACACATTTTATCAACAAATTTCAGAAGTCACTATATTGAACTAAAAGTTAACTGTGCTTCCTCATCCTTTCCTTAAAAACTCTTAAAATGGATGCAATAGCTCTGTCAATTGCTGCTCTCATTCCATCTGCTAAGCGTTCCCATCTCTCCTTTTACTTCATTGCATTAATTTTTGTTATCTTCTCTGCCTGGATTTTATCCAACAGTATTTATACATAGTCTGGTTGTTTTCTTCTGAAACAAACAAACAAAAATACAAGCAAACAAAAAATAATTCTAATACAAATTCCTTGAATTTGCTCTCTAGAACATACACTTCTAATTTTATTTATTTATGTATTTATGTATTTATTTATGTATTTATTTATTTATTTATTAACGGGGATTGAACCCAGGGACACTTTGCCACTGAACTACACCCCTAGACCCTTTTATTTTTTATTTTGAGAGAGTCTTGCTGTTTGCTGAGACTGGCCTCAGACTTCTGATCCTCCTGCCTCAGCCTTCCAAATTGCTGAAATTGTAGGTGTGTGGCACAGCATCTGGCTACTTCTAATTTCTTGAAGAGATTGCTGAACACACTGATTTTACATATGCATTTTTTATTTTCTTTATAATTTATATTGATCTGGTTTATTTGCCTACTGAAACTAAGTTTTAGAATCAATTCTGATCTTTTTGCTATCTTACGTTAATAGCATAATTTTTTTAAAAAATTGTATATTCCCTTCTTCTGAAATTTTCAAGGGGTTGAGCATACATTTCAAGTTTTTGATGGCTGCTTCCTACTATTATGGTTGATCACCACTTTGTTTGACAACTCACATTCCCCGTATCACTTTGTAAGCTCCTTAGGATTGAGGCTATGGCTGCCGACCTCAACAATCCAGCTGTTTCTCTCCCTTGGCTAGGAGCCACTGTCAAGCACTCTTGTACAAGCTGTGCAGACTGACAAAACAGTTCCCCTTCTCTACAGCTCCTGGGGGAACCTCTGTCCCATACCTGTCAATTGCTTGTGTCCCACATTCCTCATCTTCCATCTCACTCAATGACCCTTCTCACCACTCACCTGTCCAAAAACTTTTGAGCAGTTTTCTTTCCTCTCTTCCTCAAAATGCACAAAGTTCACAGTGCATGCTGCTATTTTAACATACAAAGCATTGATAACTTTGGTCCATTTCTGCTGATTTTCACCATAACATTCTGCGATACCTAAAGCTCCCCTACAAGAATGGTATATCAGCTAACAAAAAAACCTTCATGTAGTCACTCACCTGCCCCCACACACTCTTTCTAAAGGTATAAATCAATGTTTCGTATGCATTTACTCAGTTCAGCAGCCATCTCCACAATACATTTGAGAACATCTCATTGTGTGAAAAAGAAATCGCGCAGCCCAACGAGCAGCTTCCTTTTCATTCCAAATGTCCCTGTCACAAGCAAGTGCTAACTTAGTTTCTCTTTACAAATTTGCCTACGCTTACCATCCTTCTATGAATAAAATCATGCAATATGTGGTCTTTTGTGCCTCTCTTCTTACATTGACCATAAATTTTTGTGACTCACATATGTTGTAGCATGCATCAGTTTTATATTCCTTAAATGCAATATAATATTCCATTTCCATCGTGTTTTATTTATACATTAATCAATTGATTTACAGTTTCCACTTTGGGAATATTATGAATAATGCTGCAATGAAGACTCTACGTTTTTGTGTGAATATATTTTTAATTTCTCCTGGTTTTATGCTCTGGAGAGGAATTTCTGGGTCATATGATAACTCTCTGTGTAATTTCTGAGGAACTGCCAAACTCTTTTCTGAAGTTGCTGCCACATTTACACATCTGTTGATACTGTATTTAGCCTCCCATTTCTCCACATCCTTCCCAACACTTGTTACTGTCTGTCTTTTTTATTACAGATTGGCTATATGAAGTAGTATCTTTTTAATTAATGAATAATTATAATTCACATCTTTCCATGTGTTCACTAACCAAAAATTTTATCTTTGGAATAATATCTGTTCACATCTTATGTCCATTTTTATTTGAGTTATTCATGTTTTCCAATATTGAGTTGTAGGAGTGTTCCTTACATATTCTAGATATGAGTCCTTTCTCAGATAAATTAATTGCAGATACTTATGCCTCTTCTAAGTGTTGTCATTTCATTTTTTATGGTATTGTTTGCCTTGTAAAAGGTTTTAATTTTGTAAATTACACTGTGTCGATGTTTTGTTTGCTCATTATTTTCATGTTGTGTCTACACAGTCTGCTCAGCATGCATATTTACTCCTGTGTTTATTTGTAACAAGTGTGTAGCATTTTGGCTCATACATTCCAGCCTATAATGCATAGTGAATTAATTTTTGAGTATAGTGTAGGGATATGGTCCAACTTTATTCTTTTTTGGGAGGGAGGACTACTGGGGATTGAACTCAGGGGCATTCGACCACTGAGCCACATCTCCAGCTCTTTTTTGTATTTTATTTAGAGACAGGGTCTCCCTGAGTTTCTTAGTACCTTTTCTTTGCTGAGGCTGGTTTTGAACTTGCGATCCTCCTGCCTCAGACTCCCAAGCAGCTGGGATTACAGGTGTGTGCCACTGTGTGCCTGGCCCATTTTATTCTTTTATAGGTGTACTGATTTGATTCAGAACCCATTGTTGAAGAAACTATTCTTTATCTCATTGAACTGTCCTGACACCATTATAAAAACTTAATTGACAATATACAGAAGTATTTCTTTCCAGTCTTTAGGTTGTTTTATTAATGTATGTCTATTATTGTGACACTATGTCATATCCTGTTGATTGTAGATTTTCATCACATTTTGACACAAGAAAAGTGTAAGTTATCCAGTATTCTATTTTTCAAGTCCTATGACTATACGGATTTTTTAAATTGCATGTGAATTTTAAGATAAATTTGTCAAATTTTTTCAAACAAAAGTAAGCTGTGATCTTTTTATAGGGATTCTGCTAAAACATGCAGAAATATTTGGACAGTATTCACACTTTAACCATATTAAAATTTTCTGATCCATGAACATAGGATGACTTTCCATTTATTTGTCTTTCTTAATGAACATAGGATGACTTTCCATTTATTTGTCTTCTTTAATTTATTTCCGAAGTGTTTATAATTTTCAGTGCACAAGTTTTGTACTTCTTTTGTTAAATTTATTCTGGTATTTTATTATTGATAATGTTATTACAATATGTTTTCTTAACCCCATTTTTAGATTTTTCATTGGTAGTGCATTGAAATGTAATTTATTTTTGAGTGTTGAACTTGTATCCTGAAGTTTTTCTGAATTCATCATTATAATTTTGATAGTTTTTTAAATTAATTCTTCAAAATTTCCTTATAAAAGATTATGAAATCTCTAAATATAAGTGGTTATATTTCTTTTCCAGTCTATATTTTTAGAGGTTTCACATGGGTGTGTAATATACATCTTATATTATTGGAATCCACTTCAGAATTATACTAACAAATCCAATGAAATATATAAATATAGATGTTATTTCAGTACTCTATATTCTCTCCCCTCTATTATCTGCTGTTAATGTCTTACATATGTTTATCAATGTGACAAACTGAATTATACATTTTGATGATAATACAATTTTTATCTGCTAAAATATAGTTAGAATAAAGGAGAATAATTATATGATTATAGTTGATTATATTAAACTTATATTGCATTTCTTTTTCTCTCTGTTGCTTCTTGTGTATTTTAGTTATTGCCTGTTGCTTTCTTATACCAACACACTTCGGCCCCTTCCTGTTGTTCTTTGTGATATTATTTTCACATAAAACTGTATATGTTAAACTTTCTGGTCTTTCTGCTTGTTTTGCTTCTAATTAGAGTTGCCAGCTTCCTACTATTGCTCACCACTAGAACTTCCATTGTTTCTGAGAATGTTCTCTGACTGGAAATTATCTATGCTGTGTTCCAAATAAGCTCAGCTCCCTTAGGGTGAGTGCTGGAACAGTCAGTTCCTACAGGCTGCCTCTCCTCTGGAGAGCACAGCCTTGCTGCAGAGGGGCTTTGTGGGCAGAAGCCTGCTTTCTCTGACAGTGACATCTTGATCTGTGGATTGGAACTGGGCAGGAGCAGTACTTAGGTTTGTATCTCCTCTGGAATGGAATCTCCTTCTTACCAGCAAGCTGTCATAAGGGTGGTTGGTGGGGCTAGGGCGGCTCTGTTTTTGACTGCCATGCCTGTGGTAGAAGTCTACCTATTGCCTTGGGAATTAAGGCTGGGTAGAAGAGAGGATCTCCAGACTTTTGTACCAGTTTGCTTCAGCTAGAGCTCCTGCAACAGGCAATTGATGAGAGAATAAAAATTGTTTATGGCCTTTCTCTCCTGAGCAGCAAATCTAATCCTAAGCTGGAGCTCTGGGAGAGAGGAAGTCACCTGTTTTTGACCACACTCTCTATAGTGTCTCCACCCACTAATTTGGGGCTCATTACTCAAATCTCACAAACCCACGCAGCCAAGGTGTACTTGCTTCTGCTGCCAGGAACGCTCTGCACATTTTCATATAGATACTTCTACTCACCTCTGAGGATTCCACTTACCTATATCGATCACCTCTAGAACTTGCCATAGTGTCTGGATTATAGTTGGTACTCAAAAATACACACTAAATGTATGACTAAGAACATAAACATGTGGAAGAAATACATAGAAAGGCCAAAATTTGTTTTTTGCTGAGCAAAGTCCTCAGAGAGGAAGTGTTAGATTTCCTAAGTGCCTCTGATTTGACTACACATCCTTTTCCTGTGAGACAAGCAAGACATAATGTTGCAGGAGAAGCTTCTGCAGAATCTTATGTTTCCTAAAAGCCAATAATTAACTGCTATTTCCTGCCAAAAATTTTAAGTTTATGACTCCTGTTTTCTGCCTCCTATAATAAAAGCAATCTGGCCCCAGTTGTAGGAGAGAGATACCTTATGTGTTTAATGTAATATTTCCACCTGACTTCCTAAAATGAAGAAGAAGATTTGAGTTGAAATATGCAAAATCATGTGGCAAAGAGAGAAACCCCATATCGTCTATATCCCCAAAACACATAAGTAATTATATTAAGAATGTATTTTAGCCTATAAATAATTTTGTATCAAATGATATTCAGATTTATATCTGAAGCAATTGAGGTTTAACAATTAACTTCCAATTTCAAAAAGCATTAAAGAGTAGAGTTAATGTCAGTTCTTTATTAATGTAAAACATTTCTTTTTACTGATTCATTTTTCTTCCTTAATGCAGTGTTTCTACATAGGCACACATTGTACTATTTCACATTAAATAATATTCTATTACTTAGGCTTGCCCAATTACATGAGTTTTAATTTTCTAAACATGGTGGATCATGTACAGGATATTCAGTCATTATCAATCAGAAACTCTGTGGAAGAGTCTACTGCAAATTTACCTGCTAATTCTTATCTAGTCTGTGACTTTATACAAGGCTGAGGATGGTGTCTGTGAATCAGTGTCCAGTGGACATAAAATAGGATTAATTTACATTTATAATCATTTAGTAGGAAAAATATTTAGTTTTTAAAAATACAGAATAGGCCAGGCACAGTGGCACATGCCTGTACTCCCAGAGGTTTGGGAGGCTAAGGCATGAGGAATGTGAGTTCAAAGCCAGCCTCAGCAAAAGTGAGGTGCTAAGCAACTCAGTGAAACCCTGTCTCTAAATAAAATACAAAAGTAGGGCTGGGGATGTGGCTCAGTGGTTGAATGACTCTGAGTTTAATCCATAGTACCAAAAAATAAATAAAAATAAATAAATAAAATTACAGAATAATGCTGTGCCCAACAATTTTGGAGGATGAGGCAACAGATTCCAAGTTTGAGGACAGCCTGAGCAATTTTTCAAGATTGTCTATAAATAAAAAATAAAATAAAGGGTCAAGAATGTAGCTTAGTGGTAGAGTAGCCCAGGATTCATTCTCCAGTAGAGGAAAAAATACACACGCACGTTTGTACTCAACTTTGCTGCTGTGACCAAAAGCAAACTGACAAGAAGAATTTTAAAGGAGAAAAAGTTTATTTGGCGCTCATGGTTTCACATGTCTTAGTGCATAGGCAGCAGACTCCATTGCTCTGGGCCAGGGATGAGGCACCACATCGTGGAAGAAGAGTTTTGGAGGAGGAACGCAGCTCAGGACATGGCCATCAAGAAGCAGCAGACCCCTGGTGCATGTATGAAGACACAAATGGTGTGATTCTATCTGATTTGCAACCAGAAAAATGGAATAACTGAGCTCTGTTCATGTGCTATGACTTGAAACACATTTAAATAAAATAGTTAAATCAAAAAAAAAAAAGAAGCAGCAGAGACAAAGTTCCACTCACCGGCGACAAAATAAAACTCCAAAGACATGTAACCAAACTCCTCTATCCACCACCTACCTGCCCACCTAGTCCATTAAAGTGAGTTAACTCACTGATCATGTTGAGGCTCTCACAACCCAATCATTTCATCTCTAAACTTTCTTGCATTGTCTCTACCATGAGCTTTCAGGGGACACCTCATATTGAAACCATAACACACATCCACACACACCAAGAGTATTATTTATACTGATAAAATGCCACAACTGATTAAAGGAGAAAGACACTTGCAATTTTGGGGGAAATTTGGTAACTCTCTTCAGAGTTTTATAGCCTAATCTTGGATGGGTGGCTAGGATTTTAATAGGCATAGTTTGGGCTTTTCCAAAAGCAGAACATGCCATGCACATATAAATGGAAGCTAAAAGGCATGTGCTTGTGTAGATTGTGTTGTGCTATGCATATGTCATGGGATATAGAAACATAATAGGGAAAATCATCTGAAAATTTATATTTTTGCCAGATTGTGAGTGTCTTGAATGGATAGAAGGATGGAATATACACAATAAGTATTACAGATGGAAGTAATTGTTTGACCAAGGGCAAGACATTTTTCTGTTGATACCTGCAGAAAATAGTTACCCCTTAATGTAGTATGCAGATAATCAGAAGAGATTCTAGAGGTCAACAGACCTATGAGCAGGTTATTGCCAGGTTCAAGCATGAGGTCACAATCAAGCTCACAATGAGCTTTTGAGCTAAGGGTTTTAAAATACTGTAAGATGTTAAAGTCCACATCCCATAGTAGAGACAGAAAAAAATTAATCTAGTAGCACTTTCAGAAAAAAAAAGTGAAATCCCACTATAATATTGGAAACTAATGGGAGAGAAATACAAACTATAGGATTTTTTCACAGTGCAGCATTCCTCAAGGAGTTAAAACAATTATTAAATATTATTTCCCCCTTTCTTTCAAATTATACATTGATTTTCAGGCATTCTTTCCAGATCCATAATGGAGTTGAAGGCCCACTGAACACTAGAAAATGAGATTTGCTTTTTTAAAAGTCCATGACTTTGAGAATTTCAGATTTATTTCCATCACCCACACTGCAACTCTGATGTGTAGTGCTAACCTTCAACAGAAAACAAAACAAAAAAGAAAATTAACTTTCTACAAGAAAGCTAATTTTCTTTTTTTATTTTTTAACTTCAGGAGGACATGGTTATTTGGTTTTTACTTTGTATGGAAATGCTTCATTTTGGATTCACGTAAGCACACTGTGACAAAACTCTCCACCGAGGCTCCTAATTATTTTCTTCTTCAACTGGCTACTTGTTTTGGTCAAGTGTAGAGCCTCTTTTTTTTTTTGCACTTCATACATTATGATGAATTACAAAAACATAAACAAATTTTGTTCTCCTGGCACATTTTCCTGCTTTATAGTACAATAGATGACAGAGGAAGCATGTCCTATTAGTGACTAGGGGAAGACAGACTTGGCATGGTGAAAGGAAGTGGGGAAATGTGTAAGAGGAACAGCCATGGACAGTCCGTGGGAGGGAACCCTTCCAAACTCATTCTGTGAGGCTAGTATCACCCCGATACCAAAACCAGACAAATTTCTTTCACATCAATGAAAGAAAATTTCAGACAAATATTCCTGATGAACATAGATTCAAAAATTCTCAATAAAATTTTGGCAAATTGCATTAAAAACATAGATTTAAAAATATAGTGCACTATGATCAAATGGGGTTCACTCCAGAGATACAAGTTTGGTTTAATATATGAAAATCAATAAACTTAATCCATCAGGTCAATAGACTCAAAAATAAAAATCATATGATTATAATAATTGATGCAAAGAAAGCATTTGACAAAATACAGCACCCATTCATGTTCAAAACACAAGAGAAACTAGGGATAGTAGGAACATTGTAAAAACTCAACATTGTAAAAACTATCTATGCTAAACTGAAGGCCAACAACATCCTAAATGGAGAAAAATTGGAAGCATTACCTCTAAAAACAGGAACAAGACAGGGATGCCCTCTTTCATCATTGCTATTCAACATAGTCCTTGAAACACTAGCCAGAGCAATTAGACAGATGAAAGAAATTAAAGGATACAAATAAAAAAAGAAGAACTCAAACGATCATTATTGGCTGACAACACGATTCTATACTTAGAGAGTCCAAAAAATTCCACCAGAAAATTCTAGAATTAATAAATAAATTCAGCATAGTAGCAGGATATAAAATCAATACCCATAAATCAAATGCATTTCTATACATCACTGTTGAATCCTCTAAAAGAGAAATTAGGAAAACTACCCCATTAGCAATAGTCCTAAAACAATAAAATATGTGGGAATCCATTTAACAAAAGAGGTTAAAGACCTCTACAATGAAAACTACAGGGCACTGAAGGAAGAAATTGAAGACGACCTTAGAAGATGGAAAGATCTCTCATGCTCTTGGATAGGCAGAATCAATATTGTTCAAATGGCCATATTACCCAAAGCTCTATACAGATTCAATGTGATTCCAATTAAAATCCCAATATCATTTCTTATAGAAATAGGCAAAACAATCATAGAAATCATTTGGAAAAATAAGAGATACAGAATATCCAAAGCAATCCTTAGCAAAAAGAGTGAAACAGGAGGCATCACAATACCAGACCTTAAACTATACTACAAAGCTATAGTAACACAGCAGCATGGTACTGGCACCAAAATAGACATGTAGACCAATAGTACAGAATAGAAGACACAGAGACTAACTCACATAAATACTGTTATCTTATACTAGACAAAGGTGCCAAAAATGTACATTGGAGGAAAGATAGCCTCTCCACAAATGGTGCTGAGAAAACTGGAAATCCATATGCAGCAAAATGAAACTAAACCCCTATCTCTGACCATGCACAAAATTCAACTCAATGTAGATCAAGGACCTAGGAATTAGACCAGAGACACTGCACCTAATAGAAGAAAAAGTAGGTCAAATATTCATTATGTTAGATTAGGACCTTATTGTTTTTAACTAGACTCTTATAGTGCAAGAAGTAAAATCAAGAGTCAGTAAATTGGATGGATTCAAACTAAAAAGCTTCTTCTCAGCAAAAGAAACAATCAATGAAGTGAACAAAGAGTCTACATTCTGGGAGCAAATTTTTGCCACACATACAGCAGATAGAGCACTAATCTCCAGGATATATAAAGAATTCAAAAAACTTAACATCATAAAAACAAACAACCCAATCAATAAATTGGCTAAGGAGCTGAACAGACACTTCTCAGAAGAAGATGTATAATCAATCAGCAGACATGGAAAAATGTTCTACATCTCTACCAATTAGAGAAATGCAAATCAAAACTACTCTAAGATTTCATATCACACCAGTAGGAATGGCAGTTATCAAGAATACAAACAACAATAAGTGTCGGCAAGATTGTGCTGGAAAAGGCATGCTCATACATTGCTGGTAGGACTGCAAATTGGTGAAACCGATCTGGAAAGCAGTATCGAGATTCCTTAGAAAACTTGGAATGGAACCACCATTTGACCCAGCCATCTCACCCCTTGGTCTTGGTCTATACCTAAAAGAATTAAAAACAGCGGTGGCTCAAGCCTGTAATCCCAGCACTTACGGAGGCTGAGGCAGGAGAATCGCAAGTTCAAAGCCAGCCTCAGCAACGGCGAGGGCTAAGCAACTCAGTGAGACCCTGTCTCTACATAAAACACAAAATAGGGCTGGGGATGTGGCGCAGTGGTCGAGTGCCCCTGAGTTCAATCCCTAGTACCAAAAAAAAAAAAAAAAAACAGCAAAGTACAGTGATGTAGCCACTTAAATGTTTATAGCAAATTATTTCACAATAGCTAAACTATGGAACCAACCTAGATTCCCTTCAATAGATGAATGGATAAAGAAGCTATGGTATATATACACAATGGAATATTATTCAGCATTAAAAGTGAATAAAATTATGGCATTTGCATGTAAATGGGTGGAGTTGGAGAATATCATGCTAAGCAAAGTAAGCCAATCCCAAAAAACATATGCTGAATGTTCTCTCTGATAAGTAGATGCTGATCCATAATGGTGGAGGGGTAGGGGAAGAATGGAGAAACTTTGGTTAAAGGGGAGGTTGAGGGGAGAGGACATGCACGTAGGAAAGATGGTGGAATGAGATGGACATCATTGCCCTAGGTTCATGTGTGACTGCATATATGGTGTGACTCTACATAATATAAAACCAGAGGAATAAATAATTGTGCTCCATTTGTGTACAATGAATCAAAATGCATTCTGCTATCATGTGTACATAAGTAGAATAAATACATTAAAAAACTGAAATTTTTATTTTTTAATTATTCATTTATTGTTTGTTTGGTACTGAGATTTGAACTATACTAAAATCTACATCCAAGTCCTATATATTTATTTGTTTTAATTTTGAAACAGAGTCTCACTGAGTTGCTCAGGCTGGCCTTGAACTTGTGATCCTCCTGCTTTAGGCGCCCATGTTTTTTCAAATACAGGTGTGCACAACTGCACCTAGCAGAAATCAAAATTGAAAATTTTGTATGTCTAGTTCATTTGGTGCTGTTGCACACCTATAAAAGTGAGGCCATTTGACTGGATATTCTGATCTAGACTGTGATTGATGTGACCCACAGTCTAATATCAGGAGACCAAGTATCAAAGGATCTAGAGCTGTGAGCAATTACTTGTGTATTGAATCAGTCCATTAGGTTTCACTAGAAAATTTTACCTAGAAAACAGTCAAAGTTTCTTTATTGCTTTAGAGTCAATTAAGATTTTCCCTTAAAAAGACCAAGTTTTGACCCATCCAAGGTGTAATTGCCATCATTCTGGAGCTATTTGTGTCTAAATGCTAACTGTGAAAGTACGCAACCATGTGGTGCAAAGAGCCCTGATTCCTGTTTTCCTCAGCTAATCTTCCACCATTGAAGGGCTTTTACAAACATGTTCAAGTATCCATTAAACCATTCACAGAATATTATATGGCCAACACCAATGTTATTAACTGTCTGATGCAAACTAAATGTGTGGTCATGAAGAGATGAAGGGTCTGGATGAGAAAAGGAAAAGACAGGTACAGTGTTTTTGAAAGGACTAGGAACACATGTGAAAGAATACTTAAAACATTTTCAAGAAGAGCAACCTGGGGTTAACTTGAGACCACTGAGTGTCAAACATGATAGATTTGGTGGGTACTGAGAATATCTGAATAAGAATGAGCAATAAAATTCTTAACAAAAAATCATGTTAAATAGACATTAATCAATCTCAGAGCCTTAATATGAAAATTTTTAAAAGTTCTCTCCTTTCAGTAATGAATGTCATTACATATTTGCATATTTATTTAGATGTGTAATATTCTTTCAAATAGTTAATTACCTTTAGTCTTCATAAAACAGCTGTGAAGAAGATATCATCTTTACATTTATTTTGCATATAGGAATAATTTGCTGAGTTTCACAGTGTTAGTAAGTGATAAAACAGATGCATGTGCTCTATTTAAGACTGCCAGGCCAAGGAGGAAGACTGAACGCTGAAAAGCAGCCCTATATCACTGGCCCAGCCCTCTGACTGGCCTCAACCCTGGGACAGCCTGAAGGAAGAAAATCTGCCCTCAAAACTGATTTAATCCTCCAGATTGAATTTCCATTCTCTTTCCTGCTTTGGTCTTTTTTGCCCTCTGGCACTTAATGTGTTCAGCCCAGAAACACCAAGAGAACATATAAGGAGGGAAAGAGAGTGATGTTGGAGGACCCCCCCCCAGCAGTCTTTCCCAGCTACGGCCGGGTGTTTCCTGTATCTCTAGAAGGACAACAGAAATCTTCCATCCAGATTTTCACTCCTGTTTCCTCCTCGTACACTTCTTTTTTTTCCTCTTTTTTGGTTTTGTGGGGGAGGGATACTGAGGAGTTACTCTATCACTGAGTTAGACCCAAGCCACCCATCTTTTTTTTTTTAAAGGGTCTGGCTAAAATGCTTAGGACCTCCTTGAGTTGCTGAAGCTGGCTTGGTACTTGTGCTCCTCCTGCCTCTACCTCCCTGGTAGCTGGGATCACAGGCCTACACCACCACCACATACAGTTTTCTTTTATATTCTTACTGGAAGAGAAAGTAAACCTTAAATATATTAAATTTTAGTTCAAATGTTTTATTAGGATCTTTGATTACCCTTACTTGATTATGTTATTTATTTTCCTACCTAAACCCAGACTGACAGAGGCTACTTCTCATTTTCCTTGTGGTGGCAATTTTCTAATATATTTGCCTTGAAAAGACATTTGAATAATTTTATAAACATATTCCAGGTGCTAGCATTCACAAGGGTGAAACTAGAGTGTAGAGCTCTGTCTTCTTATTAGTAAGTCAAATTCATCGTGGAAATTTCCTTCCTAGTCTGACCTCTCTCCACCAACCATGTGGGTGAGGTCAGACTTTTCCCTTGACTTTACTGACACCACTTCTTTTACGTTTTGTTGAATTAGAATATTGCATTAGATTTTTAAAGTTCTTTCTTAAATATTTTTGTGTTTTATTTTGTTATTGTTTTGATTTTAAAATTCTATAAAATGTGCATAAATGTGTATGAATTCTTAAAGTCACTCTGCATCTTCACACATATGAAATTGGGTAGGGTTGTGAATATCTCCAAGTTATGCGTGTCTTCCTTATTAATAGTCAAAGTTTGTAGATATTTTATATTAATAGCTTTAGGTAATTATGAACATACATTGAAAATCATATATTTTAAATAAACTGCAATAGCAACTCAGTGCTTTCATTTTCTCAAAGTATAATATATCCCTATAAAAGTGGATCTGAACCATGAAAGCAATATTTCCTCTGTGCCTAATGTTTCCTTATCTGGTATCTTTATATTTTGTGGAAAACGTGTAATAGGTCTATTAAAATGCACAGAAATGAGGCCAAAACATCATGCATGTAATTAATCTACAGACGGTAAGCCAAAAAAAAAAAAAAAGGGATTATTTCCTTAATAAAAGGAAAGGAGAAGCATATCATTGATTTTTTGAGTGGAAAATTCATTTTAATTTAATGCCAAAAGTGTCAGGTTTATCACAACATACCATGGCTTGTATTTTTCATGGCTATCAAAATAAAGTACTTTATGAATTACCAAAACGCTTTCCTCTGCTCAACAGCCATCACTTCTACCCTTCACTGATTGAATATCAAATGGTTCACACTTAACTCTGCTAGACACTGGGCAAGTCAAGCAACTCCACCATCTGGACCAGATAAAAAGTTATCAGAGAAAGGTGAAATTCTATAATTCAAACCAGAGCAACATAATTGCTATGGCTTCAAATCTGAACATTTTATTTCTCCAAAATATAGTCCAGGTAAGGTTTCCTAAATGAAAACTGAATTACTGTTAAGGTACAATACAATGTAAAGATAGATTAGTATAACTAAAAATATAAATAATAGAAATGTGCACTCTAGTATTAATAGGAAGGAATAAAATCCTTTCCTTTTAGGGCATAGATTTTTTAAAATCCTGTTAAAAAATAAAGTGAATAATTTGGTTTTCTCTGAGTGAGACTTGATTCCATTCAAAACAAGTAGAACTTTTTCTAATATATTATGCTATATATTTTGTAATATATTAATGTTCTGAACTTCTGATAAAATCAAATGCTAATTGAAAAGCTGAGCCCCAAATCAACTGCAAATGGAAAGAAAGAGAAGCTGGTTCTTATCTTTGGTAACTTGCTGAGTATATTGAGTTTATTTTGAATTTCATGAAACCCATTCTCAAAAATATCCACAAATATATTTCCAAGATATTGAATGCACTCTAAAAAGTACCACAATTAATAATAAATACCATGAATGTCAGCTAACACAGAAAAATGAAAACAGCAAAGATAACACTTTATAAAAATAAGTTCAGTAAATGATTATGAAAAATGAAAGATAAATAAGATAAAAAACAACCCTGTGAAGGTGGCTTTACTGACTAAAAAATAATCTAATTGAACATATACAACTTAGAACTAACAAATAAAAACTGAATAGATGTGTTACTAGAGATAAGCAAAATTTGAAGTATCACTCTTGAATATACAACATAATTATCCACAATTATGCAACTTAAAAGGTAATGCAATAAGAAATTAATATCAAAGTGTGATTAAGATATGCAGAGTTTAGAGTGAGAAAATGTAAGACACATTTAATCAGAATTTGAGAGAAGAGGACATAGCATGAATACAGAAATAAAAGACATTTAACACAAAATCACAAATTTGGTGAGAAGAAACAATTCGTAGAAGCTCAGGGAATCTCAGGTGAGATGAATAAAAGATACCTGCTCTGAGAAACATAGCAATGGAGCTGTAGTACACCAAATCCAATAGAACCTTCTAGCTACTCAAAGAAAATTATAGCCCTCAGCACACTGCAATTAGAATCACAGATGACTTTTTACTGGTAACAATGGCAGCTTGAAAACTATGGAATAATATCACAAATCATTGAAAAAAATATTTGCAAATCCCATTGAAAATAAGTCACATAAAGTAAACTAAGATGTTTAGAAAATTAAATGAGACTGCCACAATAGATCCTTATCATAGGAAATTTGATATGGTACACATCTGCAGTAGTGAGAAGAATGCTACAAAAGCAATTATGATTCAAGGAGAAACAAAAAGCAAAGAAAGGTATATGCATGTAAATAAGCAAAATATCAAACTGACAAAATATTTCTTGTGGGTTTCTTGTGGGAATTAAAATGTAAAACTGGAATGATGGGTTTTGACTTGTAGGAATTTGGGAAGAGTTTGATCAAATACAAAGTATCCTATATACTATTTGAAGGATCTATAATGATACCTATTGACCTGAATGGATGATATCATTTTTTTTTGGAAAAGCCAAAGGTAAATATAATGTATAATTTTGACTAAATAGGGGAAAATAAAATTGGAAAAATAAACACAAAGGCAAAAAAAGAATGAAACATTAAAAAGTCGAGAAAAATACAATGTTAAAAACAAATTTATATAAATTAATAATTACAATAAATATAAGAAAGAAATTGAGTTAATAAACATAAATTTTATTAGAATGAATCGTTCCAAAAATGTTTACCTTTATACTTTTTGAAATAAGCATCTAAATACAGCCTACAGAAAAGTGTTAACAGAAATTTAACAAAGATGTAATTAATTAATAATAACCAAAACAGAGTTGGCTTAGAAATTTCTGAGACAGACTATGGAAATCAGTATTTATTACATGGGACAAAACATTAAATTTTCCAGGAAGGGGCTGGGGTTTGGCTCAATGCAGAGCGCTTACCTAGCATGCGTGAGGCACTGGGTTCGATTCTCAGCACCACATATAAATAAATGAAAAAAATAAAGGTCCATCAACAACTTAAAAAACATTAAAAGAACAATTGCCAGGAAGGTATGTACTATTTATATATGTGGTATAATATACAATATAATTATATATGTATTATCTGTCCGTCTATGTAATCTCTCATCCATCCAAATGTATCTATCCAGCTGTACACATATGGAAAACACCAGCATACTAAAAGCAGGAACATACACACAGGTAATTAAAGAAGATAAAAAGAATTGGGGCATAGATAATTTTAACAATCAAGTTTACCATACGATGACAACTGAGAATATGTATTAGAGTACCAAAAAAAAAAAGAAAAAGAAAAGTAACTTAACAAAAACAAGAAGCTAATACTAAGAAATTTCAAAAGATTGTCAGTATAAACCAGGCATCCTGGTGCACACCTGTAATCCCAACAGGAGAATCCCAAGTTTAAGGCCAGCCTCAGCAATTTAACAATGCCCTAAACAGTTTAGTGAGAACCTGTCTGAAAATAAAATAAAATAAGAAGGACTGGGAACAAATGTAAAAATCAAAAACAAACAAACAAACAGAAAATCCTGGATATTTGGCTCAGTGGTTAAGTGTCCCTGGGTCCAAAAAAAAAAGAAAAAGAAAAGAGAACAGATCCCAGATACTGTTTTGCCAACAAGCGCATACGCTTGGGGAACAAGGGAACAAGTAATGGCATCGGCATTTTCTATTAAGGCATGCTCTGAATGATGATGTTTCTGCCAACAACGGACCACACATCAGACAACATTTCCCTCAGATTACAATAGAGCTGAAGTTCCTACTGCCTGGTATCGGTCTCCTAATGTGCACCATGCATTAGTCATAGGAGAGAGGTTGTGACTTGCCCATGAACCTGCTGTGCTGCCGGTCCTGTCAAAATATAGCAAAAAAATATGTTCAGTGAGTAATACTTGACAATGGAAATCAATGACTGCGTAACTCTGTTTTATGGATTTACTACACATGTGTTTTACTACTATTTTCTGGTGCGCTCCTTCTACATACTTAAAAAAATAGCTTGCTCTAAAATAGTACATCTTGGTGTGGAGCTGCGGCAGCCTCCTACAGCTCTCGTTTACTGCCTCTTGCCTGCATCATGTTCTCTTGTGCTTGATTTAACCTCAGAGTATATAACATGTAACTGAGATGTGCAATAAACTCTTCCAGCTACATCTGTAGATGTTCCCTCTCTGATGCTTACACAATTACAAAATTGTCTGATGATACATTTCTCAGAGTGTATCCCTGTAGTTGAATGATGCATGACTGCATTCCAATTCCAAATACAGAAAGCAGGAAACACCAACAAGTTTTGTTAGATCAACCCATTGTATATACTAAAACTTACAAAGATAATTCCTGAAATGACAAGTGATTTTACACAAAAATGAACTGAAAATTTTTCAGAAAATTTAACAAGTAGAGTCTAATGAATCTTAAAGAATTTCAGAAATAAAGCATTTATTCTGGGAACATTACATACGTTTAACATGAGAAAGAAAATAAATTGTGATATTTTATTGGTTTTAGAATTGATGAAAGTTGATAAGATTATCCTAATAGATGAGGAAAATATATGTTAGAATTCAGCATTCTGAAATTAAAAATTTTAGAAGCAAGTAACTAAGAATGAAAGAGATTCTTCCTGATTTGATATGTGAAAGTTTATCTACACAAATCTGCAAAACTGTGTAGGTAATGGTGAGAAATTGAGGTCTTACATGTTAGGATGTACACTACACACTTTTATCATTCTTATTTATCACTGGAAGTAGAGCATAGTTAACAAAAAAGATGAAAAGAATAATGCAATAAAATTGCATTATAATAAAAAGTTTCAGAAAAAACGAAAATAAAACAGTATTATTTCTTAAAGAGAAAACTCAAATGAACTTTGGAATATAATTACAAGAAACTATAAAGTTCTAAATGTTTGCTCCATGTAAACTTAACATACTGATTACATCGGTACATACCATCAGCAGTAAGAAGTATAATAATGTATATTAACTAACATAGTGTGAATATTATTTTAATATTTAAAATCATGTAAAATAGAAAATGTAGATCTAGAAACATGTTTGCATGTCCTTAGTGGAAAAAAGTATGAGACTTTTTTGAAAGACTCTGAAGAAAACAAAAAAGAGTTTTAATGTATATCATATTCTTATTTAGAAAAATAAAAATGGGTGTTTTCTGTTACAAGTGTTTACTCTCATCATGACCAGCATGACCTGGTTATCTGCTTAGAGCCTCATCTCCAAATACCATCCCTTTATCATGGCCTCATATGGTGGAGATGGAGAGAAGCTATAGCAGAAGATGTCTATCTTCACCCCAGGAGAATGTCCACCCCAGGAATTGAGTCAGGTTAGGACTGTTGTCTGGGAATTCCCAGCCTCGAGAACTGTGCCTCAGATTGTCATGTTTGTTACCGCAGCTCAAGCAGACCAGAACAACATATCTTTTTGTTATGTATGTGTTAGGATTGTCTCTTGATTCCTTGATTAAGCAGAAAGCCAGAAAGCAAGTATGACTGTAAAGAAACTTGATTTGTGACAGAAATGGTATTGTCAGTCATTACAGAAAGTAAAATCTTTACAATGACTTATCTTGAGATAATTGGCTATCCATATGTCAAAAAATGCCACTGCATTCCTGCCTGACAGTGTAAGCAAAGATCTGAGGAATCAGGAATTTGAACATGGAAGTCACATCTATGAAACTTTTCAAACTTATGAGAAAATATCTTATAAAATAAAAATGGAAAAGTGTGAACTACCCTTCTATCATATGTGTAACCAAGTGATTATTTTTTAAGTTTAAATGCTTTCTATATAGATGGTTTATGTATAAATTATTACCTGTTTTGACGACATTGTACCAATGCTTAATAATCACAAATACTATGTTTTTCTTTTCCCTCTACATTTCTTCATTATAACTGAAATAAACAACTAAACCCCTTCTAACAGAGCAACCAGCATAACTGATGGACAACTCACACAGAACTGCATAAAATGAATACTCCTTAGGGCCTGCAGTAGTCTTTTACCATGCAAATTGATTTATTTTTCAGGAAAAGCACCACAATAATACAGGTAAAAAGGAGGAAGACCTGTCACTTATTTTCAATACTTAAAAACTGATTTCTGAAAGTCACATCTATGAAGAATACTGTTAATTATATTTTCAAACATGTCATTGATGTTCTAAAAAGTGACCCTGTCTTTACATAACTTCATAGGAATACTCTTTTATTTTTTAGCCTTCCTTTAAATTGTTAAATAGATCTTTAAATACTCAACTATGATCACTTGCACATAGTTCCAAAATACAGACCAGACATAAAAGTTAGAAAGCTAAACTAAGCCTTGGTATAAACAGTCTGATTATAAACCAGCTAGACTAAAATGCAGCAAAGTAAGTGTACACATGCTAGTTTATTTTCAATATACATAATATGCAGGTCAAGAAATACAGCTGGGTGCAATGGCACATGCCTGTAATCCCAGCAGCTTTGGAAGCTGAGGAAGGAGGGTCATAAATTTAAAGCCGCCTCAGTGTTAGCAAAGCCCTAAGTAACTTACTGAGACCCTGTCTCAAAATAAAAAATAAAAATGACTGGGGGTGTAACTCAGTAGTTAAGCGTCCATAGGTGGTCCAACCTCTGGTACTAAAAACCAAAACCATATATATGTGTGTGTGTGTGTGTGTGTGTATAATATACATATATATATATATATATATATATATATACACACACATATATATAGTACTTGTTGAATACAGTTCATTTAAAAAATTCCTGCTGTAAATTTAAGAAATCAATTGTTTTCTAAAACTACTGATAATTTTTGATCACATAATTTGTATAGGATAAAGATAGAATGAAGATAAGAACAGAATGGTTTTCTCATATTAATGATTAAATATTAAATTACTTAAGTAAAAATTTCCTTCTTAGTTTATTAGAAAATCATTAATTGTTGAGAAATTATTTAACTTATAGCATATTATAACAATTTAATGTCTCTTGCATGTTGATATTCGCGTATTGTGTTATTTTAAAGACTATTTGTCATAACAAAATACTTGAAATAATTTGGGGATAGATTCATGACCGCCACCTTCCTGTGAGTGAGGGGCTAAGTGGAACCCAGTCTTGGCATAGTAGTTTATATGCTCAACACTAGGATTAATTTCTAGGGGAGTTTGAAGACAGGCTGCTTCCAAATTACACCACCGCCAGTTCAGTCTGTTTACTTTCCTCTTTAGACTTCATAGCAGCAATGATTCTTGCTTACATTCTTACTGTAGCCCCAAATTATTACACAATGTGTTAGACAGAAAGTGAAAACCCTACAGAAATCATCAGTTTAGTGAGATATAAATAGGATGAACACTCAAAGTGGCTAGTGTTTAGCTAATGCGAGAAAGAATAGTAAGAAAGGGTGAGTGGGAGATTTTCAGAGAAAAACATAGAAGGAGACAAAGAATTGCGTTGTGAATAAGTGAAAACCAGAAATATGAAATACCTGGTACTTCCGTTTCCTGTTGGTGTGTGTACACATATGAACATTGTGCTTTTTACTTCCATACATGTTCAGTATGCTTCTAAAATCGTAATGCAAGGTTTATGTAAGAATTAGCATTAACATAATTATTTTCTTTTTTAAATTTTGACATGGGGAATACGCTAATGCTACAGCAAATATACAGATGGCAGCAGCTACTAATTCAAAACCTATACCACAGAAAAATGGTTGGCTTTTTTTTTTTAATATAGTGACTTACTGTATCTTGTCAGCCATTTATCCATCATGTTCAAATTCATTAACATTTCTGCTAACACATCTTAGATTTCAAATGGACACTCTATTGCCAAAAGTTCTAAACATTTTCATAAGGAAAGAATAGCAATTTATTTATTGGATTATATGTAAACAGAATATATAATAGAGTCTGGGGATATTTCATTACTCAGGGATTGCATTGGCTTTGAATAGGCCTAGATTCATTAAAATTTTATTCAAATTATACATGATGAATTTTCCAGTACTTGCATTAATATTTTGTCTAGGTTAATTCTTAAAAGCTAATTTGGGGAATATTTCTATATAATTTTAAGTAAACTTTGAAAAACAGAATCAGAGAAACTCCAAAGGCATAGGACATAGTATAATAGCACATGTTACATTTCTTTTATACAATAACATAGGATTAGTGTGCAAAGTACACTTATTGCTTTGAAGCAAAACAAGAAAAACTTTTAACTCAATTGAATTTACATTTAGTGTTGATTATGTCTTCAAGTTGAATAGAAGGACTCAGCAATTGATGTTAACAATAGTCTCTTAACATCTTAAAAATTCACAAATATGAAGTCATGTAGATTAAAGAAGAGAATTAAAAAATTCTTTACTGTCCTTCCTAGCTTCAAAATTAATGTTCTACAGCCACTAATTTTTAAATTAGGTGCAACTATGAAGTAGAAGATACATTCGTCACTGAACTTGATCAAGAACCACTTTCCCTGAGCATTTATAAGAATTATCGAGAAGAACAAAGAGTAGCAGTAGGAGCCGCCCCAAGGGTATGAGCAGCCCACCTAATACTAGACTGGGTTTATAGCAAGTACTTGACAAAATTACTTTTAACATTCTTTGCACATTGATGAGAGTCAGGAGCCACACTATAAATTATCTCTCTAAATTAAATTAAACCTTTCTCCCAAAATGGCAAATCACTTCACAAGGAGTAAACCCTGTTGGCTGTGACTGAGAAGGATTTTCATTTGCTCATTTTTTACTGAACATCTCTCTTCACATAAGAGCTTTCTTCTGTTGGGTATCTCTTCTCAACTTGTTTCAACATTGCAGTGTGTTGAGATTATAATTTTTAAATGCAGAATTATAATTGACTGGTAAACTATGCAATATTTTTTAATTTTTTGCATTTGTGTATTCTTCTGAGCATTTACTTTTTTTATTTTAAAGTTCTGAGTTATTTCTTGGAAGAAATCTCCTTTTTTGTAATGTTTTCTGAGATGAGTTTAAAATGCCTCATAGCTATGTTCTCCTTGCCTAAATCCAGTCTAAACAAACAGAGGTTTGTTTCCAGAAAAATGTGAATATTCGATCACAGGTTTTGCTGTTGTGAAATTATACTAGTATGTATTATATT
This sequence comes from Xerus rutilus, assembly GCA_028644305.1. Lineage (NCBI taxonomy): Eukaryota > Metazoa > Chordata > Mammalia > Rodentia > Sciuridae > Xerus > Xerus rutilus. The sequence goes on along the minus strand of CM053408.1, from coordinate 7,620,322 downwards.
CAACATATTTAATAAAAGAAAGGAGTACATTTCCTTTAACTCTTCCTTTTAATATTTATTTGAATGTCTCTCAGCTGATTTTTATGCCACATTATGTCAATGCACAATTGTTCATTATTGAAAATAATATTGAAATCCATTCTTCCCCGACACTTTTGAAACAGTCATATTCAATAAGGAATATGTTTTAGAGAGAGATTAAGGCACACACCCTGTTATACCAATTCTTAGATATACTTTTAGTCCAATATATTCATATTTAATATAATGGAGCATTTCTCTTCATTTATGGTGCTACATCCCAAAATTCTACATGAATTATCTCGATCAAAATATGGTATAATATATTTCTGTAAGTTTTATTTAATCTTAATAATAATATGCACTTTGAGACAATAAGGGCAAGGAGTGCCTGCAGCCTGGTGTTCTTTAAAGGAATTTACAATTTTAAGAACTTTTTTTTTTTTTTTGGTACTGGAGATTGAACTCAGGGGCACTTGACCACTGAGCCACATCCCCAGCCCTATTTTGTGTTTTATGTAGAGACAGGGTCTCACTGAGTTGCTTAGCACCTTGCCATTGCTGAGGCGGGCTTTGAACTCACGATTCTCCTATCTCAGCCTCCCTAAGTGCTGGGATTACAGGCTTCTCTACCGTGCCCTGCTCTACAATTTTAAGAAATATTAACAATACAAAACAAGGTACTAAAATTTGGAGCTCCTTTTATACTATTTATTAAAAGCTCTAAATGAAGTATATCTTTATAGTCAAGAAAGACTTCGTTACAGAACAAAAGCTCTGGAAATCAGTTGGTCAGTTGTGCCAAGGTCAGTGTGTGTGTTATGCATATACTGCCCTATGTTGCAGGGCTTGCAGTTTTGACATGCGTTGACTGGCAAAGAGAAAATAATGTTTTCTGATTCCATTTCATAGACATAATTGAAAGTACACTAATTTTAGTCACAACTTGGGTACCTGAACCAGAGTAAATCGGTAAAGCAACACAGTAGAATTGATTCAGAAATTTGACATATATTCAGACCCTGTTTTAGAAACACACTATACTTTGAATATTGACCATGCCGATGTTGAAAGAAATGAGGTTTATTGAAGCTAATTATTTATTGAAAGTAGGTATAACAGCAATTCACAGAAACATGATTGCAATCCTCAGTGCACTTGTTATTTGTCAATAGTTGTTTCAGTGCCTCAGTGAAAGAGTAATTTTGTTGGCATCATCAGCGTTTTAATTAAATCTTCATGCCTAAACAGTCCAACTTGAGGATAGATTTACTTTCCAATGCAAAGAATTGGATTTAGGAACAAGTCCCTCAATTGATGTTTCTTTTTAAATATAAAGACACATTTTTTCATCAATATTTTTGACAGCTTTAGATTGAATTCAGACCCACAAGATTTTCTGCAAATGTAAGACTTCCAAAGCTATTGTTGTGGTGATTTTGCACAGTATATTACAAATGTCTTTTTTTCTCCCTGAATTCACTTCTCACCCTATCTGAAGATATTCTTTGCACATTAATGTATTTCTTCTAAGGCCAGCTACTGTCAAATAAACCCTGGAAAAATTTGTGTTGGTATTATCAAGGACTATGACTTCAAGTATTCTGTGCTTACAGCCAAAGATTTATAAGAAGCTTTTGTTCAACTCTGTGGTTAACTACTCAAAGCACTTCAGATACCCTCTATTTTTCTCTGTATACTATTTCTAATGTAACCATGTTTAAATTTCTCTGAATTTTTGGACATGATGTATTAATAGGCAATTAATAGGCAATTTCCTAAAAAATATTTACATGTAGTATTTTGAAAGAGTATACATGTAAAATATCATCATGGTTACAAAAATGATCATTTCAATAAGCCCAACTTGGTGATTAAGGAATTAATAAACTTGTAAATTGAAAATAACCATCAATGATCATAAGCTAGGGAATATATCATGTTTTTTCCAAGACTTAGAAGGTAATGTTAATAAAGGTACATTGAAAAATTTTACTACCACTATTTTCATGATTTTTCAAAAATTATGTAATGTCTTCTAAAACCACCTTCTCCAGGTTTACTATTACAAATACTACCTTAAAATAGTGTCATGAGGATTAAACTTAAAATATTACCAGAGTCTTTGAAACTTACTACAGTTTTCACTGAGTACTAGATTATCATTAGTATATATAGAGATTAAGTTTGAAGCACTCAGGAGATATTGCCCTGGATTAGTTTTGCCATGCCAGCTACGAAGGCATTTTATTGAGCTCATCACATGTCTGTAGCATAATCATAGAGTATTTATCTTGATGTTGATATTTGTAGACACCTTAGATAATGGCAAATACTAAATAAAATTTGGCAAAAGAGGAACAGTAAAAAATGATCTCAGACAAGTCAAAAAACAAAAAACAGCAGCCTTCGGTGGCGTGTGCCTGTAATCCCAATTGCTCTGGAGGCTGAGACAGGAGAATCTTGAGTTCAAAGCTAGCCTCAGCAACTTAAGGTCCTGAGTAACTCCGGAAGACTCTCTCTGTCTCTCTCTTTATATGTCTCTTATTTATATATATCATATATATGTCATATATGTCTTATATATGTGTGTGTGTCTCATATATATTTAAAATATACAATTCCATTCACCCACAGAAGCATGCTGATATATCTATATGTATATATATATATACACACACACACATATATATGTGTATTTAAATACATATGTTTATATATGGGCTGGGGATGTGGTTCAGAGGCTAACGCCCCTGGGTTCAATCACTGGTTTTAAAAGAAAGAAAGAGCAAGCTGGGCTCAGTGGCTCAAGCCTGTAATCCCAGCACTTAGGGAGGCTGAGACAGGAGAATCACGAGTTCAAAGCCAGCCTCGGCAACGGTGAGGTGCTAAGCAACTCAGTGAGACCCTGTCTCTACATAAAATACAAAATAGGGCTGGAGATGTGGCTCAGTGGTTGAGTGCTCCTGAGTTCAATCCCCAGTACCAAAAAAAAAAAAAAGAGAGAGAGAAAGAAAGAAAGAAAGAAAGAAAGAAAGAAAGAGAGAAAAAAAGAAAGAAAAAGCAAAACAGAAAAATTCTTACAATAAAATTGAGAAAATACTTTCCATAATCTTCATTTATATGGCACAACATTTGACAAAATAGGGGAAAGGAAAAGATAGGGAAAGTTGGGTATATCAGGTACAGTTAGAGTGAAAATTATGAGCTGTGTCTCTCAAAAAGCTGGAAGAAAGCATATGAACATTTTCACAATAAAATAAAGTGATAGGTGTTTAAGAATATGGATGTCTTTAATCTGATTTAATTATTATACAACATATATCTATATTGAAACATCACATGACTCCTCATTAATATGCAAAACTTTCATTTTTTATGTGTCAGTGAAAAATAAAAATAAAGATTATTGCAAGTATATTGTAACTTATGTAAAATAAATTATTTAGAATAACCATGTTTTTTTCAATGAAGTTTTATTGAAGCTATCAAAAACTTATTATAAATTTATACTTATCAGCTAATGCTATAAATTTCCCATATTGAGAAACACAAAACACCTTTACAACTTTATTATATTTATAATTTAATTTGTACTCATTTTACAAATTTTTTTTTTAAAAATTATATGAATGGCAAATAGCTCTGATTAATTGCTTCTCCGTAATGGCTTATAGCTTTATTTATATGGATTATATGATTTAGGAATAATATAATACTGTTTTTTCATTTACTATCATGAAACAAGAAAAATACCGTATTATTCTCTTAACAAAATGTAATAGTTGTACTACATTTGAAAAACAATTAGAAACAAAAATTTTAGTTTTATTTAGAGAAAGATTAAAATGTGATGGCTTCTGCATTTTGTCAACAATCCTTATTAGTAATAGGTGTGGGAACTGAAAATAATGTAGCCCAAGAAAAAGGAAAAATAGCCATGCACTGACAGCTTTCACCTCCCCCAACAAACGTCTTCCTGATGCTAATTGCAGGCAGAAAGGAGTGTCTCACCATACTGGAGATACTAACTTGCAGAACACAATACCTCTAACCCAAGAGCTCAAATTCCTGAGCACTAATATTGACCATTTCATTGATTGATGGAACAAATCCCAAATTCCTAAGTGTCCAGGAAAATTCATATGCTCACCAGACCATTTCCCAGGATAACCTATATAAACCCAGTCCCTTTGTTCGGTGACTCATTTTCCATCAGGAAAGTGGGTCCATCCCCGTAGATGTAGTTCTGTTCTTGAATAAAGCCTGAAATGATTTGTGAAGTTTGCTTTTGTCTTGGTCTTTTTGTGCTAACAATTATTACCTTAAATTTCTGACAATAAAATAAATTAAAAAATTTATTCAATCCCTGCTTTCAATAAGTTCTATGATAATGATAGAAATGAACATCAATAAAATATTTCAGATAAATTTGATTTTATTAATTTGTTGACACATTTTCAATGATCGGGCTGAATGGCCATTTTTACTTGGGTGTAAAGGCTGCATTTCTGTTTAAATGAAAGATCATTTCAGCTGTAGGAAATATTGTATTTTAATTGAGCAATCTATCATACTAGATGTGAAGTGACCAACAATGAATCTACTTAGGAGACAAATGTTAGAGAAAAATAATGTGACTAAATTGAAGATTGGATCTATACATTTAAGAGGAGGGCTTGTCAAAGACGACTTCTGAGATGTTAGCTTATTTAAGTGCATGGACAGTGAAAATGTTCACCAAGTCATAAAGATTGAACTCCTTGCATTTTATAATTTTTTGAATTCTAAAAATTCAATAATTGAATAATGCATTTGAATAACTGGGTCTCAAAGCCTTAGATAATTCTAATGAAAATACAAACTTTTAACCTTGTGGTCAGTTAAATCCATGAACATGGAGAAATAATAAAACATGAGAAAGGAGCCTATGACTGAACATCAAATCCTAGTAACTACAAATACCCAGCCAAGGAAACATGTTCAAATGATACTGCCAATATAGAACTAACAGAGAGGATGACACAAGCCAAGAAATTGTGTTTAGGAAGCAAAGAAGTGACTTAAGACAAAAGGCACGGTCTCTCCAGCACTAAAGAGTCAAGTAAGGTGGACTCTGAAGAAATACTTGTGGAATTTTTTGGAAGCTGTTGTAACCATAATGAAAACGTGTTTAATGGAAAGACTTGGGGGACAAGCAGAACTGAATGAGACAGAGGGGAAATAGAAATTGAATAAATGAAGACATCTTTCCAAAATTTTAACATCAAAGGAGAGAATAAGAAGTAATTAGATCACCATGGTTGAGGGGATTGGTTAAAACTCAAGTCTGAAGATATTTAAACTGAAGGAGTGGCTCCAGTTTCCAGGGAGAGAATGAATGCAAAAAACAGAAAGAGAAAATGAGGGACAGGGAGGAAGGGAAGGGGAGAGTCTGGGAGAGAGGAACAGAGGCATGTCAACAAGTTTTATCAATGAAAGTGATTCTCTTCTACATTAATGAAGAGTTATTTAATATTATAATGTGCAAAATTCTAAGAGCTTGTACAAATCACAACAAAGTTTTAGAGAAATTTTTGTGGAACACCAACTGATTTTGAGGAGGCAAAGAATATTAAGCAAAATGTGTTTATGTATAAGTATTTAAATATGAGGTTGAACTGGATTAAATTGAAGAGTGTTTGCATTAAACTTGAAAATTTTATTTAACTGAATTAGTTTTTAGGGTTTACCAAATTTAAAGATAATTATTCAATTTAATTTTCTATTATATAAAACAATATATGTGTGTATATATATAAATATGTAAATATATGCATATAGTTTTCACTCTAACATTTTAAATGAGGTGCCTTATTTGCAGGGATTCATCAGGAAATGATGGCTGACTGTGTGATGGAATTGTATCATTGAAGAAGTAAATAAATAAATGTTAAACCCTAGCTATCCATGATAAATTATGATGCAAGTTATATCTCTTTTACATTATATTTACCATAACCAGTGGTATGAAAAATCTTTCCTTAAGAATTTAAGCATGGTAATACCTCACTTCATTGGACAGTTTCACTTTTCCATCCTGCATTTTGTGATACACACTCAAGAGTATTTGAGCTTGTATTATTTTATGGGAACAATTCATTATGCATTGTATATAAGGTAACAATAGAGAAAAGCAATTTTATTCTCTTTCTGTCCTTTTCCTTCATGTTGTGGGATTATTCATTTAAAGTAAATATTTCATAAAAGAAAGATTGTGAATCTATTAACATTACAAATAATGCTTCTGAAAAAAATGTATCAAGAATTATGAATAAATAATTTCAGTAAGTAGGCAATTGGATTTTAGTATGGTAGTATTTATAATTTATAATTCCAATCACCCACAGAAGCATGCTGAGATAAATCCTGACTTTCATCTTCCTTTCCTTTAGACTAAAATGCATCCTAGATCATTTAATGATAAGACATGTCTGACTTATTGTTTATGACGCTTCTTGAAAGGCTTTATTTATTTAATTTTTAGCATTTCCCCTGTCAGCATGATTCACTTTAGGACAGGAGGATGTATGGAAACAGCTATATTCTAGCCCTCAGTTCTGTTCCAGCTTCTTTCAGAAGTAAGAAAAATGCTTTCTGCTCAAATTTTTTTCACAAAGTACAATTTTGACATATCCATAAAAGTCAAATTCATACAAAATTGTTTTTCTTCTGAAAGATATACTCAAATGAATTTTATTTTCTTTGACTTTTAAAATATTTAAAATAAGCATCTTATTACTAAATCCTAAATCCCTTTCTGATTCTTCAAAAACTTTATTATTTGGTCACAATTTAGGGCCCTGAATCTTTCAATCTACCTTTATAAATATATTTCTAATTATGGGAGTAGAAAGTGGACTCTGCCAGAGTAAATGCTCTATAGCAAATTGTTGGGTAGAATTATCCAAAACTTAAAAAAAAAATTCAGTTTAAGTTTATCCTGTTACTGTACCCAGCTTCACTGTATTGTATTCTGTCATTCAGTAAAAACTTGCTAAACTATTATTATGTGCAAATAATTACTTTAGCATTAGAAATGCATATTTGGACAAAATCAGCACAGAATCATGCTTATGTCATAACAGGTAAAATACACATAAAATGAGCGGTTTCTCACTTCCTGATTAATAAATAGAACAACCACTACAAAGGAGTCCAGTACCGTGGTCAGATGTACCAGGCTGTCCTACTCTAGTCAGGAGCTTCAGGGAAGACTTTCTAGGAGATGCTGTCAGATTGAAATTGAGATGTCATTTTTAAGCAGGAAGTAAATTCTGCCTATATTCTGGATTAGGAAGAAATAAGTGTGTTAACAGAGGGAATGGGTGGTTATTTATGGCATGTACGTGATTATGTAAGATAGCCTACTTTTGATCAGTGGGAAAATTTTTGGCTCGTAAAACTAGACCATGCTGATATTGAGTAGCTGGGTGAGTAGAATAGAGTAGATATTAAATACATTTTGATACTTTGCTATGTAACCTACATTATATAACCCATGGTACCTGAGCCAGGGAGGATTGTCCTATCAGGAAGTTGACATTCTAAGAAGCAGCTAGCCCTAGCTCACTGATGCAGGCTATGCTTAACAGGCACAACCAGTCCAATCTGAACTAAGAGATAATCTGGTAAACACATGGGAATGATGGAATGCCTTTACTCAAGAAGGTATGGTGACAGCAAATTAAGGGACCTTGGAGAAACATAGACAGCAATAACAAAGGGTCAGAAAGGACTAGTACCATGAAGCTGAGCTTTGGTATCTGGCTTTCAGAAAAGTAGGAATCAGATTCTCACTGGATGGGCTCCATGGCATAGTCTTGCTGGTTGCTCTAAAGTGATATCTGTGGCTCTGACTGGGTGATTCCTTCCCTTCCCTTCTGAGCCTAGCTCTCCAACCTTCTTTGTTAGTACAACTATCTACTTGATACAATTTTGGTAAATCCTCTTTCTGTTTAAATGGACCATGGTAGAGTTCTATTATTTGGAACTAAAGTAGATTAATTCAATAAATATTATCACAAAATGGGACAAAGGGAAAGTGGTTGGGAAGTTCAAGATTGATCATCTGATTTTGTTGGGGAGATTGCTAAAAGGAAACTGGTAACCATGGCATAAAGTGGAAAATGGTTATTTTTTCACTCACTGTCACCTGAAATGAATTTCTCATTGACAGAAAAATTTTCTGTATTAGCATAGCTTATATCCTACATCAGTAAGAAAAATGAGAAACTAAAAATGCCTGAAGTTGGAATGACCTTCATCATCATCATCATCATCATCTTAATAGCAACAATAATAATGATATATGAAGTAAAATGTTTTATACTAACATATAAAATCAGTCTAAAACTGACAGACTTTCCTCTTCATTGTTATAAAAGGAGTGGGAATGTGGTACCCCAAACAATCTAATAAACAAGGTGTTTGGTTTCTAACTTAAATTCAAACGAACGAACCAACCAACCAACCACTAACTCTCTCTCAAGCATGCTACTTGCATGCTTGATGACTGTGGGATCTCAGCCAAAATAATTTGGAGTTTGGCCGAGGATGAGGATGCTTTGCTGAGGATGGTGTCTTGCAAAAGTGAATTTGATTGTCCTGGTGCACCAAACACTCTTCCTTACCACCTACATTCATGCAAGTGGTCGTATGCCCATGAATGTGTGGAGATGGCTGGTGGCAACTGAAATTAGGAGGAAGACTGTTCAAAAAGCCATGCCTGTAATCCTAGCAGCTCCTGAGGCTGAGGCAGGAGGATTGAGAGTTTAAAACCAGCCTCAACAATTTAGCAAGACCCTGAGCTACTCAGTGAGATCCTGTCTCTAAATAAAATACTAAAAGCGCTGAGGATGTTGCTCAGTGGTAGAGTGCCCCTGGGTTCAATCTCTGATAGCCTTCTCCAAAAAAAAAAAAAAAGGTTCAAAGAGAATAGAGTCTAAACATTATAGCAACTATAAAATAAGACATTCACACACAAAGACACATTATCAAGATTATATAACTAGTATTGTTAACATTTCATGAACTGATGTATTTTTGTCGATTGTTTTGCCTTGGATATGAGGTGTCCACTCAAAAGCTCCTGTGTTAATGCAAGAAGGTTCAGAGGTGAAAATCAGTGTATTAGAGCTGTAGCCTAATTGGTGGATTTATCCATTTGGTGGGCTAATAATTAGAGTGAATTGCTGGTTGGTAACTGCAGGCAAGTAGGGCATGGCTAGAGGAAGTAGGTCGCTCTGGGAATTTTATTTTGTCTCTGGCTGCTCACTCTTTCCGTGCTTCCTGGCTACCCTGTCCTGAGTAGCTTTCTTCAGCCATCTTCTTCCACCATAATGTTTTGCCTCACCTCAGGTCCAGAGCATGGAGCCAGCCAACCATGGACTGAAGCCTCTAAAATTGTGAGCCTGGAATAAACTTTTCTTCCTCTAAACTGTTCATATCAAGTAATTTGATCACAGCGATGAAAAGCTGAGTAACACATTAGGGTGCTTTTGCTTTTTTTTTACTCTCTTGATCACTTACTGATGAGGCATAAAAATATTAATACATGAATACACTCTGATGTTTACATATGAATATTTAAATGAAAATATTGTGAGATAGCACAGTTCTGACTGTATCCACCAATGAGCTAAGACTGTTGGATTTACTGTTTGTTATTTAAGATTTTCAATATCAACTAATTAAAAGTATAAATAGTTAAGTCATAATAAATCACTTATTTAAAATTTTATGACTGATAAAATATAAAATTGGCAAAATTGTGAAGATAAAATGTTGACCTAATTTTTAAAATTATGATTCAAATATTTATTTAATCAATGATATTATTTATTGTTAAATAGAACCATAAACTGAAATTATTTATACTATAGGGCTATCAGTAGCCAGTATTTTAATAGAAATTTTTATTCTTAAGCAAAGTGAACTGTCATTATTTTCATTAACTCTAAGAGACAAAAGAAAATTTAAATTAATACTATGTATTTTAAGGCTTCTTTTTAACTCATAGGGATTTATTCTTAAATATTTGTATTGCCCAAGTGTCAGAAATGTCATGTGATAAAATAAGGAATGAACAGCATTTCCCAGATTCTTAAATTGTTATTTTTCTTCTTAAATATGCACTTAAGTTAACATGATACAGGTAGGTCTTTTCCTTCTTTCTCTACCATTATTTTCCAAATTTAGTCATTTTTAAATATTCTTATTTCTATGTAATTATCACATGTTTTGTGCTTTGATAATTTGCATTTCAGTCTTTTGCCCCTAAACAAATTTTTACTTCAAGAGATTATGCAAAGCTTTAAGTTTTACACTTGCTCCTGTGGTAATGAGGATGAATTATTACATGTACCTCACACTATATTAACTTCACATACCCAAATTGTATAAGCCAAAGGTAAACCAATCAGCAGCACTCAATATCAACCTTGTTTTTAATTTAATTATTTGAGTAAGCTAGAAAAAAACGAGGGTAAAGACAGAAAAGAAAAAAAAATGGAGAACAACTCTAAGTATATATATCAGATTTTTAACAATATGCTAGTCAGAATATTATGAATAACTAGCTACTATTGCTGCTACTTTCACATAAAAATAATATATTAGATTTAACAAAGAAGTTGAATAGACTACATAGAAGAAAATTTCTGGTGTGTTGAATAAGTTTATCCTACATAAAGAATTTAACAACATTTAACTCAACTGACTATTTCAATATAAACGAATTTTAATATGTAAAACATGGCAGATATTTATAATGGTCACTCTGTGAAAACTGAGTATAGATCAAAGGCATAAATAGAAGCAAAGATAAATATCATTTCCCATGAAGAGAATTTTAGTGTATTTGAGAAGATTCAGACAGTACTTTCTCAAATAACAGATACAGTTCAATAACCTTATTTGTTTATCTATGACCAAATTATTTTACTTCCTCAGAAGTACAACTTGGTTGGAACAGAATACTTTTATTTTCAATCTACTTATTCTCACACTTTTGTTAAGGACCTTTCAAAACTTCAGCTGGAACCCATGTGGCAATTCAAGTAAGAGAAGCAGCGCAATAGCAAATCAGAAGAAATCCCACCATTACGCAGACAACTTGTGAAGACCTAGCAATTGCGGGCCACACTGGAAGGACAGCCAGCCTGCAGGCTATATACAGCTAGTTCCTAGTTCACTAGCCTGTTGGGCCGGGGGTTTTAAGGGGAATAAATATTAATGAAGTACCCAGGGCATTTCTGTAAGACATTGTGTTCAAGAGGTGAAAGGGGGTAACCATGAGGAAAGAAAGGGCAAGAACTTAAAATATACTTTAAATCATGAGCTCCAGCAATGGCACTGCCAGGAGCTGCTTCACAAGATTAGTGGCATGCAGAATTACCAAACTGAAAAAAATACAGAAAGGATAACACAGGATGAACAGAAACACTAAAAACAGTGAAGTGCAATAAGCCCAAATCACAGACAATAATAAATCAAAATAGCTTTGTTTACCACCCATAGAATTTATTTAATGTGTGAAAATACTGAGTTTATCTTGGCCTTTTATTTTTTTAACCACTTACAAAATGCCCTTTATTTGAAATAAAAATATTCACTACCAGGATTCTGAGAGCTTAGTCTGAGTAAAAGAAAATAATCTAATTTGTTGACATGTTTTTGCCTATTAGCGTGCTTCTACATGATAATATTTGCAAAATAGAGCATGTATCTCTACACAGAAATATATACATATATGTATATGTATAATGCACAAATTTATACAGAGTCAAAATTCAGCATGTATTAAGTGTGTTTTAAAGTAGACATTGTAGTTTGGGGCTGGGGTTGACATTGCAATTTGGTAGCTCAGTGGTAGAGCATTTTCTTAACATGTGCAAGGCACTGGGTTTGATTCTTAGCACTGCATATAAATAAATAAAATAAAGGTACATCAATGACTAAAGAAATATGTTTTAAAAAATTCTCTTCAAAAAATGTAGACACTGCAATTCAATTGTTTATAGGGAAAAACAAAATGTTATATATTCAATAAAATATACTTATTTGCAAACATGATATTTGCACAAAACGATAGTGAGATAACAATATGATTATATTAGGAATGAAGCAATGGGGCAGAGACTGAGTTGAGAAGAGATATAAAGCAATGTAAAAGCAGCACAATTTCTGTAAAATAAAGGAAGAGTGAGGCCATGGAGCATCATTTACCTGTCAATGAAAAGTCAGGTCTCACTCTAAGGGGAAAGCTCAAGTTAGAGGGCCCAGCTGAAATTAAAACTAAAGTCAACCAAAGAACACAAAAAATGATTTTTAACTTTTTTGACCAAAGTATTTTTGACTAAGAGAAAATATAACAATAATCTAAATCATGAGAGAAGTGAATGTTGTACTAATATTGTAATTTTACAATTTATTGACTGAAAATCTTTGAAGGAATTTGAGCAGAGGAATAATGTAATTGAACATAAGAACTTGGGGCGGAGGGTGGGCATGACTAGCTATTTCTTACCTACATTTACAACTTGATCAGTAAAGAATATTATCATAAGTCATGAAATGTGTGTAATGTTTGAAGCATTTTTGTTTAAATTGTTGAACAACTTAGAAGGAAATATCCGATTGATTGTTCAGTATACAGGAATATGATTCTCTTTTTGTTTGTTTGTTTGGTTGATTTTTTTTTTTTTTGGTAGTTTGGATTGAACTCAGGGGTACTTGATCACTGAGCCACATCCCCAGCCCTATTTTGTGTTTTATTTAGACACAGGGTCTCATTGAGTTGCTTAGCACCTTGCCATTGCTGAAGCTGGCTTTGAACTTGGGATTCTCCTCTCTCAGCCTCCCAAAGTGCAGAGTTTACAGGCATAAGCCACCGCGCCCAACTAGGAATATAATTCTTGAGCTTGAGAGTTTGAGAATATCCTGGGAAAGATGAGGTTAAAAGCCAGGAAGGTGAGGAAAATTGATCATGGAGAATGGAAACAAGAGTCAACTAGGAATTGAACCCTGCAGAACCTCTACAGGTAGGCAAAAGGGGAAAGTTCTGTAAAATAGGAGATGGGGTGTGTGTGAGCAAAACCAGAGGAGCAACTGGGAAATTGTGAAAATATTCACATATATTGAGAACTACATCCCAGCAAAGAAAGACCAGTACAACTAATGACCGAAAAGATGGTTTTAATGTAGAAGTAAGCTTAAGTAGTACGAACATAGGAAAACATAACTCAATGAAAGGAGAAACTTCAAACAGTGAATTTGAAAATAAAGCAATAGAAATTACCCAATATAACAATAAAGGGAAAATACAGTAGAAAGGAAAAAACAAAAAAAAAACCAAGCAGAGTCTCTTCTCAGATCCCATCAGTATAAAAACTAAAGGCTGTTTACCTTTACATAGGAGGAGCAGGACACTGCTAATCTTTTTCCAGAAGACTCTGTTAAATCCTCTGCTTTTATCATAATACAGAACATAGTAATCTGGATCAATTTTTACATTTTAAGAATATCTCATTGTTAATCACTGCCAATAAAATGGCATGTTTGTTCATCTGGTTACGTTGTTCATCTGGAAGTCATGAGCAAATGGATCACTGAATAGTGAATATAACCCTTTAGAAGGTTGAGATGTGTCATTTCTGTGGCAATGGTAGAACCTCCCCTTTAAACTGAAGAGGACTTACTTGCTATTCCCTAACAGCAGCTCATCATTGCTGGAGCCCTATAGATTGTCGAACTTCTATGTAGGTTACTTGGAAATAATTATTAGCATTTATATTTCAGGTAAAACAGAAGTTTGCAATTCTTGAGCATGAACCATGCAATAGAGTGCTCTGTAGTAGATCAGGCCTACAAGTGAAGCTGCACAACTGCTTAGCCACATAAGGCAGCCAGTTGGATGATTTTCAAGATATTGACTGTGCTTAAGAATGTTATGTGGATTCTAATCACTAAGAACAACAGAAAATTAATCCACAGTGCAGACCTTTGAAATGTGAAGAAAGCCCATATCACACATAGCAGGGAATTAGACAATATTTTAAAAGTAGGTCTTCATGTTTTCTTGGATGCAAGTAAACATGGATTTCTGAAAATGTGATATTGGGTGAAATCTGATTGCAGCAGGCCAGCATAAGCCAGCTATTACCAAACACATGGATTCATCTTCCAATATAAATGCTGCTTTTCATGATGATTCTTTGTGTAAAGAACATACATGTAAATTCCATGATCAAGTGGGCTGGTCTGCCATAATATCTGATATCATCTAGGGCTACACTGGTGCCCACCCTGTGACCTCAATCTGTTCCCATACAGCACTTGATTAGTGAGAAAGAACCTCAACTCCAGTTATGTATGAATCAGGTTTTCATGCTGACAATGAACTGCTGCCATATTTTAGCCACATCCAGAGTAAATCTAAAAGAGTAATGGTGAAGGAAAATCCTCCCAATGTACAGGTCAATGAGCAAGTACAGTTGATCATTTACTTTGAAAAGTTCAAAGTTCAGTCATCCATGAATTCCTTTTTATTTATTCAAAAAGTAAAAGTGCCTTTTATGTGCTCACTACCTCTGCCTATAGCAATTGAAATTTTAAAGAATTTCTGTGCTTCAAGACTATGAGACTCTTCACAAAATTGCATCAAGAAATCATAAGTGCAGGGATATGGGATGTACTTTGTACAAATTTGTTACATAGCCTGAAGTTTTCTATATCAATAGAATGATGTAAAGATATACTAGAACCTCAGTTGAGGTACAGCATGGGAACAATATCTTGTAGAGTAGGGATTCTGCTCTTTAGAATGTAGCATATTTATGTAAATGAATATACTGCATTATATTTATATACTTACATGTAAATATAGCACTTTACGTGCAGTAATGTGTAATTCCCAAAGCTATGATTTGGGAATCAGTGGTATTCAACCACCCACTATAATTCAATTATACAAATTTCATTTTCTTTACTGATAAATATTAGCTATGAAGCATCATGGGTCCTTGATCTGTGAAGGAATTTTTCTCATAGCGGAGAGATTCAGATTTTATTAAACTTAAACCTCCACCATATATCTGATAACTTTTGGCTTTCATGCCAGTGCATTTATAGAAAAAGGAAGGATGATGATTCTGGTATATGCAATGTTTCCTTCAATTATGAGGAACTTAAATAAGTTGTTCAAAAAAAAGTGTGTGTGTCTGGGGGGAGAAATTAACTAGGCTTATTTTGGGATTATCATGTGTAAGGAAATGTGAGCCAGCAATTGCAGAAAACAAAATCCAACAAAGACAGTGCACCCCAGGGCTCATTGTCCCCTGAGAGATCTCAGCGATGTTCTGTAGACTCAATGAAACTTTTAGTAAAGATGATGGAAGTCTGTGATGGATGATGGGCACTCAGAGGATGGAATCGACACCATCTTCAGCTTCAGGGCTGGTTGCCACAGGGGAGCTGTAGCTTGTTATCTTCTTGTACTAAGAATTGTAGAAGGATGACAACTTGACATCACCTTGAGTATGTTATGATTGCTTTTGTTTTAATGAAAAATAAAATCACATCTGAACCTTTTAAAGAATGAACTATACTAAACCTTTGTTAGTCGGGGTCTCATATTTTCTCAATCTCAATTTGTTTGCAACCACAGAGAGTGCTTTTTTGTTGTTTGTTTTTTGTTTTCCTGTACAAGCCTTTATGCATTTGTGCTTAAAACGTTTCAAGTATGTGTCCACATTTCTTCTAAAAGGTTCTCTAAAGTCACATCATGGTTCATTAGAGGAGTTTGCTCCCTTGAGCTTCACGAACGTGCAGAGGTAATCCACAATTAATTTCAATAGGGTCCCATGGATAGATAATACAGCCACTGCTTCACAAACAATTTTTATGTGCTTTCTAGACAGTTCCTCTGGAGGGCCAATCAATCCAGAATCAATCTGCTATAAGGATAGCCAGCTCCATAACAATCCAAATGTATCATCTCTCTTTCTGAAGAATTCTTCTTCCCAGTCTCTAGCTTGCTATCTGACATCAAGGTTTTGTAAGATGTTCTCCTTTGGGGTAATAAGGCTAAATCTAGAGTCTTAAAACTACAAATACATGCATATTAATCAAGATAAGAGTAAATCATATTTTGCAGTTTTTAAAATCTTGTTTCTTACAGATTATGATTCAAGCATAAATTCTTAAACATGTCGATTAATTATCCCTATATATATGGTGGAATACACTATAATTCATCAATATTTAGCAAAATTTGTTGTATATCAACCACATAAGACATCTGTGCAAAGTGACTTCTAATATATTTTACTGAGAATTCCATTTTCTTTCTCTTTTCAGCAATTATTTTATTGTTAGTATAAAATATCAAGTACTAAGAGTTACTTTCAAAGTTATAATCAGAAAAGCAAAACAAACCCAAGAAGCAAGTGAAACTCACAGACCACAATCATTATGATTACCACACAACACATTTTATTAACTATTCAAAATGCTTTGAGGACCAAAGTATTCATCGGATTTTGACAAATCCACTAAAGACTCAAAAAGGTGTTATGTGTGAATAAAGAAAATAAATTATAACCAGGTTTTCTATTTTTGAAGTCAGTGAACATAAAGTTATTTTTCAACCAGTTTTACATTATTAAAAAAATAAAATTATAATTTTAAAGAAGAGACATTTTGAGCCAGCTTTCAAGGAAATATAATTGTCAATATTAATACTGTATTCATAACCGATATTAACTCTAACTTCAGTTCCCTCTCAGTGTTTTTCTTCTCTAGTGAAGATTATCTCTCCAGACTGATCTTTCCATTTGGCTTGTTGTGGATCTGCATCAAGAAAAACATATCTTTAAGAATATAAAAAAAGCCAATAATTCAAGGTTTTTAGAAAGTACAAGTAAAGCATAAATATACTTTCTATATTAACAAAAACATTTTGCTTAATGTCCAGTATGGTCTCCTTAAATGTTACATTCATTATCTAGAGACTTCTCTCTTTGAGTCCTATTGATCTTACTGCATTGCATGCATGGTATGCCATAAAATTGCTTTGCCTTCCTGTGTCTCCACTGATAGGATTTTCATTGTTGCACAGACTGTGGAACAAAGGCCTTAGCGAGAGAGAGCAAAATACAGCAAACTTTCTGGAAAAATCAAGCTCAAGTTCCTTTCAGCTCCTGAATTGTAAGAAGAAACAGCACAATTTCCAATAAGCCAGCCATTCCATTCAGAGACATTTTGAGGGTATAAAGGCTTTTAAAAAAATCTATTGAAGAATGTGCTACGGTTTGCTTCTATCAGATGAAAGTGAAATGATGTGACCATTGGGAATCAGAGTATGGGACAGAAATTTCTGGAGTTCTCATCTACATAGAGAATTGTATAACATTAGGCTTTTTATAGTGAGACATATTCCATGCTCTGTCTATGTAAAGCCTCTTGACTTCAAAGTGGTTTGAGAATGGGATTCTGAAGGAAAAAATATATTTATGTGTGTATATATACGTATATATATATACGTATATATACACACACATACATAAAAGGTTTATGTACAAGAACTCTTATTTCATCTGAGACATGGACAACTGTCCTAGGAGATATCAAACCCAATCCACCCTATCCTTCATCTTGAACAGGTCAGCCACATAGAGAATATAGATACCAAACTCTGAGAGGCTTTTCCAACTGGCAGAGATGTATGACAAGGGGAACTTGATAAATCATGTTTTTTTTTTGTGGTACTGGGGATTGAACTCAGGGGTACTCGACCACTGAGCCACATCCCTAGCCCTATTGTGTGTTTTATGTAGAGACAGGGTCTCACTGAGTTGCTTAGCGCCTTGCCCTTGCTGAGGCTGGCTTTGAACTCGCGATTCTCCTGTCTCAGCCTCCCTAAGTGCTGGGATTACAGGCTTGAGCCACCGTGCCCGGCTAGTCATGGGGGTTTTAATGATCATCTTGGGCTCAATTTTTTGGAGAGGTCCCAGATAACATTAATTATAATTGGAACATATAAATTTTGACTTGTGTTCTAGCATCAAAACAATTCAGGAAATTGGGCAGCTTGAAATAAAAATCTGAACAATTGCTATAAAATATAACTATAATATTTATACAGAGCTATTTTAACATTACACTGGTAAACATGTAAATCAGGTCATTGTGCTTGTGAAATACAGAATAACACTTAGAGGAAGTGGATTAAACATTGTCTTGCCACAGCTCCTACAAAACAATTCCTAGAAAACAAGATTCCAGGGAAGAGTTGTGCTGAAGTCTGGTTCATGCTGTGCTAAAGACAAGCTAAGCATGCTGTTTTATTACGCCAGTGCTTCTCATAATGACAATGTGCATTTCAGTCTCCAAGATGTTCCTGGACTTGATTCCAAAACAACATGACTTAAAAAATAATGACGTAACACACATCAATGATTACCATAAGTGTGATTTTAGACATGCTATGTATTCATATCCCTAATTATTCAGTTGAGAAATCAATGAGATGAGAAAGTAAGTGATTAGCCAAAACTGGACAAATAAATATTTAAAGGAAAGTAAGCATTCAACTTTCCTTATGTGACATGTTTACGTTACTAGAATTCAACATCACAGTCACTGATTTGTCATGGTGTTCTAAGGCAAAATTTGCATTCTATTTTAACTCAGTTTTAATAGAATCAATCTTGCTGAAACTTTTTCTTTAATTAGGCTTATTACCATTGTTTTATTCACTTGTTATACAAAATTATTCTGCTTGTCTTTATTTTGCTATAAAACTTAAGAATAAAATGTTACTTTTCTTATAACTGTGGGTTGACATGCTTATATGAAACTAAGTTTTCCAATTACGAAACAGGTGCTCTTTTATATTTTTACTGTTTTAGTTTTTTTAAAGAAGCATTTTCAAAGTTTCATTATTAAACATCTTGTTATTAGAATTTTATAAACAGAGGCCTCATTTGGAACCTGAGGCAAAAAGATTGTGATCCATTTAGATTGTAATTATGTGCATGCCAGTGTACCTTTTCTCAAAGTACTAAGTTCCTTGATATCACCCACACAACGACGTAGAAACAAAGATCCTTACAAAGAACCTTATCACTCACACTGATGCTTAAATGTAAGCTACCCAATTTACCATTGCTCCATTTTTTTTTAGTGAGCTAATGTCTGCATCCCGGTATGAGGTTAATATGTATGTGTATAGTTTGATACATAATATTGATTTCAATAAAGTTTAAGTATATACTAACATAGTGCATTAAGAATACATCACAGTGTAAATCAACCTAAAGTAATTGGTGTATCAATCATTCATCAAAATGTCACAATTAATAGAATTTGTGATATATAACTGATTATAAATATGTAATGTATAACTGATTATAAAGAGGTCCTAATGATTGCTTTTTTAATTAATCCATTTATTTGTTTTAACCCATACTGATTAAATGCCTATTATTTGGGAGTCTAGATGTGGACAATGTGATTAGAAAAATCACATTTTTTCCTCAAGTCATTATGGTTAAATTTGATGTACATCCTGTTTCCCAAGAGACTACTTACCAATCCTGTTTTCAAATCTAATATATTAAAAAGATTCATTTCACTTTCAAAAGTGCCAAAGTATGTATGACTCATTATACAATTACCTTTTATAAACTGTTAACAAATAATATTTATTTCATTTACACAGAAATATGGAAAGAGTTTGAATTCTAGTCTACAAGCATCAATTGAAACAACTCCTTTTAAATGATAGTGAAAGCTGAAAAAATATTAGATTTAATCTATTGACAGAGTCAATCTTAAACCACTGAAATCAGTAAATTAATTTCATCCTGCAGTGTTACATTGCATGTAGAGAATACTGCATAAAGAGGACTGATGACAAATTACAAGTTGGGGGAGAGGACATTGGTTATGAAAACTGTAATTGGATGTGCAGAATATGTTTTAAGAGAAATGACTGAATCAATTATTATATTTTTGGAAACAAGAAAAGAGAAGTTAATATGAATATGTCTGAGCTCAATTATGAACTAAAATTTGTAGATTCAGATAATTAAGAAAAATTTATCCATGACTCTGAAGAACTAATATTCCTTAACTCTGCTAAGTTTTGATCCATATATTAATGGGAAAAAGAATATGTTTGATGATTCGTTTTTTCAAATTTAAAACACCACAGAAAGTGCTGATATACATATATGTATGTGCACATATACATGTGTTCTAAATACCACTGTAAATATTATTACTAATTTAATGAATTTTGCATAATTGCTAAACAACAGTCTTGTCTATTTCTCCATAGAAAGAGTAAGATTAAAATGGCAACTCTCTAACTTATATAAATAGTATACAATAATAATTTATTTCTCAATGAGAATATGTAGTATTATTATCAATACTTAACAAATTATCTGAATATTATTTGGTCTTTTTAAAAACAAAGCTCATATTGTATTATAAAGTATATGGAAAAGAAGGACAATAATTTCTTTTTATCTTTTCTTCATTCACACAGACCCTCTACTTACACAATATATGTCTTCTAGCGTGCGCTTATTAAATCTTGGATGGATTGTTAAATTGAGAAAATAAATTGAATAATTAGTTGAACATTTATTTTTTGTAGAAATAAAGAGAATTTAAAGTGGATATAGACTTATCTCTGAAGTTTCTAAATTAAACAAATAATAATAAAAACCTTGCTAATTCTGATAAAATAAGTGGATATGACTAGGTTATTTCCACATCATTCTATATTATCATATTGTATTGTATCTCTTCTTTGAGGAAGAAAGACACAAAAGTTTAGAGTTATGGTTATCTAAACCACCTGAAATGTGCATCACATAAACATGATGCTTCAAAATGAATATCTTCTGGGTAGTTTATGCATCCTTCAGCTTGGCATGGAAAATCATTGTTTTAAGAACGTTAGTGTCCAGGAGCTGCTGCTTCTTTATTTTTTTTTCCTCTGTGGAAACCATATATTTTTCTATATTATTAGAATTTTTAAATGTGTGTCAATAATTTTCTTTTTAAGCATTCAGAAACTAATTCTGCATTAGGAAAGTAATGTATGGTTAATATATTAAAATTAACAGATATAGTTGCAGTCAAATTTATACATCTGTGAATAATGGTATCAAGTGATTAAACAACAATACACTAGTATGAATTTATGATCTTGAATGATTAAATAAGAACAGAAGAGTTAAATATTTATTCAAATCAAAAGTAAATCCCACTCTTGATTTTTAGATTCTCATAATAATTATTTAACCCATGTCTTATCTCTATTCCTCTCTATCTGTAAAGATGTATCCTGGAGGTCATTTTATCTGTCAGCTTGAAGGGAGAGTGTTCCGGAATGGTACTGACATTTCACTTGGTGAACTTTTACTAAAGTGGATAGATTGCTTTTCATAATGTAGGTGGGCATCATGTAATCAGTGGAAAACATGCATTGTTTTCCACTCATGACTGACATCACTGAGCATGGAGATTTCTCCAAAGAATGTACTAGGATTTCATGAATCCTTGTACCATGAACCACTGGCTTCTCCTGTGTCCCTAGCCTGCTGGGATAATGCACTGGAATCTCATCTAGGCTCTCTTGGATCTCCAATCAGCTGGCCCGCACAGCAGATATTGTACTTTCCAGTCAACATAATATGTGAAACAATTCAGATGAAAATTAAGAATGTCTTTCAAATATTCAAATATGATAGGCTGGGGTGTGGCTCAGTGGTAGAGCGCTTGCCTAGCATGCGTGAGGCACTGGGTTCAATTCTCAGCACTACATATAAATAAAAAAAATGAAGGTCCACTGACAACTGAAAAATATTTTTTAAAAAAATATTCAAATATGAATCTCATAATTGTATCTCAAACAATGCCATATCAAAGTCTGCTGGAATCAAAAATGTCAAATTTCCTTATTATGACAATAGTATATGTGCCTTTAAAAACATACTTTTCTTATGTATGACTGCATGTGATGTGATTCCACATCACGTAGAACCAGAGAAATGAAAAGTTGTGCTCCATCTGTGTACAATGAATCAAAATGCATTCTGCTGTCATGTATACATAAGTAGAATAAATAAATAAATAAAAACTTTTCTTGGGAGTTTGTAAACAGGAATCAGGGAGAGAAGAAGGGTTGAAGAGATGAATGAAGTTAAGACTAAGAGAAGAAGGGATATGAAGTAGAAATCTGGATTCAGAAATAAAAACTTTACTAATATTTATTTTATTTCTCACAAAAATATGGTTGATATAGTTGAAAAGAGGAGTCACCACAGGGGGGAAGAAAGACAATTTGTAGAGTTCTGTGGTCAAATCTTCCTAATTAAAAATAAGAAAGAGAATCACATGAAGTGTTCTTTTGTAATAAAATTACATCACAATTTTCATTTATATAAACTGAAAGTTAATGAAATTTGGGGCGAAAACATCATTATACTTAGAATTGATTTATTTTTAACTTGATGGAAATCTTCATTTTCTGAGGGCTTCATTCACCTGAATTGCTAATCTTATCAACAACATGATTTTACATGAGATATTGGAACACTTGGGAAAATAGACCCAGGAAAGTAGATAGTGATTCTTTGATTCATAAAATAGTCACAACTGTAACATTTTAATATATAGATTTTAATATTTCTTCTTATAACTTGTCTATCAATTGATTTTTTTCTCTAGCCTTATGAATATTTAAAACCAAGGGGAATAATTACACAATAAGTAAATATTTATTTTTTATTGTCAACTGAAAATAATTTTAATTGAAATTTTTTGCCACTGCTTTTATAATTGTGCTTCAAATGTATTTCACATATTAAGATTCTATAGACTTGCTAATTAAAATACAGACATAAGTTAAGAAAATCTGTTGTTTGAAAACTCTAGAACATTTGTAGAGCCTCCTGCTTGGTGTGTATCAGATGTCAACCCTGTACTTTGTTTCTAATTTGATGTAAATTGAAAGTTAAAATGCCATCTTTTCCATACCATTTTTTCTTACAATAATTTACTTAGTAGTGATAGATGAACCATTTGCTTGTCTGAATAATATGCTATACATCTATTTTAATGAATTTTAGCCATCATCTTAATTGATGGTTTTAAACAGAGGGGTAGATTTATTCCCACAATGAATAAAACTACTTAACATTTGAAGCCTATATAAATTATGTTAACACTTCTATCAGCTCTCCATTTTCAGCCTAATATACTGCTAATTTTAAAAGAAATCAATCACACAATATGTAATATATCATTACACTGTAGTTTCTATAAAAATATAGTAAAAACATTTTTTCTATAATACTTTTAGAGCCAGATGTTGAATGATTTTTCCAGGAGCCTTCAATGAACCAGAAGCTTTGACTTACCTGATATCTGTCTGTGAGCTCCCTTTATCATTTCACTAGATTATTTGTCCTTTCCTGAAACCTTACCTGTAAAAGAAGTCTGTTATTACAACTTATTATATGCAGTATCAGAAAACCCATCTCTTTATTAAAAGCATGAATAACACAAATCCCATATCATTTATTTAGAGGGATAAAATACAAGGGGAAAATAGATGACCGAATATCTGTTTCTGACATTAAAAATACATACCACACACATATAAACCACACCATATGTATAAAACATTTCTTCTATCATCAAAAAACCTTACATTACATTACATTCTCTCCACTATACCTTGTGGGGTCTGGCACTTATAAGGAAATAGTATGATTCAGAATACCCTATCAGACAATGGAAAGAAAAATAAGATTAATTTTCTTCATGACAAAGTTTGAAGTTCAGGGAATGAGATCATATCATAGGTAAGTTGTTGATATCATGTTTCCCAAATATTGGTGAAAAATGAGTATTTCATGAATTTGAGAAGGGTTTATTTGACGAACATGGCTGCCCCATTGTTTGGGGCATAGATATTTAAGATGGTTATGTCTTGTTGATGTATGATTCCCTTAAGCAGTATGAAATGACCTTCTTTATCTTTTTTCACTAATTTTGGTTTGAAGTCTACTTTATCTGAAACGAGAATGGAGATGAGTCTTTTGGAGGCAGCATATTGTTGGGTCTTTTTTTTTAATCCAATCTGCCAGTCTGTGTCTTTTAATTGCTGAGTTTAGGCCATTGACATTCAATGTTATTATGGAGACATGGTTTGTATTTCCAGACATTTTGGTTTATTCTTAGTTTTTAACTTGACTTGGTTTCTCTTTTGATTGGCCTTTAGTGTAGCTCCTCCCTCTGCAGGTTTTCATTGTTGTTTATCATTTCCTCCTCATGACATGTAGACCAATGGTACAGAATAGAAGACACAGAGAGTAATGCACATAAATACAACTATCTCATACTAGACAAAGGTGCCAAAAACATTCATTGGAGAAAGGATAGCCTTTTCAACAAATGGTGCTGGGAAAACTGGAAATCCATTTGCAGGAAAATGAAACTTAACCCCTATCTCTCACCATTCACAAAACTCGACTCAAAGTGAGTCAAAGACCCAGTAATTAGACCAGAGACTCTGTGTCTAATTGAGGAGAAAGTAGGTCCAAATCTACATCACGTTGGATTAGGCCCCAACTTCCTTAACAAGACTCCTAAAGCACAAGAAATAAAAGCAAAAATCAATAAGTGGGATGGATTTAAACAAAAAAAAGCTTCTTCTCAGCAAAAGAAACTATCAATGAGGTGAACAGAGAGTCTACATTCTGGGAGCAAATTTTTGCCACACGCACATCAGATAGAGCACTGATCTCCAGGATATATAAAGAACTCAAAAAACTTAACAC
>CM053408.1:7556355-7595296 GCA_028644305.1 Xerus rutilus | reverse complement strand
AAGGTACACTCAGACATTGCTGGTGGGACTACAAATTGGTGTAACCAATCTGGAAAGCAGTATGGAGATTTCTTAAAAAATTTGGAATGGAACCACCATTTGATCCAGCTATCCCACTCCTTGGCCTATACCCTAAAGATTTAAAAACAGCACACTACAGTAAAGCAGTTACTTCAATGTTTATAGCAGCACAATTCACAATTGCAAAACTATGGAAGCAACCCAGATGCCCTTCAATAGATGAATGGATAAAGAAACTGTGGTACATCTAAACAATGGAATATTATTCAGCAATAAAAGAGAATAAAATTATGGCATTTGCAGGAAAATGAGTGGAACTAGAAAATATTATGCTAGGTGAAGTAAGCCAATCTCAAAAAACCAAATGCCGAATGTTCTCTCTGATTAATGGATGATGATACTTAAGGAGGCGTGGGAATGGGAAACAGGAGAAATGGAGGAACTCTGGATGCGGTAGGGGGGAGGTGGGAGGAAGGAAAAGGGAATGGGTATAGTAATGATGGTTGATTGAGATCGTCATTACTACCCTTGGTGCATGTATGAAGACACAAATGGTGTGACTCTATCTGGTTTGCAACCAGAGAAATGGAAAAATTGAGCTCTATATATATACTATGACTTGAAATGCATTTAAATAAAATAATTAAATTAATTAAAATAAATAAATAAATAAATAAAAGATGAATATTTCAGAGAATTCATTTCTCAGAGAAAATTCAAATAAAATTGCCTTAGATCTAATAGGTTAATCAACCCTTATATTAATATAAATTAATATAAATGTACTTAGAGTTGATAAGT
Organism: Xerus rutilus; assembly: GCA_028644305.1. Taxonomy (NCBI): domain Eukaryota; kingdom Metazoa; phylum Chordata; class Mammalia; order Rodentia; family Sciuridae; genus Xerus; species Xerus rutilus. The sequence goes on along the minus strand of CM053408.1, from coordinate 7,594,474 downwards.
AACAGACAGATGTGAGGGTGATGTGAGGTTGAAGGATAAGTTTTTAACCCGGGCCTACTGTGCTGACCTCCACATACTTTCTTTTAAAAAAACATTTTTCCTGTGGCTCTGACTGGTTTAAGTCAATATGATATGCTACATTCCTCAACAAATAACTTGTTATCTGCAGAGGAAATGCAGGCCCCATAGATCTTCCTTCCAAATAAGAAGAGCAAACAATCTATCCTTAAGAGGGGGACATCTGTGACCTACACACAGACCAAATTCTAGAACTCAGGGAGACAGGATAATATTCTTAACCATAAACTGTGTAAGAACAAGTTCAATTACAACTAGTCAGCAAGGTCCAAAGTGACTCTAAGTTGCCTCAGATCTTCAGCATGTCATTATAATAGTAACATCTGCCCTACATGGGCTATACCCAGACCACACAGGCTGGAGACTTTAAGGTCTTATACAATCCTGCTGTCTGTCAAAAGTCAAGTGGTGTATCTGGAGGAACTATCTAGAAACGTTCCTGGGGCTCTCAGTGAACCTGGAGGGTAGGAGGGGAGTGCTGTTCCTCTCTTCTCAGAGGGGAAGGCACTGTCTAGTGTCATTTTCTTCCCTGCCTCTTCTAATATACTCATGCCTGCTACTCTGAGCTACATATCTGCAATCTTCTGACGTGACTGCAAGAACCAGCAACTAAGAACATCTTTATTGTCTCTTTGGCTCCACAGATGGCCTTGCTCTGTAACAATGATACTAGACAGCTTGAAATTGCCACAGATGGAATATTTCGTAAAACTTTAATTATCCAATTAAAGATATTTGAGGCAAATTAGTATCTTTAAGTATAAAAATAATATAGCTAAAATGAAGTAAAGTTTTGGAGAATGGCTGTCAAGAAAAATACATGCTAAATGCTGATTTTCTTTCTTGGTCGTTAGGAATAAATCTAGAAAACAATTGAGTGCTTGCAACAGAAAACAGGACGGAGCGGGGGGCTGGGGTTTTTGCTCAGTGGTAGAGCGCTTACCTAGCATGTGTGAGAAACTAGGTTCAATTCTCAGCACCGAATATAGATAAATGAATAAAATAAAGGTCCATCAATATCCAAGGGGAAAAAAAAGGAAAAGAGGAAGGACCTCTAGAAAAATAAATTGTGTACAGAAGCAGAGGTATAACTGCTAAGAGAGTGTAAAATTTAATGGTTTTTACTAGATTGCAACAGTTCCTAAAACTAGTGATATTCAGACATGGCCTGGCCATATTATGGCATTACAATTAATTATCTAAATGAATTTTTTCAACTTTTTTCTTATATTCTAGGGAGTAAAAACATATCAATATTTTATATGTGTATGTATAATCAACATTAATGAATTAAATGCTTTGATTGGATTTTAAAATCAAGTGTATGGATTCGAACAATCAATGAATAAATATGTTTTAGAGGTAATATATTCAAAGGGCTAAATAATATTTTTCAGTTTATTTTGAATCTTATACTCGTTTGTGTTAAATTAGACTCACCATAGTATGCCCTACTATTAAAAGATATTTTAATATCAGTTAACATGTACAAAATATAATCATATACTAATGTATAATGTGATGTGGAATATTTCTTACATATGAATAATCAAAATCAGAACATGTGAAATAATAAGTTGTCCCTTTCAAAAGTGGTGAAAAATCAGTCATTTCATAATATTCCAATGTTAACTTGAGTATAATTATTCAACTTAAATGAATTGTAGATTGTATTTCAAATATTTCCTTCTTTCAAGAAAATTGCCTCTAGTGTCTGGAGTTTTAATGTAATAATGTAATAATAGTCCTGAAAAAAGTATAAATATGCATGTATATTTAATACTAGCCCAAACACTAAAGTTGTTTATGATTATCTTGTCCAAATAGGAAAGTTCTACCAATAGTAGCCTATTTTTTCTAAAATGGTACTTTCTTTAGAGCAAGAATAATAGTCTTCTAGGAAGTTTCCTTTAATTAAGTTTCCTTTCATTAAACTTGGGATAGAAAACAATTAAAATAGACATTTTCATGAAAAAGTGTTTTCTAATAGACAAGGTGGTATTGAATTTCATACCCTGTTGGTATCTCTAACCTAAAATATTTGATGTATAAGTTTAGGAACCATAGGAGAGTAACCAACTCTGCCACTTCATCTTCAAATCCACTGTTGTTCTGAGACCAAATCTTCAGAAGTGGAGAGGGAGAGCATAGCAATCAGAATATAATACAGAGACTCAAAACTCTTGTTTGATAATAATGTATAGGTCACTATGTCATTTCCTGATATCCTAAAGGAGAATAAAATTATTTTGCTTTGAAATATGCTAGGACAGAATAGAAGATGAGATATTAAAATAGTTATGCAAATTATGAAGCATAAATCACAGTTCTATTTACTGTATGGCAGAATGCACATTATCACGTGTTATTTTTCATGGCACAGCTATACTACAACATAAACAGCACTTGGCTGATGTATCTATCACCATAATTCCTCTCTACTTGAAATATACACTTGAAATATTTCTTTTGGTTGGTACAGAGATGGAAATTGCAACACAACCCAACTGCTTTCTGCCTACAAGAAACTCAACTCAAATGTAAATGTAAATGAAAAACTCAGAGGTTACCAGGGAAATGACTTAAAACTAGAGGCTATGCTAACACTAGTCCAAGAAAAGCTGGGACAAGAACTTCTACTTCAGAAGCATTATCTGGTGTCCAACTTGGCTTAAAATATAAATGACAGTATTTTCTCTGTGATGATGCTACAGGGAATAGGCATTGCATTATATTGCTGGTAATAGAGTAAACCCATATATCTGTAAGATGCATAATTAAATTTCATTATGATTACAGTTTTAATATGAAAATTACAAATAGATTCACTCTCTGACTTCTGAGAAATAACTTATATGTATATATTTTTTTCAACTGCAAAAATAAGAACTAAATTAAATAATCTAAATGTCCTTAAGTAGGAGATTATTAAAATATATGACAATGTACCAAATAATGTTGTAATATGTTGCTGTCATCAGTGAAAATGCTTTCTTTGTGCTTATATGACCACATTCTGTAGGTTATATTAGATGATACAACAAGACAAAGAGAGTGTATTCAGTGTACCAGTTTTTTAAAGAAAAAATGTAAAATAAGTTTACATGCTCAAGTGTAAGAATTTTCATAATGGCACTTTTATCAATTCTCTTAATTCATTTTATAAAAATTAATTATCTCAGGAAATGTAAGAAAAACATGATTTTTTTGTTCCTCTTGACCCATAAAATAAAAATACCACTGCTGTAACATTACATGTTCAGAAAATATCACACAAAAGAGATGATTTGAAAGGTATGCATTGACATGCCTCTGAAAACGGCTGGGATTACCGAGCTGTTCACACCTAGAGGTTTTTTTGTTGGGAAAAATGAAACAGATAATCTGCAACGACAGCTCTCAGCAGACATGTGATGAAGTGTGAATTCTTTCTAGGTATTCACATTAAAACATAAATGAATTTAATGTTAAACTTTGTGCCTTTGTAATTTTTATTTTAATCATTCATGAAATTATTTAAGTAGAATGATTTTACAATTACTTTGTTTCAACATGGAGTTGTCATTAGTCTTTCCATATTGTATCACTTCTGTAATTTTATGTGAGACAAATATAGATGTATTGTCATAAATTTAGAGATTACTAATACCCTTGGATAATGTAGTAGCCATAGACAAAGCAATGAATGATATCTATTCTTACTTTCAAGTATATTCGTAGTATCTGTAGTGGAAATATTTCCTTAACAAATTTAAAATCACTTATAAGTGGTCTCTGGGCCTCAATTAAGAAAAGCAACCATGGATGGGTAAACAAACTAGATACTTTTACATTTTGTTTAGTTTGAGTATTAAGTAAGCAAAAATAACTAAATTATAAATCTGTCTAACTCAAAGTATACTAACTTAGTCATATGCTCTGGAAACCATAATTGTTCATCACTATTACTGTTACTGAAAGCTTAGTCTTTATCCCCACTTCCAATCCAATAATAGGGACATGGTTTTGAAAAAAAAGGTAAAAGAGGTTTTATTGCTTTGCTAGCAAAAGACAAGCACAGGGGCCTCCTGTCCCAGAGGCTGGGATTCTGCCTGTCAAGGGGAGCATGGGTTTTTTTGTTTTTTTTTTTAAATATTTTTTTAGTCGTAGATGGACACAAATGTCTTTATTTATTTTTATGTGGTGCTGAGGATCGAACCCAGTGCCTCACGCATGCAAGGCAAGCGTTCTACCACTGAGCTACAATCTCAGCCCCAGCATGGGGTTTTTTAAAGAAGTGATTCAAAGGTTACTTCCACCAGGTTCTTTCTGGAGTTGTAATTCACTTGTTATTTTGGGAGATGGTCATTTCTCAGATCTTCTGGTGGCATCACCAAAGTGTGTGGTATGTGTGTTCAAGGCCAGGTAACTGTGCCTGGGATGGGGAAGAAAGGTAATCTTGTTTCCCCTGAGATTAGGGAGGGAAGAGATTAGGGAGGAGCAGGGAGAGAGGAAGAGAAAGAAACATGTCCATTTTAAAATTAAGTTGCTGTGACAGAGTAACAAGGGCTAACTCAAAGCATAAAGTGGACCACGGTTACATTGCTGTGTGCATAACTGTACGAGCCACACAATTGCACAACTGTAGTGCACTTACCTCTCTACAGTGGTGTTAGCACAAAGGAGAGAGATGCAGCTTCCTCAAAGCTGTGATGGCTATTGCTACAATATCACAAGATGATGGACAGCTTTCAGCTTCCTTACGCCTTTACAGACTCCTGCCAAACCTATAGCCCACTGTTGACTAAAGTGTCTTTGTAAAGTGCACGACTGTTTTTGATGTGGAATTTTATCGGTTTTCCATTTAAGGAAACTCAATACATTAGTAATTTATTTTTATAAAAAGTAAATATGCCAAGTTATATATTTGAATGTATTCTTGAAGTTAATATTATTGCACATTGAACAGGAACCCAGATACACCAATATTGAATACTTAATTACTAATTAGGTGGTGGAGAGTTCTATTTCTTCACATAATTCATATTCAATAGTTTTCTCTACATTAAACTAAATATCTGTTAACATTCAGGGAGTTCAACATCTTCATTACTGAAAGTTAGATTCATGGGCTTATTTTGTTTTAAATCCTGGATGTAAAATTACCAACTCCTTATGCACACATTATGCAACTCACAGGAGAAGGCTTGTTTCCATATTTTGCATAATGTTTTTCCTTTCAATCTATTATCAGATATATTGTTTGAAGTTATCAAACTTTAATTGAAAATGTTGGAAAAATTAAAAAGTCCTTTAGAGCCATCTCTGTGGATTTGAATGGAAGGGTTATTTTGACTAGATTTTTGTTAATATAAATAAATGTCTTGACTGGTAATTGACTCAACTTCCATTATCCTAAGTTTTCAAAGACAGATTGTGATAAGAAAACATAAATAAATGAATACTTGTAGAAAGAATAATTCAGAATTGTGCTTACAATTTAGGAATACACAGAATTCAAACAGCACTCTGAAATGTCCAAAATAGAAGTTCAAAAGATAGTGTGATACTACCATTTCTGTCTATTATTCAATAATCTAGACTTTTTTTTGTAAGATCAACTACATTTTTTTCTAAACATAAAATAATATTTAGAACATATATATCTAAAAACTTCCTTGAATATTTATTCAATATAATTTTGAAAACTCTTTATGCCAGTCACATTCCAAACTAAAATACCAAACAACTCTCTATATTAGCACTGAAGAATATTTTTGACATATTCATGAAAGTCTTTGAGATGACAAATTATGGGTCTAGATTTCATCAATAAGTACCTTACCTTTAAATTAGACATCAGTATGCAGATCTATTCCAAAGCAAGAAAAGGTTAAGCACCTGCTTTTATTCAAAGCAAAAAGGTCTCTAAAGAAAAAAAGAAATTAACACTTTAAAAAAGAGTAATATTGTTTTTGAAATCAATTGTGTAGCCGGATGCAGTGGCTCACGCTTGCAATCCTAAAACTTTGGTATGCTGAGACAGGAGAATTGTGAGTTCAAAGCCAGCCTCAGCAATGGCGAGGTGCTAAGCAACTCAGTGAGACCCTGTCTCTACATAAAACACAAAAATATAGGGCTGGGGATGTGGCGCAGTGGTTGAGTACCCCTGAGTTCAATCCCTGGTACCAAAAAAAAAAAAAAAAATCAATTGTGTAGTTAATCTCAATGAGTAATTTAAGTGTGGTTTAATCATTTGTAGTTTAAATAACCAAAGATTTATATTACCTAAGAAGATACATGAATATAATACTGAAAGTTTTTTATCTAAAGTTAAAATTAAAGCACAAATGCAATATGATTTTATTAAATTATTAGTTGTTACTCTTCTTACTTTACCCAGAGTATAAATTAAAAACTTTGAATATTAGAAATGAAAGCTAGTAAATTAACACTGAATCCATGGATATTAAATGGATAATAAAAAAAAATATTCTGAACATCTCTTTGCCCACAAAATCAATAACTTACATGAAATGTCATTTTCTTGAAACACACAAACTATCAAAACTCACACAAGAAACATTCAATAGGAATAGGCCTACATCTTTAAAGAAATTGCATGAATAACTATTAACTTTCAGAAACAGAAAGCACTAAGTCAGGATGTGCTCACGGGTTAGTTGCTCCAAATATTTAAGTAAGAAATTGCACCAAATTCTCTATAATATCGTCCAGAAAATAGAAGCACAAGGGATAATCCTTAATTCATTCCATAAGTGCAGCATTACCCTAATAAAAAAATCAGACAAAGATTACCAGAAAGGAAAACAGAAACCAATACCTCTCTTGAACATAGAGGAAAAAATTCTGAAAAAAAAAAGGATAGCAAATCAAATTTTAAAATGTATAATAAGAATCAGATTTAGTGGCCCATTGGGATTTATTCCACTCATATAAAACTGGTACAAAATCTGAAAATTAATTAGTGTATCTACCACATCAATAGGCTAGAAAAAAAATACTGGCCATATCAGTAGAAAAAGAAAAAAAAATCATTTGACAAAATCCCATGCCAGTTCCTGATAAGAATCTCTGAGTAAAGAATAGTTTAATAAGGAGCATCTCCAAAACACTCTGCAGTTTATGTTATCTTTAATAATGAGAGATGAGTAGCTGTCCTGTCCTGCTGAGATTTGGTACAAAGCAAGCATGAATCTACTTAAGACTGTTGTCAAAATCACACCAGAAATCTTAGAGGTTAAGACTTATTAGAAATCTATAATCATCAAAATAGTGGTAGGGAAAAAATAAACAAATAGATCAATGGAACAGAATAGAGAACCTAGAAATAAACCTATCTATGTATCTATCATCTATTCAACTAATTTTGATGAAAAAAAAAGGTAAAGCAATTGATAAAAGATAGACTTCTCAATCAATAGCAGTGGAATAACTGGAATCCATGTGCCAAAATAAATCTATAAATTGATCTTAGGCCTTTCACACAAATTAACTCAAAATGGATAAATGAATCTTATACCAAAAGGTAAAATGTGAGTTTTTCATTTAAGGAAAATCAGTTTTCCATTTAAGGAAACTCAGTTTTAAGTTCTCTTAAGTGTATATTAGTTTACTTATTTATTTATGACACCAGGAATAGAAATTCTAGAGGGTAACAGAAAAAAATCCTAGATTGCCTTGGATAAGGCAATAGCATTTTAAGATGGAACACCAAAGGCTCAGTCCATGAAGGAAATAATTGATAAACGGGACTTCATTCAGGAAACCATAAATTATAACACCAGTGAGAGATCACGGCCTAGTCATTAGAACGGCAACATTTCTGAACTCAACAGTAAATGATGGAAAAGATGTGGAGCGACAGGAGCTCTCATATACTCCTTGTGTGAAGGCAAACTTCTCCAGCCACTGTGGAAAACAGTTGGTAGTGTTTGACATAAATAAGCATACTCCTACACAAACTCTAGAAATCATGCTTCCTGGTCTTTACCCAAAGGAATCCAATCTTTCTGTTCACACAACCTGCACATGGAAAACTATAGCAGCTTTGGTCAAAGTTGCTTAAAGTTGGAAGCAAAGAAGATGTTGTTCTATAGAATAGATGAGTAAACTGTGCTACTTCCAAATGAATAGACATAATTCAGTGGTAAAAAAGAAATGAGTTATCAAGCCATGAAATGCCAAGAAAGAACTTTATTTTCATAAAACTGAGTTAAAGGGGTCAATTTAAAGAGGATATAAAGAGTAGAATTACAAAATTGTGAAAAAGGAAAAACTATGGAAATAGCAAAGCAAAAATCAGTGGTTGCCAGGGGGTTGTAGTGCTGGGGTAAAATGGATTGAATTGGTGTAACGCTAAGGATTTGAGGGCAGCCAATGCTTTATATGATTCCCAGTGCTGGATATGTGGTATACATTCATTCAAACCCATCAACACAAAATACTATGACTATGTGACTATGAAGTGTCACTGTAGGCTCATCCACTGTGACAGCTCTAGCATCATGGAGGAGGATCCTGAAATAGGAGATGGACATGTGGGGTGGAAAGTCTTTGGGGATCAGCATACTTTCTACTCCGTTTTGCTGTGAGCCTAAAACTTCTCTTAAAATAAATGAAGTCTTTTAAAACTAGCATGCCTTCCCAGCACTTAGGGAGGCTGAGACAGGAGAATCGCGAGTTCAAAGCCATCTTTAGCAAGGGGGAGGCGCTAAGCAACTCAGTGAGAGCCTGTCTGTACATAAAACACAAAATAGGGCTAGGGATGTGGCTCAGTGGTTGAGTATCCCTGAGTTCAATCCCAAGTACCAAAAATAAATAAATAAATAGATAACATGCCTTCAGAGACAGAATGCTAGAAAGGAAGAAGGGCTTCCTACAGCAAATCGTGCGTGTCCTGTGTCTTAGAGGCGACTGACAGAGAAAGGGATTTACAGTAAAGTGTGAAGGAATTCTTTTCCTCAAAACTGTTCATCAGAGTATTGCTCTGTATTTATTAATGCAAAATGGCATTTTATGAGACAAATGAGGAGACACCCTACTGATAAATGGACATCTTGGGTCAAGTCACATGCCCAGTCCACTGATAGTTTCTTCTGAAATTCTAGGGTGATTAAAGAAGGAAGAAAATAGGGTCACTGTTACAGTCTTAAAATTCATTTTTTGTTTTTCACTACTTTTTTTCCCTCCATCTGTTCACTTAGTAGGACAATTTAGTATTTGTTATACCTGTGTTGTGAATTAGTATGTGTAAGGAATGTGTACGCAAAAAATTGTGCTCATCATACATGAATTTTTTTTGTCAAATGCATTATTACTCAGTTCCTTTAGGATCAAAGAACACAATATATACTCATATTAAATTAATAAGAATTTATTTGAAAGGAATTCTAAGCTGTACAAAGAAAAATTAAAAAATCATGAATGATCTTCTTTCCAGTTTTTTTAAGGAAAAAAATCAGTTGTGTATTGATTAAAATTCACCAAAGGGGCATGGCAAAACTGTGAGCTTATAGTTTAGACTGCTTCTGTATTGCCTCAGAGACTCCTAGAAATCTTCATCCTTTGATGAAACAGCTTCATGCTTTGTGATCACACAGACTAAAATCAATCATGCTTCTGCAAACTTTTGAAGATATTTTCAATGACTTCTAATCATTTAGGTAATCTTTGTAAATAGTTTGATCATGTTATTTTTCTTCTGACTGATGCAGCTACAAGGTATTCAGACTACATATAATTCTTTGGAAACATTATTTCTTGACTTCTAACATTATTTTCTAGGCTTCAACAATTCTTGCTCTAATGATGATAATTATATTAATAATCCCAGGTAAAATTTATAAAAAAAAATATTGAAAGAATACATACAAACACACATGCACACAGAAGACAAAAGACTTAGGTATATCATGATAAAAAAATATAAAGAAAGAGAAATAAATAGAGACAGAGAGAGAAATTAGGTTAGAATTTAAGGTGAAAGGAAGAAAAGATATGGGTAAAGAATATAAAGTTAAATATGTGTTTATGCGATACACCAAGTCTAGGAAACAGATTATGCTTTATTGTGTTTTGGCTATGTGAACATTTCTTTAAATTATATCTGCATTAAACCTGCAAATCAGTTTGTAGGACACAAGAGGGGATCTGTTCAGTATCTTAAAAATGAACTGGTCTCATCTTGATAGGAGATGAAAACCGTATCAAATTGTCTTCTGTCTTCAGAAGATTCAATTCATATTACTGTGTTAAGGGCATCAAATATCAAAGAGCCTGCCCACATAATTTGTGTGTTAACATTTTTACTATTTTCTGAAACACTGGCAAACATTAATGGCTTGGGTGAAATCAGCTATTAATTATTTAGTATGTACAAGATGTAAGAGTTTGTGGTGGCTGCAATCAAAAACACCGCAAATATAGTGACTTTGATTAGCACAAATTTATTAGCTTACAGATCTGGCAGTGAAAATTCCAAAAAGAGCTTTAAGGAGCTAAAATCAAGGTATGCACAGGACTGTGCTCCCTCTGGGAGCTCTGTTTCTTCCAGTTGCACGTCTGGGCTCTGGTATTCCTTGGCTCCTGGCTGTGTTTCTCCAGTCCTTGTTTCCAGGGCCACCATGCCTATTCAGCATTGCCATTTGGCTAATCCAGGGCCACATGCCTGTTTCAAGAGCCTCAATATAATAATCACATCTGCAAAGGCATTCTTGCCTTGTCAGGTAACATTTGGAGGTAGAAGGGATTTAGAGATGTCATGTGAGACTACTCTCCAAAATAGCACCCGTGACACATTGCTCAACTATGTCACCATTGGCTTATGACCAATCTTCATTCCTTTGGTGTTCCTTGCTTTTTTCATACTTATAGAAAAGAGAACTTTCATTCCTTAATTTTTCATCTCTTTCAGTTTTCTGTATGAGAAGCATGGACCTATATTATGGCTTGGATCTGGAATGCTCCTCAAGCACTCATGTGTCAAAGACTTGGTCTCTAAGGCACCAAAGTCCAGAATTGTGCAGAGGTGCATTTTTGTGTGAAGTGATTGGAAAATGAGGTTCTAATCACTCATAGATTAATTCATTTGATGGAGTAATGGTTTGAACGAGCTACAGGAAAGAGGTACAGCAAGTGAAGCATTGCTGAACGAAAACAGACCACGGGCTGGGGTTGGAGGCACGTCCTTGGGGACTCTGTCTTGTCCATGGCCCCTTCTTCCCCGCCATCTCTGCATCCTGGGTATCATAAGCCTTGCAGTTTCCTCTGCTCTGCTCTACTAACACGATGCTCTGCCTCACTTCAGGCATAAATTGATGGAGCCAGCCAACCATGGACTAAACCTCTGAAACCAAGAGCCAAAATAAATCTTTCCTTCTCTAGGTTGTTTATTTGTCACAGGTATTTGTCACATTGTTGAAAAGTCGACAGACACACCTTATTAGGTCTTGGGTTATTTACTCCTATAGTGGACTCATTAGATCCAGGACACTATTTTTCTTTTTGTTCAATAGTTTTTTTCTTATTGGTAAGCTACAGTTTACTAATGAAAGGAATTAAGTGCTATGTGGACATGAGGATCAGCTGAGGATCCAAAACTTACCCTTATTTGTTTTCCTAAGTGCTACTTAAATTTTTCAGATTTTTTTCTAGCTTTTTTCCCATTTCCTATGCTTAAATCATGAAACTATTTAATAAGAAATCAAGAGAAAATGTTTATTGCTTTTACCCATGTTTTCAATAGCTAAAGATCTAGTAAAATTTATGTGTTCTGAACTGCTAAGTTCTATTTTTTTGTTTGATCAAACTGATCTACATTGAAGTTTTTCATTGAGTACTTACTTAAAAATACATATAGATAGCTACGTAGGCATACACTATTCACAAATGTATATGCACATTTAAGAAAAATGATATATTAATATATAGTAACAGATAAAAGTAAATGTATACATGCGTATGTGTAGATATATGCATATATATGTAAACATAAATAAATATACATATATATCTATGTAAATATATTTTTTTGTCTCCTTGATACATTAAAGACTGAGACATGTTTTAGAATCTCCAATTGTGATTTGGATTAGCAAAATATAGATGCACTATCATTTTTTTGAATGTTTTAAAGGTATGTTTATAGGTAAACATTAATAATAATTGAAACTTTTTGTTTAATTGAACTATTTACCAAATCTTTGTCCTCAGAGTGACTTATTTATTTATTTTGATACACAGAGAAATTACAGGAAAAATAGTTCATAAGCTAGATTTTCTACCTTAACATATGAAACATAGTGTTAGGGTAATAAAAAATATAATGATGATGATCATAATAATAATAATGATAGTAATAATAATGGCTAGTACCTATTTAGAAACTGCTGGCCTACACACAATATCCAGAGTAATTTCAGAAATTCTCCATGATATGAATTGCCATTAGAGAGTGAAGGGTCAATATATGTAAATAAGGAATGAAGACCCATAAATGGTAAGATTCAATATGAGTGAATATTTCATTCATTTATTTTATTATATTTTGCTACCTCCAACATTTAAATGTACCTCTGTACATTTAAGTAAAATACTATATTTACAATATATATATATCAACATTGTATTTAATAATTTGACAAAATATATAAAAATTTAAAAACATTGTACAGAATATCTACTTTTTATTTTCCCAAAATTGCAAAGCAAAACAAACTTTTCATCCTCTAATAGTACCATTTCTCATTTATATTTTTTCAGTAAAACTTTTATTACATAAAGGCATATCTATATGAACCAGCATCTGAGAATTCACATATCCAGGTAATACGGGTGCTCATTTTTGGAATATTTATTATTATTGTTGTTATTGTTGCTATTAAAGTTTAAATTGTTCTGTTGGATCAAGTTAATAGTCTACTATTTTGATTCAGATTTTATTCTTTTCTTGGTACAAGTCAGAGTTGGTCAATGCTTTAGAGTCATAGGTCTTTTTTCTCTTCTGTTGTGATTAGATCCCCAGATCCCCAGTACCAAAAAAGAAAAAAAAAAATTGATTAATGTGTATCAGATTATATCATTAGAGATGTGATTTTACCAAAAAAAAAAAAAAAAAGAAGAAGAAAAAATGTGTTCATCAGAGAAAAAAATGCCTATCAGTAATTAATGGTAATAATATTCTCCTGGGAAACATGTAACTTAAATATTTTGTTATATTTTGATCAATTTGTCTAAATATATTTTATAATATTAGGACAAATTGTTATATTATTATTTCACTTCATTATTTGCTGAAAAAAAACTTCCATTTTTACCCTGTGCTTTTCTGCTTCACAAAATGAATCTACCTTAATGGTTGCTTACGTACCTATTATTGAATTCCTTTCGTGTGATATTTAAGTGATTGTTATTATTTAACACCTATTTTCAAATTAGTCATAATTTCAACTTCAATGACCAAAAAATTTTAATCACGTTATTTTAAGAAAAATAAGTAATACACCACAAATAAAAACAAATACTATGATCATGAAAATTCATATCTTAATTTATGCCTGTATTTTATATATTTTTTAAAATGAATGTATCATCAATCATCATATAAATTGTCAGTAATAAGTATATATTGGGTACTTTCATTTGTTTAAATACATTTAATATTTGTCTAAGATTTATTATTGGGCCTCTCTCCAGCTCTCTAGTTCAATACCCTCAGTCTTTCACTGTTAAACTTTATGTCACTTTATTATCACTCTCCATATTCTTATATTCTTCTTCTGGATCTAATGAATCCACTGTAGGAGTCTTCATTCTTTATTTATATATCTTATATGTATAAAAGAAAATATATTTTTTGATAAATAAATTCTTATATTCTTTCTGTTATATTTTCTATCTTCATGTTCTTACATATTTCTTACAAATGGATATCTTTTTTTTTCCCCTGGGGAATTTTAACCCAAAAGTGCTGTACCACTGAGAAATATCTGAACCCTTTTTATTTATTTTTTTATTTGAGACAGGGTCTCACTAAATTCCTAGGACTGGCTTCAAACTTAGGATCCTCCTCCCTCAGCCTTTTGAGTCACCTGAATTGCAGGTGTGTGCCTCTATGCCAGGCTTAAATTGTGTGTTTTTTCTCAACTTATTAAATAAAACCTTTTAAAGAATTTTTATAGTGTTTTATTTGCCTTTATGATTTCAAAACTTTTATAATCCAGTTGAATACCAGCATAAACATCCATGATCCAGTTGAATGTTGCATAGTGAAATTGTTCCATAAATCCATTTCAAATCTTGCTTTAAAAAAAAAAATCCAATGTAATTTGACTAAATGTTTCTAGCAGCCATTATGTTGAAAACACTTCAGGTCTAGAAGGAACTACAAAACTTAAAGGGCCTGGCCATGATATTTTCTAAAATATTCTTAACTAGATATTTCTTCAATAGTAGGCCATTTGGGACTCTCAAGTTTAAATAAAAATGTTAGAAAAGAAAATCAGTGAGCAAGAATACATTCATGTGTGAAAAAAAATTAATTTTTATTAAAAAACAAATAGTAAATTGCATCTTAGACTTGTTTTCCTAATCACTTAAATTAAACTTTTATGTTAATATTATCTTTTCTTTCCTGCAATCCACACCAATAGTTATTGCTTTGTTATAAGTAAAACAGTTACACTTCCCCTGAGCAATTATTCTCTCCTTGGTGTTTATAATTTTGACTATTTACATCTATAAATGGAAATTTATCTTCAGGTTCAAAAACAGTATTTGTAATAGTAGCTGTTTGTTTACAAGATGATAAAGAGAAATGCACATATATTTGAGACAAATTGAAACAAGGGATAGCATTTTAATTCCATAAAACGTCACATTTGGATGAAAAGAATCTTGAAGTGTTTCATTAAAAATTCATAGGTTTCATTACAATATATGAACTCTATAAGTTCTAAAACTTCCAATTTCATAAAGGAAGTTTTAGCAGTTGTACTATTAAATGGTGGATAAATGAGTTTTTAAGAAAGGAGAATTAATGGACTACCATGGTTGAAATGATAAGGTCAAAATTTATTGCTATTAGCTAACAGGGCTTTGAAAACATTATTAGTTCAAAGAATGAATGAAGCTTGATCTGAAAATGTTATACTTCTGAATACTTACATCTTGCAATAGTTCACCATTTATCTTATACATTTTTCTTTTTTCCCATTTTACAAATCAACAAATAATTTAGAAGATTACTCTGTGATTCATTTCTTATATTTCTCTTACAAATGAACATAGTGACAGTTACAGTCCTGGTTTTGAGCCCATGATAAAAGTTACCATTTCTTAAATACATGTTCATAGGCTATATATGTGTATAGATGTGTTTGAGTGAAAGTACAGTTCTTTTAAAATAATTCTGTTTTCTTTCTCTTTAGAATCATTACTAAACTATAGTTTCTCTTGGTTTTCCTCTTTTCAATTTATTTTATTACCATGACAAAATCATTTACACTTCTTTTTCTAAGCTTGAGGTCATTTTATAATTCAATTTTTATTTCATAGCTTAATTTAGTAAAGACTGTACTGAATTTTCTCTACCAAATCAGAAAAAGAAAGAAACACAGTGAACACAGGCAAAACAAATTTAAATATATGAAAAAAATTCATAGAAAAAGAAACTCAAGTGTACAGTAAGTATAAAGTTTCGATAATAAGAAGTGATCAGAAAATATACATTTAAAAGCAAAATGCATTTCCAAATATTAAATTGGGGAGAATAAATTTAACTGAAATGTGCCCAACACTGGTAAAAATATGTATAATCAGAAACTTGATAATGCAAATTTAAGTGTAAATGCCACAATACACAAAAAAATGTCGCCGCCATATCAAATTAAAGATTTCCAACCTATAAACCACAACTGTTATTTCAAAGTAAATTTTAAAGTAACTTACACTTAGACACAAGGTGAAGGAATAAATAATATTTACTATTACTTGAATATTAATAATCAAAAATGTGAACCCTCTCACAGGTAGGTCATCAGGGGACAATGATCAGTAAACTACAATACTGTCATTTTCAGAATGGTGAATACTTTAGTCCAAGATGGCCTAGACCTTGCTGCTCAGTCTAGCTGACTGGAATGTGGACTGCTCTTGGCACCACACACTGCAGGGAGCAGTGAGGAGGCTAGTCAGCAGGTGTGAGGACTCATTCTCTTTTGGACGATTCTGCGGAGTCTGAGGAAGCCAAGTTTTGTTCTCTCTTGAAGGCTGTTAAAACAATAAACAAAACCAAACCAGGAGTAATTCTGCAACTTGGTATCATCATAAATAATCTTGAAGGAAAGAAGAGAAGTATGAGGCCAAACCATAATTGCCAAAGAAGAGGGAATCGCCCTTATCAGGCATGATAGGGGAATATTTGGTATCTTTGCGGTTAGCACGTGATTGAGTTTTGCTTTGTCTGCACATAGACAAGTTCTGTTTCTCTTCATCACATTACAGAATGCACTTGACTGATGCTTATGTTCTGAGACTGATCACTTAAAATGAGATCAGGTGCAGTTGGGAGGGTCAGGCCATCTTCTGGAGGTCTACTTTTGTCTTTTCCACAATGAAATAGAACTAAGTAGAACAAAATAATACATCAGAGTTACATATATATAAGCTTTAATTTATTGTAGATCCTTTGCTCATTAATTTTTAGTTTCTTTTCTATTCAAATCTGATAAAACAACTTTATTTTAATGTTGATTAAGTCTAACCAAGTTGTTGTATGGAACTGATTTTTGATAGCAGAATAGAAATAATATGCAACAATCATCTTTATTTGAAACTAATTTGAAAGTCGCCATAGATCTATCTTGGGTACTTTGATTTGGTTTCTTAATGAATATCTTGGCAGATGGCAAGAAATCTTTACTTAATTAGACGTATTAAGAATAATTAAATGACTTTGACTTTGAAACTGATATTGTTCTTGTCTTCAGTGACTCTTATAAAACAGAAAGAAATTGATTAATAGAGAATCCAGGCCAACTAAACATACACAATTCAACAACCTCTGATGTTCAGGTTGGTCCTGTGAAATTTTACACACACACACACACACACACACACACACACACACATTTTTCCAACTTTGAGGACATTGTTGAATATATTAAATCATTACTGGTATGAGAAAATACCACAGACAGAAAAGATCTAGCATAGTCTAACCTGAGATTATATTTTATTTTTCACCTTATTAGCTAACCTTTTAGAATTCAATTCCTGATGCCTAATAAACTTCAATTTTTAGTATATTAAATATATAATGTAGGGGCTGGGGTTATGGCGCAGTGGTAGCGTGCTCACCTAGCATGCAGGAGGCACTGGGTTCGATCCTCAGCACCACATACAAATAAAAATAAAGATATTCTGTCCACCTACAACTAAAAAATAAATATTTAAAAAAAATATATATATATAATGTACACAGCTATGACTTAACAATGACATTTTGAAAATTATTTATATGATGTTCTCTGTATTTTTACATAGATGACATTCAAATTTATCTGCTTATGACATTGGTCGTGAGAGTAGATATGTGTTTGTCCTACAAGGAACATTCATAAGAACACTCATAAGTAGATGTGTGCTTGTCCTACAATGAGCACTCACAAGGCAGCATGGAATTAATCTAAAAAATATTACCATCCCGAACAATGTAGTTTCTTTACAGAGGATAGTAACAATCCACTTCTAATCTCATTATTACATAAAAACCTCACTCGATCCCAGCTTGTACTGTCGATATGGTAGTCATATGTGACTATCACAAACTTCATCCTGATAAGTCAAAATTGTTATGTGCTGTAAGTGAAATACACAAAAAATTCAAAACACCTAATATCAAAAATATATAATACTGCTGGGCACAATGGGGCATGCCTATATTCCCAGTGCCTTGGGAGGCTGAGGCAGGAGGATCACAAGTTCAAAGCCAGCCTCAGCAACGGTGAGGTGCTAAGCAACTCACTGAGATCCTATCTCTAAAAAAAATACAAAATAGAGCTGGAGATGTGGCTCAATAGTCAAGTACCCCTGAATTAAATCCCAGGAAACCTCCCACAAAAATATATATAAAATAATCATAAGTTTTTAATATAAATTACATGTTAAAACTTAGTTTGGTAGTGCATTAAATCAAGTGGATTATTAAAATAAAATCATCTGATTTTTTTCTGTTCTTATTAAATTTGAAATGACATGCATTGATCTATTATATTTTTACTCAACAGCACTGTTCAAATTGCAAGGGACTTTTCATCAGGAAGGTGGAGATGAAGAAAAAAATATGAAAGGAGCAAGAATTTCAAAATCTGAAGGAGTTGAGATGGGTCCCTTTTTATATAGTATAATGTGAGTGGGGAAGACGAGAAGAGAAAGGGGAATTGTATGGCAATATTTAGGGAAAATATGCACATAAACATATAATAGATGCACACATGACTTGTTATGAAAATTTAAATTCAATATTAGGAGGAGAATGAGTTGGTAGGGTCATTGTACGGTAGAAGAGGCTATGCAATTGTTTAAATTTGAAGGTTAGCCTTAGCATTCCGTTGGTTTTATTTTTACAAGAAAGTCATTGGGGCTTAGAGCATGCTTGTTTAGCTAGTAATTAAGTAAAGGAGGAGTTATTTCGTCTGTAAAGCTGATTCGCGGTGAGATGTGCTTTGTTTTTTAAATAGCTTTGTTGCAATATAATCCACCTATCATACAATTTATCCATGCAATGTATACAATTTAATTCATTCCTTTTAGTATGTTTTTTGATGAGACATTGCAGTCAATTAGTGAACATTTTCATCATCTCCAAAGGAAACACTGTACCCTTTAGTTATCACCCTCCTGAATACTGCTGCATTTGGTTGCCTGTTCAATAGAAAATTTTATAACTGCATTCATGACACATATTGTTCTGCAGTTATCTTGTGACGTCCTTTATTATCAGAGTAATACTGACCTTGTGAATTTAGTTGGGAAGGTCTTGTTCCTCTTCCGATTCATTAAGAAGAATATGAAGGGATAATTGTTATTAGTTCTTTTAGGAATATATGTTGAACAATTTGGGCCTGAGAAGTTTTGAACACAACTTCTATCTTTTCTCTCATTCCTTCTCCCTTTACCTTCATTTGGTGCTTTTTAGATCTTTTCATATTTCATCAAATTACCTAATTGGTTGTTAAAGTATTATCTGTATTATTTCTTTACATAATTCTTTTTATTTATATGAGCTCAGTAAAAATGCTTCCTTTTATATTTCTATTTCTAGTAATTTAAGACTTCTCTTTTTCTGGGTCATCATTGCTAAAGTTTTGTAAATTTTGTTGATTTATCTGAAGAACCAACTTTTGGTTTCATTGAATTTTCACCATTCCTTTTCTTTATTAAATTTTACTCTTTTATTGCTATTATTTACTTCCTTGGTTTCCAGCCTATTTTTTTGAAATTGATTCCTTTTATATTTCAGACTTAGCTCTGTCTTTTTTCCTAATTTTTAGTATTACTTGTTCGGTTCTGATTTGAATTAATTGGGTTCATTTTTCTTGCCCATTCGCAATGTTTTGAAGTTCCAATACAATGTTAAATAGCAGTAAAGAAAGCAGAATGTTGTACTGTTCCTTTTCTTAAGGGAAGTTTTCATTTTTTTCACCACCTGTGAGGTTAGCTGTAATTTTTCCATAAACCTCTATATCATGTTAAGTAAATACTCTTTCTACTCTTAGTTTTCTAAGTATTTTAATTATGAAGGCATATTAGATTTTCTCAAATGCTTTCCTGTGTGTGTGCCAACTAAGATATTCCTAGGTTGTTTCTCCCATTCATTCTTTGGATGTGGTGTATCACGCTGACTGAATTTCTTATGTAGAACTTATTTTATATTCCTGTGATGAACACTAATTGGCTATGGTAAATTATCCTCCTTTTAAAATGCTGGTGGACTTGATTTGCTAGTGCTCTACTACAGATTTTTGTTTTGTTTTGGTTTTTGCCTTCATATTCCTAAGGGACTTTGGTCTGTATTTTTCTGTTCTCGTCTATGTTTGATTTTCATATGAGGGTAATACTGGCCTCAGAATGAGTTAGGTAGTAGTCTGAATTATTTTTATTTTTGGAAGAATTTGAGAATTGATGCTAAATCTTACTTAAATATTTGGCAGAGCTTATTGGTGAAGCCTTCGGCTTTGACCTTTCTTTGCTTAGAGGAAAAAAAAGTCATTTTGAAGTTTCTTTTTTCTGTTAAATATGACATCTTCTGTTTGCTTTCACAGATGATTTGTGTTACTTACTTCCTTTCCAGTATGCAGGTCATCCTCCCAGTTATTTTGAAGCCCTCACAGTTTTATTGAATACTGGACATTTGGGATAATATATTACACAAACTCTAGGTAATCTAGGTGATCACACTACCCCGCCTCCCATATGCTGAAGTTTGGTGTTGTTTTAGTTTGTGTGTTTTTTATTGGTTGGGTGGATTGTTTTAATGAAGACTACTGTTTATTTCCTACACTGTCGAGCTCTTTATGTTGTTCCTCAGGGAGGCACTTTGGATACATCATGACCCTCTCTGAGATGTCAGCATACTGGTAGGTTTCTTCTTTCTTTTCCTGACCACAATGGATTGTTAATCTCCACTACTGTAGCCTGATGACTTTATGTTTTCACTAGTGCCCTGAGGATAAATTGCTCTAAATACTAGTCCTACCAAATTTTGGTTTCTTGAAGGATTAGTTGCTGTAGTAAAAGGTCAATAACCATTCCAACCCTAGCAGAGGTCCCTGAAGCTGTCTCATTACCAGTTTTCTCCTACTTATTAGTTAGCTGACAATCTAGGCTGCACTTTCATCAAATTCATGCATCTCCTATAATTGCCAATAAAATGCTCCACTATTTTTGAGGTGTTCTTTAGGTTAGAACTTCTTCATATTCCATGGAAGATGAATTCAGTTGCTTTGGGAAGGCATTAGAAACTGCTCATGATCTTTTACTCCCACTAGGCAAAATTTGAACCAGATCTCTGGAGCTGGGGTGGGAGCAATGCAATTTACTTTTGGAGCAGGATTATCACTGTTCTGGAAGCTGAAGCAGTTGGGAGAGAGTGGGGGCCAGAGTAGCCTGTGGCCCACTTTTCTTGCTTCTCAGAATTGGGAACTGTCGCCTCAGTACCTGGGACAGGGACCATGCAGGCCTTGGTATTGGTGGTTTGCTCAGCCCAAATCAGAGGTTCTCTTCCATGAACAGTCGTTAGATAGAATGATGGGGTTCCTACTTCCCTACCACAATAACTCAAGACTCTGCCTCCACAGCAGGTACGTGGAGGTAGAATGAGAAATGCTGAAGTCCTGCTCATCCCAGAAGAAAGCCCTTCTACTGGGAGCAGGAGGAAAGGGAGCCCTCTATTCTTGGGGTCAGCACTCTGGAGAGAAGTCTTTGATTCTGAGTTGGGATGCAGAATAGAAAAAGTGGTTTTCACTCAAATGCCTTAACTTTTTTCTTAAAATATTTTATAGATTGGTTTAAAAATAAATAAATTTTTCTTCTGTTGCTGTTTTTCCTTAGGAGCATCTTCATAGGCTTAGTGGCGTGTGTGTGTGTGTGTGTGTGTGTGTGTGTGTTCTAATAGACTTTATTTATTTTTTTTCAGATAGGTATTGAATTTACTGTATGTTTTCATTTAAACATGAAGACTTTAATTACAATTATCTTTCAATATTAATCGCAAAAGAGTATTTTTTTTCCTGGCTTTATTCTTTTTTTTTTTTCTCAAAAGTTGCATTTTAATACATGTTATCAAACATAACAGAAAAAAACAAATTTAGACTTTATTTTTTAGAATAGTTTAAAATTCAGAGAACTGGATAAGCATGCACCGCTTATCCATTCCTCTCTCAGTCACAGCTTCCCCTACTATCGACATCCTTCGCCAAAAGGGTATGTGTGTTACAACTGATGATATGGACATATATTCATCACCCAAAGTTCACACTTTACCTTGGACTTTACTTTTGGTGGTGTACATTCCATGGGTGTTGACAAATCTATAAGGACATGTATCTATTGTAGCACACAGAATAGTTTTCCTGCCTTAAAAATCCTCTATGCTCTGCTTATTCATATCCCTTTCACTCTAAGTCCTGAAAAATGCTGATACCTTTACTGTCTCCACAGTTATACTTTTTCCAGATTATCATATAATTGGAATCATAAAGTATGTAGCCTTTCAGGTTGGCTTCTTTCAATCAATAATATGCATTTGAGGTTCCTCTATGTTTTTCCATTGCTTAGTAGCTCATTTCTTTTTAGTGTAGAACAACATTTCATTGATTCTATGTAGCACTGTTTATTTATCCACTCGCCTACTAAAAGACATCATAGATGCTTCCAAGTTTCAGCAATTATGAATAAAACTGATACATACATCCATTTTCATGTTTTTGTACAGATATAAATTTCCAACCTCTTTGAGCAAATACTAAGGAGTATGAAAGCAAGACAAACAGGAAAACAAGAAAAATCAGAAAACAAGAACAGCAAAACAAGAGTATTCATTTTCACAGAAATAGCCAACTGTCTTTCAAAGTGACTATTATTTTTATTCCCATCAGCTATGAATAAGAGTTCTTCTTGTTCCATCAGCAGTTAGTGATGTCAGTGTTCTGGACATTGGCCAGCTTAGATGAGGCTTCATTAGTGCCCTGACATTTTGATTTGCATTTCCCAGATGACAAAGAACTTGGAAACTCTTTTCATATATTTATTTGTCATCAGTATATCTCCCTTGGTGAAGTACATATTCAGATCTTTAGCCCATTTTTTACTGCTGAGGTTTTGTTTTGTTTTGTTTTGTTTTGTTTTGTACTGAGGAGGTGGGATTGAATCCAGGGGCACTTAACCACTAGCCCATTTTTATATTTTATTTAGAGACAGGGTCTTGCTAAGTTGCATTAGGACTTGATAAATCGCTGAGACTGGCTTTGAACTTCCAAGCCTCCTGACTCAGCCTCTGGAGCCTAAGAGAATAAAGGTGTGCACCACCAGGCCAGGCTTTACTGCTGAGTTTTAAAGAGTCTGTGTGTACTTCGAATAATGGTCCTTTACCAATTGTATTTCTCCAAATATTTTCTACCAGTCTGTGATTTGTCTTCTCATTTTCACTGGTTTTAAAGTGAAGTGTTTCAGTGGAACTCTATGCTGTCATCAAAAGGTCAATCTTCAAACTGTTTTTTCTATCCCATGAAAATAAAGATGGTGGAAATATTAGACTATAAGCCATTTTATAGCAGAAAGAAATCTATTATGTATTTTACAAGTATTGACATATTTCAAAACTTAGGGTCTATACAATTATTTGCAGAAAAGTCGACAACACACCCTTCACTCTGAACACAAATAGTGTCTGGGGAAGCTGTAAGAAACTTGAATAGAAAATGTTAAGGCTTAATTAGACATTAAAAATTTATGATGGGTAAATGTACAAAATATCTGAGCAGATCCACATACTTTGAGAACCACTTATACAAATAACAAGTTGAGATATGTAATAAATACTTTTATATGTTTAACACATGTGTAAATATTTATTAGAGACTTAATGCATTCACTTTTCATATGTAGATTTTCTTATAATAAAGTGATTTAATTTTATATTTCTTCTCTATATTTCTTTCTCTTATTAAATATTCAGAGACTACTTTAAATATTTTATTTTTATTGAAAGTTTTGAATACCTCATGATCATAAGTGTTTTTGAACATAGGTGCAGATAGAGCTTTTATTTTTTTTTAATACTTTTTAGTTGTAGATGAACACAATATCTTAATTTTATTTATTTTTATGTGGTGCTGAGGATCGAACCCAATACCTCACACATGCAAGGCAAGCACTCTACCATTGAGCTACAATCCCAGCCCCAGAGCTTTTAGTTTATATGACTGTGCCCATTTGCTAGCAAAAAAGGATTTTCCATATTGTCCTTTCAATCATAGATTTGATCTTAAGTGATTATTAGTAAAGGCAAAAATAGAAAAGCAAACTTCAAATTATCTCTTTTTGGCCATTTAGGAAATTTCTAATTATTATTATTACAAATACTGTTACATGAAATGCCTTGTTAATCTTTAATTCACATAATTGATCTCTTGGAATAGATTTCTGAAATACTATTTCTTGCTCATTTTTAAGACTTTTGAAACTCACTGCCAAAGTTCTTTTTTTTTATTCATTCTTTTTAGTTATATATGACCATAGACTCCATTTTGATATAATTATACAAGCTTGGAATATATCTTATTCTAATTAGGACCCCATTCTTGTGGATGTACAAGGTGGTGGGATTTGCTGTGGTATATGCGTATATGTATATAGGAAAATTATGTCAGATTCATTTGACTGTCTTTGCTTTTCCTATCCCCTTCCCTTCCCTTCATTCCCCTTTGTCTAACCTACTGAATTTCTATCCCCCACCCTCCTCCTATTCTGAGTTAGCTTCTATATATTGGTGAAAAAGTTTGACTTTGGCCTTTGGAGGATGGGCTTATTTCACTTAGCATGATAGACTCTAGAGCCATCCATTTACTGGTAAATGTCATAAAGTCATTCTTCTTAATGGCTGAGTAATACTCATTGCCAAAGTTCTTTCCAGAAAAGTTACATAAATAGGTATGTATTCACATAGTCTCATTTATATTGTGAAGATACCATTTACATTTTTAATTAAAAGTTAATTGACTCATGCTTTCTATAGTTTAAAAGGAAGAATGTTGCCTATAGCTTTAAGATAAGCAATAGATATTATAAGTATGTGTTATGCCTTGTATAAAATTACCATAGGATGCACTTTCTATAAGCCTAGGTACGAGTAGTTGTCTCAGGTAGTTGTTACAGCGATGGGGAGCTCACTGATAGTGTAGTCATGTAAAATTTTCTACTCAAGAAAGCTGAGGGGATGCAAATGTGGGCTCAACAAAGTTTTAAATAGATATTATTGACTCCACTGCCATGATAAATATAAATACAAATTGTGCATGTGTGTGTGTATGTGTGTGTGTATGTATGTGAATCTTGGAACACATTGTGATCACTGACAACTTGCTGGATCATGAGAGACAGAATAAACAGATTTTGGGACCAACGAGCTTTAATTGGTTTTGACTACCAAGGACAACAAAATATTATTTCTTTATAATTAGGTTGGTTTTAGCTATTGTTGTCTGCCATATCTGGTTTTAATTGATCAGTTTATATTAGTTTCATATTCACTTTGGTAATTTACATTTCTTTAGTTATTCTTATATATATACATACATATATATACCATTATTTATATATTAACAACAAAAAACACAGAATCAATGTATAAGGAACACACATATATATACATACACACACACACACATACACATATGTATATGTGTCTGTGTAAAAGGTTGACAGAATCTGTCTCTCAAAATATGATACAATAGACATAAAATATTTAGTGCAGCACCTGGTATAACACAAGAACTCAGAAAATGCTAGTTATTTTCTTAAATATTTTGCATGTTTTTTATTTGAAAATAATATAAATCATGAAGCACATTTTATGTAATATTTTGCATAAAAGGATATATTCCTTATCAGTTAGAAGAGAAATTCTAGACACATTAGTTACCTCTTATTTATATTTACTATTTTACATATTAAATAAAACTAAAGTGAGATTTATTTAGATGTGGCAATTTCTGTCTTTTCTACATGTAAGAGAAAACCTTTTGTCAAACATTGCATTCCTATAAATAGTTTAAAACAGGTTTTTTTAACCAACAAAGGGAGTTAAAGGGATTCAATATATTTGAAAAAAAGAAAATGAGAGCTGAGAAATGTGGTGCAGAATGCCTCTGACATGTATATTATCTTACCTGGAATCATTTCATTATGAGGTCTAAAAAAATAGCTGTTCTTTGGGGCTGAGTGAATATAGCTCTAATTTCAGCTCCTAATTTCAGGTTCTCATATATAATTACTCTCTCTATGAGTGTAGAGTGGAGGGTTTTCTGTTACCTTGGGCATGAGCTTTAATTTAAATCTTTAGATTTCCAAAATTCTAATTTAAACTACAGAGCAGCACAGCTATGATCAGATTGTTCTCTTGCAAATGGGGTTTGTAATTTGTGAATCCCAAATGAAACAAATCATTTAGCAGAACTCAAAGAAGTCAGTTAGTCTATACTTTTTTAAAAATGAAAAGAAAAGCTTAAATACTATTCTGAGAACCTAATCAAGAAGAACCGCAGAGTTACTCCTGAATTATATACCCAATGGCAATTTAAATCTATTTCTTTGGAGAAATATTAGTAAGTTAAGTTAAAGAAATAGCAAAATGAGAATAGTCTGAAAACTTTAGTTTCATGTATCTGAATTTTGTTTGGTTTATCTGGAAGATAAAGGTCCTTTCCTCCAGATTATAGAGTACAGGTTAGATGATGTTGTTCCTGTAGCAGAGTAGGATTCTCTGTCTCCTACAGCCAATACCCCAAGGTCTCCAGAATGTCAGGTCTCAAAAATTACTAGTTCCTTTCAATTGTCTTCTCTCTTTCTCTACTCTGCATATCCAAAAAAGATACTGGCCTATCGCTTATGAGAATGACCTTCTTTAACCAAACATGGAATGGTAGCAAGATAGTCTTTGCCGACAGGCACAATAAGTAATATCGACCTGAGAGAGAAATGATCAGTTTATAAGCAGTGAGTCCAAGGGTGTGAAGAGCAGATCACAATCAAATCAGGAAGCCCTTTGAAAGTCCTTTATACTGAAGCAAATTAAGACACTCTTAGACATAGGTCTTGAGGCAAAGGGGGCTGATGTTAAGATATCAAGATAGACAGGTCTATTACTCCAGTCTTAGCTTATCTCGCCCAATAATCTGAGTTAGGACTCTAATATTCACAATGGAAGGTTGCTGCACAAAATGGACAGAGCCAGAGTAATAAAACAGCTAGAATAATGTCACAAAAACAGGCATTAAGGCCAGTGGAATAGAATAGAAGACACAGAGGCAAACCCACATAAATATAATTACCTCATACTAGACAAAGGTGCCAAAAACAAGTTAGAAAAAAGATAGCCTCTTTGACAAATGGTACTGGGAAAACTGGAAATCCATGTGTAGTATAATGGAATTTAACCCCTATACTCACCTTGCACAAAAGTCAAATCAAAGTGGATCAAAAACCTAGGCATTACACCAGAAAACCTTGTATGTTCTAGAAGAAAATATAGGCCCAGTACAGCTCAGCAGGTTGGCTTAGGAACTGACTGCCTTAACAAGACTCCTAAAGTGCAAGAAGTAAAATTAAAAATCAATAAAAGGATGTCATCAAATTAAAAAGCTTCTTCACAGCAAAGGAAATAAACAAAAACATGGAGAGAGAACCTACAGAACAGGAGAAAATCTCTGTACCTACACCTCAGATGGCATTAATATCCAGGATACACAAAGGACTCAAAAAACTTTGCAACAACAACAGAACAAAAACAACTCAATCAATAAATGGGAAAAAGTACTAAACAGACACTTCACAAAGGAAGAAATATGAATGGTTAACAAATCTATGAGAAAATGTTCAACGCCTCTAGCAATTAGAGAAATGCAAATTAAAATGACACTGAGATTTCACCTCACTCCAGTCAGAGTAATTACCAGGCAATTACCAAAATACAACAATTAATGGTGGCAAGGATGTGGAGAAAGGGTACAATAATAATTGCTGGTAGGACTCCAAATTGGTGAAACCACTCTGGAAAGGAGTAGAGAGATTCCTCAGAAAAAACAAGGAATGGGACCACCATATGTCCCAGCTATCCCACTCCTTTGTATATATCAGAAGGATTGAAAATCAGCATATATCATTGACTCAGTCACATCAATGTTTATAGCAACACAATTCACAATAGCTAAGCTATGGAGCCAACCTGAGTGCCCTTCAATGGATGAATGGATAAAGAAATTGTGGTATATATACACAATGGAGTATTACTCAGCCATAAAGAATGACTTTATGGCATTTGGTAAAGGGATGGAACTGATGATGATCATGCTAAGTGAAATAAATCAGTTCCAAAAAGTCAAAGGTTGAATGTTTTTTTTCTGATATTCAGAAGCTAATCCAAAATTAAGAGGAGAGATTAAAAAAAAAATAGAAGATCAGGAAGAGGGATGATGTGGGGTAGGAAAAGACAGTGGAATGAATCTGACTTAATTTTTCTACATACATATAAGAATATATTGCAATGAATCTCACGATCATGTACATTCATAAGACACTAATTAAAAAAAAACTATAAGTAAATAGAAAGATCAGTAGAGTAGAGAGAAGGAAACTGGGGAGGGCAAGGATAGGGAAAGAGGAGGTACCAGGGACTGAATTAGAACCAATTACACTCCATGCTTTGATAATTATGTTAAAATGAATCTTATTGTCATGTACAGATAAAACCAGCCAATAAAAATAATAGGAAAAAAGAACGGCTGTAACTTTATAAAACTGATAAGGCTGTGCAATGTTTTTTTAACTCTATCTTTTCAAGTGTTACTATATTCTGTACACAAAGACGAAAAAATCTGTAGGAAGGGGAATAAAATGAAGCTCTCAAATCTGTGTCTGGAAAGTTTGAAGCCATTTAGAAAGAAGGGTGTACACGTTTTGTGAAGTGAAGCCCAAGCAAATAAATGTCAGGATACTGATTGTACAGAGCTGTAGAAGAATAAGCACAGCACCGTTCATCACCGTTTTCCAGTTGAGGACAGGTTGTAATTCTGGTCATCAAAACAAAATAAGATACAACATCCTAAAAAAAGATAAATATTTTCTGATGATGAATCAGAAATAATGAACATCTCTACATAAAACTGACAGGATTCATATTTTATAAAATAATCATTCAAAATAAAGGTCATTGAATTATAAAATATTTTATTACACATTTAATTTTCAATGTATAATAAGTTTAAAAATCTGACTCATATGTATATGAATCAGTTTCGCTAATAATACTCAGTATAGTGCTTTATACAACACGAAGACATTCAAAATAATACTAGAGAAGGGATAGTTATTAATATTTGGTTGTGAGGCCACTCATCAAGCCATTGTTAATTCATAATGATCTAATTCAAATGCTAATCATGTCTTTCAAATTATTAAATATATTTATTGATTAGATCACAGCAAAGAAAAATTAAAGATGGTGTTAATCTGTCCAAGCATTAACACTTTTGTAGAATGGTTTGTTTTATTTCATACTAAAATGTTAGTGTTACTTTTTCAAAATATCTCATGAGAACCTTCTGAATTAGAAATATATACAACTTATGAGATCTGTGGACATTCTATGGTTTGGTAAATCATACTAATAGACTTCAGGACCAGTTGCCCAGGAAAACACACCTTCTTTTCAAAAAGAAAAGGCAATAATTTCTGGGTTTACTGTGTCTTCCCACTCTGGAATTACAATATTACACACTTATCTAGGCTGTCAGTACTTTGAATTCATTTCCTTTCTTTGGCTCACTGGTCTTCTAATCTTAGGAAATATAACATTTGCTATGAGATATAAGATTTTCTTCTACATTATTTTCTAAAGGTTTTACTGATTTTCTTTTTATATGAAATTACTGATTTATTTCTCATTAAGTCTTGTTACTAATGTGAGAAAGGAAATATTATACTTTTTGAAAAAAATAGGAGATCCAATTATCAAGTTTGCTTTACTGAAATGATTTTCTTTTGCCTACAGCTCAAAGGTGCATTTTTAAAATAAATTGATGGTTTATAAATATTTAGTTCTCAAATCTCTATTTTGTTTTACTGTTTAGCATAATTACTGAAGTTTTGATAATTCATGATACCTAAAATGGTAATTATTCTTTAATAGTATTTTGTTAATCATGTTCTCTTTTTTGCATATTATTTTTAGAATCAGTTTGTAAATTTTAATTCAATATCCTAAATTAATTTTGACTTGGATAAATTGAATTTAAAAATCCATTTAAGGAAAATGGATATAGAATTATAATAGTTTTCTAATCCAGAGTAAAACACACCAATCCTTAAGTTTCAAGAATTAATTTTTGTAATGTATTGTGGTTGTCTACATCATTTCTGTAAAATTCCTTTTTACTACCAAATATTTTGATGTTACATAACTGCAACCAGTTAGTAAATCAATGTATAAAATCATTTATATATTTATAGAAATGTAACATTTTTATACTAATCTTAAATAAAGACCATATAAATTAAAAATTTTAAGTTTAAGGTAAATAATCGATATTTTAATTCTACTTTTTGTTTTTTTGTACCAGGGGTTGAACTCAGGGGCACTCGACCACTGAGCCACATCCCCAGCCCTATTTTGTGTTTTATGTAGAGACAGGGTCTCACTGAGTGGCTTAGCGCCTTGCCATTGCTGAGGCTGGCTTTGAACTCATGATTCTCCTGTCTCAGCCTCTTGAGGTGCTGGGATTACAGGCGTGCGCCACTGTGCCTGGCTTACTTCTACTTTTATAGTGCTTATAAATTAATTTTGGTTTAATGCCTTATTGCTCTGCTGAGGACCACCAAACCAAACTTTGGATCCATCTCATTGGTATTTCCAGTTTTTCTTTTAGTTCGATGTTATTTGATTTTACTAACAGTAGGTCCTTGTTAAATAACACACACACACACACACACACACACACACACACACACACACCAAATTCCCAAAAGGAATTCCTACATGAAAATGTTAATGAATCTATTCAACGCTTATTAAAAACAAACATACTCATCACAGTTTTCCAGGATGGAGATGGAGAGATTGATGGTACAGAAGCAGAAGAGATGATAAAATTTTTCCTCTCTTAACAGAAGTTACCATTACATGTCTGTAGACATTGGTAAAAATTCATAAAATTCTAAACATGACAAAAATACCTTTTATTGTTTGTAAATTATGCTTCAATATACTGGATTGAAAATTAAAAAAATGTTTCCTTTTGGAGTTTGCTAGGTAGTAATTCACTAGAAACACTGATCATAGTGATAAGAGCTTTTTGAAGATTACAGTATCTCATGGAGGAATTTTAGAAGATGATGTTGATTAAAGATATTCTTTTAAAAATACTAGTCATTATTAGAAGACGTCTCTAGGTAGTATTGACTGATTAATTTTATATGGCTGAATTCCTACTTACATGTAATAATTGAATTTAAGATGCTAATTTTGATAGGCTATTATAAAACTCTACTGGAAAATATCACCTCATTTTAGATAATAGCTTGTCTTCAACAGATTATATCAGCATAAAATCACTCACTTTTAAAAAAGCTAACTTTGTTGGTTATGTCACTGAAGCAGAAATATATATATGAAATATGAAATATATATATTGAAATATATATATGAAATATATATATTTATATATATTTATATGAAAATATATATATTTTGTTTCATATATATGAAACAAATACATTCTAAATTAGAAGCTCATCTTACTTTTTCAGCCCTCAGTAGTAATTAATTTTCAAAACTAGTTATTATACACAAGGTTACTAAATATCTTTCTGTTTATCTAAAACTGAAGAAAAATCAGTGACTTCAGAATATATTCACATTTATATATTTAAAATATAGAGAAGATATGAACCACATTATCTTTGAAATGTAAACTGTACATTAATATTCTTAGTAGATAGAACAGCCCATATTGTAGAGATTTTTCAACGAGCTTTCCATGACAATTATCAGGAAAGAAAGGAGAGAAGACTGAATGTCCTGTTAGGTGGGTGCATAGGATGTCTCACAAAAGCGAAAAATTCCACACAGAAATTTTCTTTTTTTTTGTACCAGGGATTAAACTGAGGGGTACTTGACCACTGAGCCACATCCCCTGCCCTATTTTGTGTTTTATGTAGAGACAGGGTCTCACTGAGTTGCTTAACGCCTTGCCATTGCTGAGGCTGGCTTTGAACTCGCAATTCTCCTGTTTCAGCCTCCCAAAGTGCTGGGATTACAAGCGTGAGCCACCACACCCGGCTACACACAGAAAATACTTTTAATGTCTTTAGTCTTCTTTTCCGAACTAGGAGTCAGTAAATCTTTTCTATAAAGAATCCAATAGTAATAATTTATTTCCAGCTGCTTGACTCTGACAATGTGGCATGAACATAGTCAAACAAAAGATACTTTGTTTTCAGATTTTCCTTATAGAACTTATTTTCTATTCCATTGTGTGTGCTATATTCTTTTTCTTTTCAAACTGAATGTGTATCTATGATAAATATCTAAAAATTACTACAAGGATTCTCTGAAACCACACAAATTCCATGTAAGTTCCTTCTACAATCTCTCCAGCAGCATCCAGCATTACCCATGAATAATTATCTCCTTCAATGAGCTCCTGTAGCCAATAAGGATTATTTCACTATAGTTTACTTATGGAATTTCTCATCCCCCACCTCTTCCTCCTTCTCCACCACCCTCTTCTCTGGATTTCTTTGCTGCTGCTCAATTTAGGTTGGCATAATTTGTGTCACAGGTGAAATCCAAAGAGGACAAGACTTAATGATTGGCAAGTTCTGGAAACATACTGCAAAACCCTCCCTAGCTCATTGTGCCCTGTGCTTCTATAAGTCATCCTTTTGACAGATGGTTAAATTCTGCTTTGAATTTGAGCTCGCTCCTTCTGGTTGAGCATTCTGCCTTTATCCAGGGCTTTGTTTTCAAAACGACATCAGATTATATCTTATTCAGGATCAGGTTTTAAAAAGAGGACCAGATCATACACAATGAGTACTCTTTTCATTTCATTTTTGATTCTTTATATTTGGAATTAAACTTTTTTCACATGAGATTTTCTTTACACATATCCCATGAGGGGTACATTTGTCTCTATGTCTTTTAGATATAACATTTCTTCATTGTTTTACCTGAGAATCATCCCTTTGGAAGTTCAAATTTAGGATTTCTTGACTGATAATTGCTCAGGGCAATGGAACAAGTAATTAAAGGATTGATAGTCTAAATGAAGAAGATACAGCATTTAAAAACTAGCAAATCAAACAGCATAGGAAAAGCTAAGAAATCTGCTGCTATCTGTGTGTGTGTGAAAGCCTGCATGTGTGCACATTGTAAAAGTGATTTTTTTCCTACCTTAAGTAATGCTGAATAATTTTGTAAAAACTCTAGGAAAAAAGTGAAATAAAAGCATTTAATTTTTTTTCAGAAAATAGTAATTCAAATGCCTTTTCGTTCAGGTGATTTGAGATAATCTTCATTATATAATGCTAGTTATAGAATTATTGAAAAAATAAAACAGTAATCTCTAATTCATCAAAAAATTGAAGGTAGCTAGATGTGTTTCCCATTAGCAATTCAAATATAATTATTAAAATGGATAAATTATGTGAATAAGAATGGTATACGTACATGTATAATTTTCTTGCTTTTTGAAATTCTGTTTTCTCATTCTACATTTTTATCAATGCTTTATTTTTGTATATAACAATGGGATTCGAGTTACACATTCGAACATGCCCCCAATGTAACAATATAATTTGGTCAATATCACTCCCTAGCACTTCACCTCCTCTCCTTCCACACCCTGCTCTTTTCCTCTATTGAACTCCCTTTGATTTTCATGACATCTCCAACTCACTCCCACTTTTCTTTTCCTTTATACTCTCTAATAAATTTCCTTTATACTCCAAATTTAAGAGGAAGTACATATGACCCTGACATTCTGAGTCTGGCTTATTTTGCTTAACACAACGATCTCTAGTTCCATCCATTTTCCTGAAGATGACATAATTTAATTTTTCTTTATAACTGAATAAAACCCCATTGCATATATATACTGCGTTTTCTTTCTTCATTCAACCATTTTTGTACACCTAGGTTGGTTCCATAGAGTTTGACTATTATGGATTGTACTGCTATAAATAGGAGTATGTATATATCACCAGGGTATGATGTCTTTAATTCTTTAGCATGAACACTAAGAGTGCTATATGTGGGTCATATGGTGGTTCCATGCCTTGTCTTTTGAGTAACTTCCATACTGATTTCCATAGTAGTTGTACTAATTAAAATACTACCAATAGTGTGAAAATCTTCATTTTTCTCTGCATCCTCTCCCAGCATTTATTATTGTTCACATTCTTAATGACTTGCTATTCTAAATGATGTGAGATGCACACTTAGTTTAGTTTTAATTTCCTTTCCCTAATTGCCGATGATGACCATTTTTTTTAAGAAAAATATTTGTTGGCCATTTGAATTTCTTCTTTGGAGAAGTGTCTGCTTAATTGATTTGTCAATTTATTAATTTGGATATTTGGTTTTGTGGTGTTAATGTTTTTTGAGTTTTTTATATATTCTAGATATTAATACTCTGTCAGAGGAGTAGCTACCAAAGATTTCCTAGCATTCTGTAGGAAGGTACAATTTGCATTAAAGTGAAGCAAGTCAAATCATAAGAATTTATTTTCATAGAAGAATTTCTTTAAATGCAAATATAAAACAAACCATAGGTTGCCTCTATCCTGTGGAGAGCAGCTTATCAGGAATTATAAAATTGAGTTCATCCTATTTTGTTTGTCTAATATTACATTTTCAGCAAAAATGTCAAGGGATTGTGGTATCAGATTATAAGTATACCTAGTAGATTTTCCTTTTAGTTAAATAATTTCATTAATATAAATCAGTTCATACTATAAAATATAAGCATATATACATATACATATTTTTATGATGTATACGTTAAAGTCAAACAATATAGAAATGAAGATAACATATAACTCCAGAGAGTCACTGATAAATAAGTTACACATTGAGGAAAAATCAGAAAAACAATTCTATCAACAGTTGCCTAGAAAACAAAAAGATACCTAGGAATACGTGAAAGAGTTCTATAATGAAAACTAAAAAACATTCAAGAAGATCTCAGAAATTAGAAAGATCTCCCATGTTCATGAATAGGCAGAATTAATATTGTGTAAGGACTTCAAAATGAGGGGGAGACACAGAGACAAGGCGCAGTAGCAAAGAGAAAGCTGCTCATCTGAGCTGCCAGCTTTATTTATATCAATAGCTTACATTAGGTCATTGGGATCATCAGTACATGACTGTTCATTGTATTACTAGGCAGGTTACAGAATCAGCAGAGCTTGATGCAACATTGTAGTTATCTAGCAAGTTCCTTCATTCCCAGGAGCTATGAGCCTGAGATCAAGGTCCAGGCTGATAAAACTCTAACACAGAGCCTCCTCATGGAGGGAATTGCTACAGCAGCTAAGCATCTTAGGATGCATTAATTATCTTATTAATTAATTATCTTATTAGTTTCTGGGAGAGACTGCAGGAATTTCCAGTTGTGGAAAACAAAACGCCTGTTATTCTCCAGGAGTTTTCTCAACCATAAGAAGTTCTCTGTCTTGTACATTTTCACAGCCAGAACCCTTACAATATTGTTAAATTGCCACACTGCCAAATGCAATATACAGATTGAATGCAATACCCAGAAAAATATCAATGACATTCTTCACAGAACTAGAAAAAAGAAATCCTAAAAATCATTTAGAAGAATAAAAGATCCAGAATAGCCAAAGAAATTCTAAGCCTAAAAAGTAATGCTGGAGGCATCATACCTGACTTCAAATTATAGTACAGAGCTGTGGTAACAAACAGTGCATGGTAATGGAATTAAAAAAGACACATATGCCAATAGAATATAGCTGAAGACACAGAAATAACCTATACATCTACAGTTATCAAAAACTTACACTGGAGGAAAGACAATCTTCTAAATAAATGGTGCTAGGTAAACTAATTATCCATACGTAGAAGAAAGAAATGAGATCCTTATCTATCACTCTGCTTAAAACAACTCAAAATGAATCAAAGACCTTGGAATTAGATCAACTCCTGGAATAAAACATAGAGTGAATACTGCAGCATATAGGGACAGACAATGACTTTCTCATGGACCCCTAAAGCTCAGAAAATTATGCCAAGAGTTAATACATGGGATGACATCAAACTAAAAAGCTTCTGCACAGCAGAAGAAATAATTTGGAAGATGAAGAGAGACCATATGTGATGCATGATTCATATATATATTGTATAATGTTTAAATTGGATTAAATATCTCAATTTTTTTCATTTTTATATGGACAAAACTTTTAAAGTCTTATCAAAGCTTTTTGAAACAATAGGACACACTTTCCTTTGCTTAATAAAATATAAAGTGCATTATCAAGATATGTAGTTTCTGCATTTTCTCTCTATGCTCCTGGCACTTAATTTGCAAATGTTTCATATATTTTCATAATGCCTCACATAAATTTTAGTCTTTTCTGCATTTGTATTGTATCTCTGTCTTTTCATGATTCAGTCTGAATAAGTCCCTGCAATATTTTCAGTTTTTTCTTTTCTTTTGAACATTTTGTATGATTTTTGATGCCCTTCCTAAAGATTTTTACCTAAGTTATTTAAGTTTTCCAGCTTTAGAATATTCATTTGCTTCTTTTTGGATGATTTCTGTTCCTGCTATAATTTTCAAGCTTGTAATTTAATTTCTAGAACTCATTAATCTGATTTACTTTGAAGTACTGACCTGAAAATCCAAAATAAGCCTCTATTCCAGAAGACAACCTCTTCTCTCCGTTTCAGTTACTCTTCCCTTTGTCTGGCTGGCATAAAGGTTCCAGGGATCTATTGTTAGAGCTGTCAGTTACCTTCCCGCTTCCCTTACAGTACCTTTCACAGAATTGCAGGAGTTAACCATTTAAACAGATCATATTACGTTGTCTCCCTACTAAAAACTCCCTAGTGATTCCTTACTTCCCAGAGTAAAAATCAAATCTTCAAATAGTGGCACAAGAATTTACAGCACCTTGAGTTTTATTAACTCCATGCCTTCAGCCTGAAATTAGCCTCTCATTAAGTTGCTGAGGCTCACCTCAAATTTGTGATCCTCTTGCCTCAGCCTCCCTAGTCGCTAGGATTACAGGCATGTGCCACAGTACTCAGCAAGATCATACTCTTGAGAAGTCATAGTTCAAATAAGGACTAA
The DNA here is from genome assembly GCA_028644305.1 of Xerus rutilus. Lineage (NCBI taxonomy): Eukaryota > Metazoa > Chordata > Mammalia > Rodentia > Sciuridae > Xerus > Xerus rutilus. Next base: position 7,557,245 of record CM053408.1, on the reverse strand, counting down.
CAAAATAATTTTTATTTTTTTTGAATTGGATGATACTGAATAATAATGTAGTATTTGGAGGGCTCAGCTAAAGCAGTAGTTACAGAGAAATGTATAGCTTATAGAGTTTTACTAAGAAAATAAAAGTAAGATCTAAAGTCAATCTTCTACATTAGTAAGCTGGGAAAGAAAGTGTAAGTAAATTCAAAGTTAATTGAATTTTTCTATGGTTTGATTATCAAGTCAACCTACCTGTGTTTTAGCAACTAGATTCATTATTCTTACAGACTTGCAACTAGCTCTACACATTTCACAGCAGATCTTATCTGTGACTGGAATATGAACCAGTAGACAATTTATAGAGACTTTTATTTTTCTTTCACTACCATTTCAATGCGAATGAATCTGAAAACACAGAATTTACACATTTATGACATTGTAATTTTGAGAAACTCTAGCATAGACAAATTTAAACAAATACACAGGTACTGTTTTCATAATAAGAAAGTAAATAATAGTTTTTCCATTGGAAGAAAATATCAAAAATATACCCCAGAAAAGTGTGAATGTAATAGTATTAGCTGTGTGTATGCTACGAAACGTGGATAACGTTAGTAGCATACACACAGCTAATACTAACCCCTGGTAGAGTTGGCTTCTGTAGGGGCTCTGGAGATGCCTGAAAGTTTAACACCATGTGAACAAGGCACCACTTCAAATTTGGAGACCTGATTCTGTGAGCATCTTTGGAAATTGATTTGATTATTGATACAAAAGAATATTATTATACAGTGAAATTATGGAATCCAGCTAATACTATTAACGATAATTTAGTGTCTCATAATACTAAATTAGAATTTAGGAGAGGGAAACTAGAAATGGCAGAATGTTTCCCAGTTAAAATGTGACCC
>CM053408.1:7542276-7556255 GCA_028644305.1 Xerus rutilus | reverse complement strand
TGAAGAATGTAATCTGCTTATAATTTTGTGCAAAGTTAGAAAAATTATGATTGTAACAATTTTTTTCTATTTGCCTCAACAAATGTTTTCAGTGAATAGTGTGTACAGCTTCTGATAATTTGTTTTTTTCTGTTATGTTTGCCAACATGTATTAAAATGCAACTTTTGGGAAAAAAAATAAAATAATAAAAAAATAAATTAAAAAAAAAAAATGTGACCCGTGACAGAATCTGAACCCTTGGCTTCTCACTAACTTAGCACCCCACTAAAGACAGAAATATATAAATCAAATTAATAAAATACATTAGACAGTAACAAACTCTGGAATCACAAACATATAAAATAATTTTCAGGGGAAACATAGGCTGGCTCAACCTGTGGCCTCGGTATATTTGGGAATAATGGAAAAGGACTTATAGCTTGAGATATCTGAAGGTGTTTTAGGAGAAAAATAAAATCCATCAACAGTTCACCTTGGCCTTTTCTTGCTGTTTTACATACAGAACATAATTAATCTATTCTATGGTCCAGAATTTAGAATTCTATTGATTATGCTTTTTAAATACCACCTTACCTCTCAAGAACTATTTCATTATAAAAATACATGGATCATTTACTAATCGACAATTGCAGATATAAAAATATCTCCTTATATTCAAGTTTGATGAGAACTTGGATGAAAAACTGATTTTTTTGGTCCCATCTGATTGTTATATTAAAACATTATAGCAGAATATGGATATTCACATGTCTTAGTACTTTTCCTTTCAAGAGTTGTGATTGAGCATCCTGAGCAGGGATGTAGCTCAGTGGTAGAGTGCTTGCTGAGCAAGTGTGCATGGGGTGGGGGATCAGTTAGATCCCCAGGAATACAAAAGAATACAAAAGGAACTCCTGGTAAAGTTGGCTTCTGTAGGGGTTCTGGAGATGCCTGAAAGTTTAACACCATGTGAGCAAGGCACCACTTCAAATTTGGAGACCTGATTCTGTGAGCATCTTTGGAAATTGACTTGATTATTGATACAAAAGAATATTATTAAACAGTGAAATTATGGAATAAAGGTACACAAAGAAGTGATTTGTGGGGCTGGGGTTATGGCTCAGCAGTTGAGCGCTTGCCTCGCATACGTGAGGCACTGGGTTCGATCCTCAGCACCACATAAAATAAATAAAGATATAAAAAAAATAATAGCACATCATTAAAAAAAAAAAAAAAAGAAGTGATTTGTGTGTGTGTGTACCAGGGATTGAATCCAGGGGTGTAAACCATTGAGCCACAACCCCCGCCCTTTTTATATTTTTTATATTGAGACAGGGGCTTGCTAAGTCACTTAGGGCCTCAATAAGTTGTTGAGGCTGGCATTGAACTTGTGATACTCCTGCCTCAGCCTCCCAAGTCTCTGAGATTATAGGTGTCCACCACTACACCCGGCAAGAAAAGTGAATCTAAGTATCTGCACCATGATATATCAACCATCCTTTGTTCACATGAGAAACAGGATATTTAAGCAAAACATGAAATAATCAGTCTATGGACTCTCAGATAACCATGGAGTACTAATTATAGATTATCTTGAGATAGCAAAAATTCCTATTTCTGAAGGCCTTTTTCTGATTTCAGAAATAAATTTAATACACTTCCAGACCTCAATATTGTAAACCTCTAGTTCTAATAATAGTAAAAGACTCAAATAGGGAAAAGTAAATAAAAAGTCCAATGTATCTACAGTAATTTATATGTGAAAATTCATGGATAATTTGTTTTTCTTTCACTCCAAACATTTGAAATTTATTTTCAGTCTGTGAATACACAGTACTACCATCACAAAAACACATGCTAATCATGGTGATAACAATAAGGCTTGAGTTACCCACTCTTTCAAACATGTTTCTATATAATGTAAGGGTATACAGATAATGACCTTTTAAATACATACCAATTTATAATCTTCTGTGAGGGAGGGCATTGGTAAATTTAACTAGACTTTTATAAAGAATAAAAAATAAGTTCAAAATTTAACAACAAATTTTAAGAAACATAAGTTCATAGTATTTTGAAACATTCTTTAGGATCATTGAATGTAAATGCATGAGCAGAAATAGCACATTTCTGAAGAAAATTTGTGAACTACATTTTATTTAAGTATCCAAAATAATAAGCATGATTTCCATGCTTTTAATTCTACCTTAGTTTTCGTTTTGCTACAGTACACGGAATTCATCAACTTACAGCTACAGAAATAATGTGTAAACTCCCAAACTCTGGCCTGGTTTTAAATGAAATGTTCCTTAAGTTACTTGTTTTAAAAAAAAACTGTTTGAATATATAATCAACACAAATGAGAAACACAAAGATACCTCCTTTTAGATTGGTTTATAAAAACAGAAAGTGAGAAATTGAGCCAATTATAGTTTTATTTTTTGCATCAAGGAACTAGAAAGTATAAGAATACCCCAGAGCCCATGCAAGTACAAGTCATTTTTACTTTTTTAAATCAACCCTTTTGTGGTTAGTGGGAGAGAAATCAGCCAATGCCAGTTTCTTGTTGCATGTTACTTCATGTGGAAGATGCACCTTTATATGAAGACTTGGTGTTTACATTTCTGGGACTTTTAGCACTGTTGTTCATAAGGGCAGGTGTCCCTTCCAGGCAAGGAGTCTGGGCTATGTTGACCAGGCCCTCAGGATGTCTTAGAGAAGAGGACAGCCTCTACCTGGCATGTTAGGTGATCTTCCTCTTGAGCGTACAGTGTCAGCTCCTCAGGCTTTCCATGGCCTCCCATCTCTATCATCATGAATTCTGCTTTGCCTGAGTTGGGGCTGTGCCATGTTCAGAAACAAGGGACACACATAGTGAGCTCCACGTCTTCAAGGGCCAGTCCATCCCTGCCAAATATTTAATCCTATGAGGCATGAGACGCAGTGTTTAATATATCACAGCTTGATGAATTTTAAAAATTATATGCTCTTTGATTATGTTGTTTTAATATTCCTTTCACCACTTAATAAAATATGGTGAGATATAGCATAGCCATTCACCATATTTTTCAGAGCTAAAAGCAATAGAAATAATAGACAGAAACCAAAAATCTTAAAGGATTCAAAGGATTTTTTTTTGAGATGTGAAACATTTGTGAAATCTGGATATATTATCAAATTTACTTTTCTCAATCTAACTACTTTAAATGTAAAATTATTTGAAAACAGACAAATCAGTTAACAATGGAGTTTGCTGGTCTAAATACAATTATTTTTATATACTCAACTACTAAAAGTCAATATATTAATAATGACATTTTAGATATCAAATTCTCTAACATATTGCCATGAAATTTTACCACGTTTTAATAGGTCCATAAACACAAAATTTATTTTAAAAAATACACTAAGTGATCTCAACACTTGTGCAAAATTTTGAATTTTATACATTTTTTAGAAGTCATTTCAAAATAGAGAATTATTCAGGCATCAGATTCTGATTGTGTTTTTATTTCTTGGATACATGCAATATTTACAAAGAGAAAATTTTAAAGAGAAACTTGTATGAAAAAGAAAGGTGTGGTCAGTCCAGCATGATAGTATGGGAAGCTTCAAGGACTTCCTCCCCTGTGAATTGAAATTATTCTAAAACCACTATCAGAAGTCTTGAATCCATAGGTCAAACACCAAATGAATAATCATCTTTAAAAAAGATATACACAAATTCTGTAATAAAGGTTAAAATCTTTTTCTTTTGAACCAAATTCCTGGTTCTGTCCTTCCCCTGTTTAGGCAGGTGGAGACCACTGCAGGCTGCTGTAACAAAATAAACAAGGCTTCCTCTTTACCTAGGTCCCAATCAAAAGCCTTCCTTCCTGTGAGAAGGAGGACCTCTGGCATTTCTCCCTTTAGCCTCAGTGACAAGTGGCCTTGGTTCTGTCCCAGGTGAGACTGTTGAAGATGTGGGTGCTACATTTCTCTGCCAAACTTCCACTGCAGTAAGGTCATTTAAACATTAGAAGCCCCACATTGTTTTTTCTTCTCCATTTCCTGCAACCTATTTGTTAAGCTATTTCTCCATTCAGCTTTCTCCAAGTCGTCCTCTCATTCTGAGATGGAAGCTGAAGCTGTCCTCAAAGCCCTGGTGCCAACAAAACTTGGAAAACTGGAATTGTAACACATCCTTGGCTAGCACAGCCTGGCTGAATCTTCAGATGTTTATCTGGATCCTGTAAATTGTAACAACTCTGTAAGAACAGAAAGGCAGATAAACTTTCTTCCCAGTTTTGGCCAACCTGCAAGTAAACTCATTTTTGTTTTTATATCATTTTCTCTTATTTCTGATGTGGGCGGTTTATGGAATCCAGTTAGTCAGAACCCCAGCATCCCCTAGCCTGGACTCCAAAACATCACTAATAGAAACAAGACTTTCCTGTTGGGTTTGGAACTATGAGAATCTGGAGCTCCCTAGAGTCCTTACCCTGATGAGCAAAAGGTTCATGAGGACAGGGAAGTGGAGAGGTCTCAGGCTGATGGTTTTATCCTCACTGAGTGCTCAGTTCCTGGAGTAAAGGAGTCCCTCTGAGAGTTTTTCATTGTCTCCCATCCCAGTCTAGAGCCAAGAAACAAACTACTTGAGAGATGAGTCTAAAAGGTCATAACACAGACTGCTCTTAATTGTTTCCCAAGTACTTTGCAGTTGTCCCTCAGTATCCATGGAGAATTATTCCAAGTCCTTCTGCAGATGCTAAAATCTATGAATGTCCCTGTTCTTCATGCAAAATGGCATAGTATGTGAATACAATTTATTCATATCCTCTAGTATATTTTAATCATCTCAAGGTTATTTACAACACCTAATACAGTATAAATTATATGTAAATAATTGTTATACTATATTATTCAGAGAATAATGATAAGAAAAAAATCTGCACATATTAAGTATGGAGGTAATTATTTTTTAAAACGTATTTTTGATGTGACATTGGCTGTATCTGTGGGTGCAGATCCTGGACATACCAACTGCTCTTCATTTGCAACAGAGCATGGAGCTGTTCACACCCAAGGGCAGTCTTAACAGAGGTTGCAGTGAGAAGCAACTGGAGCTACCAGTGGAATTAAGGAAGTTATAGCATGCAGAGGGAAGCAGGGAATGAGAAAGCTGGGAGACACCCACCTGGGGTTAGAACAGCTATGAGACAGACCCCAGCAGCCATCTGCAGTTTGTATTGATTAGTCTGTAGAGTAACCTGTGCCCAAGGGCACTGTTAAAAACAGTAGAAGTGCCAGCTGGCAGTCAGTGGTTCTTTAACAGCTTGGTGTAGACAGAGTAATCAACAAAAAAATCCCTTTGAATTCTACTATTATGCAAACACACCTCAAAGTGTGCCTTCCTGAAGAGCAACATTAGAAGCTTAAAAATATGGGGAAACTGATTTCACTAAAATAATCCAAGTAGTTATTAAAAAATAAAATAATTACAACCAGCCCTTGAGGGGCCACCAGGGCCAAGTTTCTCAAATATATTGTCTAAAATGTCTTTTTCCAACCAAAAATTATGAGGGATGAAAGAAACAGAAAACTATAACACATATAATAGGAGTAAAAGTAGGCAATGTAAGCTGCCTGGGTGTGTGAACGAATGCCAGATTTAATAGAAAAATAATTCAAAATAGCCATTTTTAAAAAACATTTAGTTTTTGGTTATAGGTGGACCCAATTTCTTTATTTTATTTTTATGTGGTGCTGAGGATTGAACCCAATGCTTCATGCATGCTAGGTGAGCACTCTACCACTGAGCCATAACCCCAGCCCCCAAACTAGCCATTTTAAATACATTAACAGAACTAAAATAAAGAACAGAACTAAAATAAACAGAACCAGAATAAAGGAAGAGAAAAGAAGATGTGATAACAATATCATATTAAATAGATAATTTTTTCTTTATTTGTTCTTTTTAGTTATACATGACAGTAGAATGTATTTTGACATATCATGCATAAATGAAGTTTAACTTCCCATTTTTGTGGTTGTACATGATGTGGAGTTATACTGGTTGTGTATTCATATATAAACATAGGAAAGTTATGTTCATTTCATTCTTCTGATTTTCCCATTCCCATTCCCCGTTCCCCTCCCCTGCTCTGTCCAATCCAGTAAATCACCTCCCACCCCCCATTCCCACCCTAGTCTATTGTGAGTCAGCACGCACATATCTGAGAGAACATTCTGCCTTTGGTTTTCTGGGGTCTGGCTTGCTTCACTTAGTATGATAGTCTCCAGTTCTAACTGTTCATAAGCAACTGCCATAATTTCATTCTTCTTTATGACTAACTAATGTTCCATTGTGTATATGTACCACATTTTCTTTATCCATTCATCTGTTGAAGGGCACCTAGGTTGGTCCCATAGCTTAGCTACTGTGAATTGAGTTGCTATAAACATTGATGTGGCTGCTGATTTTAAGTGTGTGATGCTTATTTTAAGTCCTTTGGGTATATACCAAGGTGTGGGATAACTGGGTCAAATGGTGGTTCTGTTTCACATTTTCTGAGGAATCTCCATACTGCCCTTCAGAGTAGTTAGACCAGTTTGCAATCCCACCAGCAATGTATGATTGTACATTTTCCCCCACATCCTCACCACCCTTGATTGTTACTTGACATTTTGACTGGAGTTGGATGAAATTTCAGTGTACTTTTAATTGGCCTTTCTCTAATTGCTAGACATGCTGAACACTTTTTCACATATCTGTTGGCCAATGGTAGTTGTTCTTCTGTGAAGGGTCTGTTCATTTCCTTTGGTCATTTATTGATTGGGTTATTTGTTTTTTGGGTGTTAATTTTTTGAGTTCTTTATAGATTCTGAAAATTAATGCTCTGAGGTGCAGGAGACAAAGAGTTTCTCCCATTCTGGAGGCTCTCTGTTCACGTTCTTGATTGTTTCCTTTGCTGTGAAGAAGCTTTTTAGTTTGATACCATCCCATTTGTTGATTCTTGATTTTACTTCTTGTGCTTTAGAAGTCCTATTGAGGAAGTTTGTTCCTAAGCCAACATGATGGGGAGTTGGGCCTACTTTTTCTTTTAGTAAGTTCAGGGTCTCTGGTCTAATGCCTAAGTCTTTGGTCCACTTTGAGTTCAGTTTAGTGCAGGGGGAGAGAAAGAGGTTTAATTTCATTTTGCTTCATTTGGATTTCCAGTTTTTCCAGCCTATTTGTTGAAGAGGTATCTTTTCTCCAATGTATGTTTATGGTGACTTTGTCTAGTATGAGATGACTATAATTATGTGTGTTTGTCTGTGTCTTCTATTCTGTACCATTGGTTTTCATGTCTGTTTTGGTGCCAATGCCATGCCATTTTTATTACTATAGCTCTGTAGTATAATTTAATGTCTTGGTATTATGATGCTTCCTGCTTCAATTTTCTCACTGAGGATTACTTTGGCAATTCTGGGCCTCTTATTTTTCCAAATGAATTTTATGTTTCCTTTTAAAATAGAGAATGTTAATAAACAGAAAATGTAGAAAAAATGGAAAAAAATATAAAAGTTGAAAGGAAATTCTGGAGTTGGAAAGTGCTGAGAACAACTACAGAGAAATACATGCCAACATAAAGTGCATCAGCATATGCCTAATTGGAGCACTAGAACAAGATGATGGAAAAAAGCTGAAAAAAAAAAAATCAAAAATATAATGATAGAAAAATCCTTGTAGTATTAAAAATCAATATCCTATATAAATACAGGAATTTCAACAAACTTCCAGTCAGATAAGCACAAAAAATATTCACCATGAGACACCTGCTACTAAAAACACTGAGAGTTAAGTCTGTAGACAATTTTTAAAGCCAAAAAAGAACATATACTTAACAGTTTGAAGGGAGGTCCATGAGAATAACAGCTGACATAGCAGCAGGAGAAGCATAGGACAGGAGGGAGCAAGATATCAAATGTTCAAAGAATAAAAAAAAAAAAAGTCACTAAATTCTATATTGAGCAGAGCTGACTTTCAAAAATCAAAGCTAAATAAAGACTTTCAAGATAAAAAATATCTGAAAAATTTTTGTTAGCAGATGTTGTCTTTAAATACTTAAAGAGGTTCTTTAGTCAAAAAGTAGATGACTCTAGACTATAATTCAAGCTCACATTAGAAATATTAATGATAACTGTGTAATCATGAAAGATGGTCTTTCCCAAAATACTGAGTGTAATTTTCATTTTCTAATAAGTGATTTAAACATTAATTGTACAAAATAATATGTATATAACATAGGACCATAGCACTGTGAGATATGTTTAATATATTTGTCAATAATAGCACAAATTAGGTATGTGGGAGCAAAGCATCATGCCAACAAGCAGTTCAGTTCACATAGTCAGATGATAACAGGACAATGGATGACTAGATATGTAATGTCAACATATGTCATACTTACAACCCTAATACCAAAAGGTAAGATGTGATTATAGCCTGTTTTGTGCTGCTATAACATAATCTTATGAACTAAGTAATTTAAAATGTGCAGAAATATATTGGACTAGAGTGCTGGCATCTGGCAAGGGCTTCCTGCTGTATGACAGATGACAGAAGGTATCTCATAGTGGAAGGGCAAGGAGAGGGTGCAAACAAGAGGGATCCTGAAGAATGGCAGGAAAGGTCTCACCTCTCAAGGTCCCATCTCCCTATAGCCTTGGGATGGGGCAAAGGACAGGTAGCTGATTATCAAAAAAAAAAAAAAAGAAAGAAAAAGAAATGGGTACATAGCACTTCCCCATCAACTGGTTGCTAATGATACAACAAGTTACCGGTGGACAGTTCTGCTCCTCTACAGATTGAAGTTTGAACATTAGAGAAACATGCTGAGGCAAGCATATAAAGCAAGGCTTATTTAAAAAATAGTAAGATAGACTTCTCCCAGGAGAGAGAAAGGGGCCATAGCTGGTACCCTGGTATCCCAAGAAGTGAGGGTGTTCTGCCTTTTTATGTGCCCTAGGCTACCTTTGTTCTGCTCTCTTCCCCTTATCTCTCTCTTTCCTGCCTCCTTGACTAGGCCCAAGAGATGATCACTGGGATGACCAAAAAGGTGAAAAGCACATGAATAGGGGGAAGCGCCCAGGTGGAGTGATTTGGGCAGGAAGAGGTGTAATTAACTACACCCAGTAGGGAGAGAGAATGCCTGGGATGGGTTACCTTAGCAACAGGTTGGAGCAGGAAAGGTTATCCTGATAAGGGTGGAGGAAGATCTCTGAAGGCATTAGAATTTCAATACCTCTCCAACTTCCCAGACCCAAATTGACCTTTGATCAACCTGATTCGATTTACCTGTCTACACTGACTGCCTGTCTAATTCTGGCTTCACTAACAGCCTCAGAGAGAGGAAGGATTGCACTTTCCAACATAATTACCCCCTGAAGCCCTGAATAGCTCTCTTCCTGCCTTTTGGTCACACAGGCATGAGCAAACATGAGAAGAAAGGAAACCCAAACCTAAAATCAATCTCTCTCTCTCTCTCTCTCCTCCTCCTCCTCCTCTCTCCTCTCCTTCTCTCCCTTTCTCCCTATCTCTATCTTTCCTATCTCTATCTCTTAAATAAAACTTGCCTTGGCATTTCTAGGGTGTTAAATCTTCAACACCTGAGGAACCAGGACCTGATCCTGATTTTCAAGACTGGTATCAGCATCACAATGATGATTAAACTCAACATGAGTTTTAGAAGGAATAGTCATTCAACTCACAACATTCTGCCTCTGGAATCCCCAAACTAATCTATTTCCTCACACAGAAAATAGATTCATCCCATCCCACAAGTCCAAAAGTCCTAACTCATTTAATCATCAACTCAAGTCTGAAGTCCAAAGCCTCATGTCTATCAGATATAAATGGGACTCATGTGCAAGGCAACCTTATTCTCTATCCGTAAGCCTACGGAATCAAAACAAATTACCTCCTTCCAAAATAAAATGGGGATGGGCATAAGATAATCATTCCCCTTCTGAGAAAGAGGAACAATCAAAAAGAGAGAGTAACTGTTCTCAAGGCAGTTTCAAACCCACTAGGGCAAACAACACTAAAATTTAAGACTCCGGAAATCTCCCTTGACTCCATGCCCTGCCTTCTGAGCCCACTAGGAAGAGAATAGAGCCCCAGGGTCTCAGCAAACCCTGTCTCCAAGACTATTCTGGGACCAACCCTTGCAACAGCTCCCTGAAGGTGACTCTTACACCTACCGCTATTCCTGACTAGAGTAGCACACTGGTAGTTCTACATTTCGGGGGCTCCATGATTAATCGTGCTCATGAAGCTGCAGGGGACTTTGCCCTGATGGGAATACCTGAGGCAGGCCTCTGCAGCATCCTCTGAAATCTAGATGGAGAAGCCCATGTGGCTATAGCATTAGAACCCTACAGAATTAGCACCTGCAGAATTAACACCATGTGTTAGCCATCACGGTTCATTGTGTGTACCTTCCAGGTATTGCTGCAGTCACAGTGGCCTGGATGGAAAAAATAAAGCAAATAATAGAGAGGTGTTGGAAACACACAGAACAATGCATGTTACTTAGAAAGATGCAATAGAAATTGTATTCCCCAATCTCTGGAAAATGAATCTATTTGAAGAAAAAGGATAAGTGTTGGAAAGATTAGTCCTTATAAAACTGGATTATGTATTTTTTAATTGTTTGCAGTAAGTCTTGCAAAGGTTAACAATTTAAAATCTGGATTTTAAAAGATATCTGGATATTTGATGCACTTCTCTCAAGTTTTAAATATGCCAGTATTTATTATTTTAATTAAAGATTTGTATAAGCAAATGTCAAATGAAAGCAGGTGGGTGTGTTTTATTTAGTAAAACAATAGACTTAGACGATTAACAGTGAATTGTTATAAAAGATATTGATAAAAGTTTAAAATCCACTAATTAGAAATAGCAGTTACTAATCACTGACTCAATGACAAATTTCAAATATGTTGAAAAATTATACAAAATTTTAAAAATATATCATTAGTAAATCTCTAACTACATTAAAGTCACTACATTAATATTTAATAATCCCATTCATTTATTTTACTTTTCCATTATACAATGGCTTGGACTGTAGAAATGAAGAGAAGATGGACACAAAGAAAATCACCTACTTTCCAAGACCATCTATTGGTTTTGGAAGAAAAACAATGAAAAAAGTTTAGTTTAGTTTACTCTAAAACATTAGTTTTAGAGTATGCTTGAACTTATGAAGAACATAAAAAAAGAAATTGGCCAAAGTATTTTTTATGTTTTGCATTTTTCACCAGAACACCTTACCTACAAAAACAAAACAAAACAAAACAAATTTGTTCTAAGAACTCACTGGTGGAAAATAAACCACAAGAATATACAGGGATATCTAACAAATAGATGTCTAGCAAATGATGCAATATGTGGTGATAGTTTTTACAACGAAGATGAGCATGGAGTAGCATAGGGATATCAAATACCAGCAGTAATTTTGTTCTATTAAAAACAATCATACATAGTAGTGTGAGGAATACTGCTTAAATAAAAAAAGGACAGCATTCCAAGAGGAGACACATTGTATACTCATGCCCATGGGCTAGAGGCAGAATCCATTCATCTAAAGATTGTATGTGGAGCCAGGTGCAGTGGCGCATGCCTGTAATCCCAGCACTTCCAGAGGCTAAGGCAGGAGGATCGCGAGTTCAAAGCCAGCTTCAGCAACAGCAAAGTGCTAAGTAACACAGTGAGACCTTGTCTCTAAAAAAACATACAAAATAGGGCTGTGGATGTGGCTCAGTGGTTGAGTGCCCCTGAGTTCAATCTCTGGTTATCCCCCACACCCCTAAAAAAGAAAAAACTGTATGTGGGAGTGAGGAGAAGCCTGTGTGCTTATTGGGAAAGAGTCTGACTGTAATCGGGGCCAGATAGTTTTATATATCATGCTGAGGAAGTTTTATACTAGAACAGGCAACAAGAAACTATTGAAAGATTAAAATAGAATGACCCCACCAAACTGCCTTTTAGACTTTCAGGTAGAATTAACAGTTATTTCTGTGACTTAGCTTTGACTCAAGAATGCCGAAGAACTGGACGCTTGTAATCCCAGCACTTAGGGAGGCTGAGACAGAAGAATCGCAAGTCCAAACCCAGCCTCAGCAACTGAGAGGCGCTAAGCAACTCAGTGAGACCCTGTCTCTACATAAAACACAAAATAGGGCTGGAGATGTGGATCAGTGGTGGAGTACCTCTGAGTTAAATCCCCAGTACCAACCCACCCCAAAAAAAGAATGCCTAAGAATTTGACCTATTATTGAAATCTTCTTGCAACCCTAATTAAGAATTTTTTTAAGAAGATGCATATATATGATTGTAACAATTTTTTTCTATTTGCCTCAACAAATGTTTTCAGTGAACAGTGTGTACAGCTTCTGAAAATTTGTTTTTTTTTTCTGTTATGTTTGATAACATGTATTAAAATGCAACTCTTGAGAAAAATAAAAAAATAAAAAATAAAAAAAGAAGATGCATATATAAAATTGAAAATATTTAAGACTCTAGTCAAAGACTATGGTTGAGGTATCAAGCATGTTTACCTCATTTTGAAGATAATTCATTGTGTGAAGAATAACCAGAGTTGATAATATGTCTCTGCAATTAAGAATTAATTCGCCATCCATGAAGGAGCCAAATGTGAAGTACAGTATGAAATATAAATGAAGGAACTCTTGCCTAAAGTAGTTTATTCCCACAGGAAGGTCTTATCAACCTTTAGCACACCTGCTCCAAATTGAGGCCACTGAGACATCTAAGGTTGAGTCCCAAACTGGAAACATGAGACTTCTGCTATGTTGTTGCCCAGCAAGTAATGTTGAATATCATGTATTATTTTTTTAAAGCTAAATAGGCTTGCTGAGAAAAGTCTTCTCATTCTCAGGGGTTTGTTTATCCAAACTCAAGTTTACTCTCATGGTCCAGCAGAGGCAACATTAAAAAATCAGTCTTGATGCAGACAGTGGATGAACACCAGAGATACAAGCCTGATTTAGACATCTGGATGTTCAGCTAGTGATTGGAAGTAAATCAGAAACAAAGTTTATGGTCAGAAATCAAGTAAAGGCAGGATGACTAAGGGGTTAGACACACAATTATATTTGAGGATTTATATTTGTTTAAATATGGATGAAAAAGATGATGGAAATGTCTGAAAATGGTTGTTAGAATTAATGACAGCTGCTGCTTTAAATAATTAAGACAGAAATCAAGCCTCTTCTACTTTGCCAATTTTATAGAAGTAAATTTAGTCTTGCTCCAGTTCACAGTTTGTTTTTCAACAGAACCCTTCCCTTGAGTACATAAAAGGTAGCATTGAATATTCCCACAGATATACTGAATTGTCTTGTCTTGCTATTATCATCTCATTTTTAATAAGCTGTTAGATGCCTTCCTCGTTATTAGCTCAAATTCATGATTGTTCAACTTATAAGATTTCCATATTACACACCTACAAATAAACTTCTTATATTTGAAATATCAATTTACAATATAAAATAATTACAAGCAAAATTTACTTGATGGGTTCCTTATGCTGGACAATGTGTTAGTATACCCATAAATGTATATATAGCATGTATTCATGTATGTTAAAGACAACTATCTCTTCTAATATTATAATGTAGTATCTGCATTACATTTTTTATCTTACATACACAATTGTGAGACTTCCAAGAGTTAGATCTATATCTGATTATAAATCACAATGCTTTCTCAGTGTCTTTAAATACACTTTTTTTTTTTTTTTTTTTTTTTTTTTTTTTTTTTTTTTTGGTACTGGGGATTGAACTCAAGGGCACTCGACCACTGAGCCACATCCCCAGCCCCATTTTGTGTTTTATGTAGAGACAGAGTCTCACTAAGTTGCTTAGCGCCTCGCCGTTGCTGAGGCTGGCTTTGAACTCGCGATTCTCCTGTCTCAGCCTCCCTAAGTGCTGGGATTACAAGCGTGAGCCA
>CM053408.1:7458429-7541776 GCA_028644305.1 Xerus rutilus | reverse complement strand
TTTGGTACTGGGGATTGAACTCAAGGGCACTCGACCACTGAGCCACATCCCCAGCCCCATTTTGTGTTTTATGTAGAGACAGAGTCTCACTAAGTTGCTTAGCGCCTCGCCGTTGCTGAGGCTGGCTTTGAACTCGCGATTCTCCTGTCTCAGCCTCCCTAAGTGCTGGGATTACAAGCGTGAGCCACCGCGCCCGGCTTAAATACACTTTTGATTGTATAGCTAACTGGATAATGATGATTATTTATCTAGGTAAGATAGATAAATAAAAAGAACATAGTTTCAGTGTAGAATTTGAAGACAATAATATTCAAACAGATGTGTTTTCAGTTCTTTATAATCCATAGATACTTCTAAAATAGCTTCAAAATCACCTTCAGGTAAATCATCTAACATAACCCTTTAATTATCATAAAGTTAATAAAGATCTTTTCTTCATATAGGTATACATCATACTTATCAACTGGTATATACTTAAATCTTTCTAAGATAAAATCAACAGAATGTACTTATGTTTACCTACACTAAATATATATATGTGTGTGTATATATATATGTATATGTATATTCTCTTTGAAAAACTGAAACAATATTGATGTCAGTATAAGAAAACCAGATATGAGCAACTAATTTTAAATAGAATATTTTAGAAGAGAAATTATCAGGTGTGCTATTAGTTCTTATATTTCTTATTTGGAGACATAAACATATTCTTAACAATATGACAAATCCCAAGTCAAGCCAAGGGGAAAGTATAGTCTAGTAATATTTTATATAATGGCATCTGTGTCATAATTATTATACATGGAACTTCCAATATGAATTATATAAAGTTAGGTGCTCTCCAACAGCATTCTTAGATAGTGAAAATATTCCATATGTGCGTGGCTCCATGTCACAGAAGCTGGCCTCATCTTGTTACAATTGGGGATATAGACAATGGCAGGGAAAAATTTAATCTTTAATTTTATTACTTTTTCACTAATTTCAATTTAAATATCTACATGTGGCTAGTGGACATCATATAAGAAAGTAAATATATGAAAAAATGTTCAACATCTCTAGTAATTAGAGAAATTCAAATCAAAACTACTCTAAGATTTCATCTCTTTCCAGTCAGAATGGAAGTTATCAAGAATACAAATCATAATAAGTGTTGCTGAGGATGTGGGGGAAAAGTCATACTGATACACTGCTGGTGGGATTGCAAATTGGTGCAACCTATCTGGAAGGCAGTATTCAGATTCCTAAGAAAACTTGGAATGGAACCACAATTTGACCCAACTATCCCAATCCTTGGTCCATACCCAAAGGAATTAAAAACAGCATACTACAGTGACACAGCCATATCAATGTTTATTACCATTGTAGCACAATTCACAATAGCCAAACTGTGGAACCACTCAAGATGCCCTTCCATAGATGATTGGATAAAGAAACTGTGGTATATATACACAATGGAATATTACTCAGCAATAAAAGAGAATAACATTATGTCATTTGCAGGTAAATAGATGGAATTAGAGAATATCATGCTAAGTAAAGAAAGCCAATCCCCAAAAAACTATAGGCCAAATATTTTCTCTGATAAGTCCATGCTAATCCATAAGGGGGGGCATGGGAAGAGCAGATAAACTTTGGATTAGCCAAAGGGGGGGGGTCATGGGAGAGCAAAGATGATGGAATGAGATGGGCATCATTATCCTAGGTACATATATGATTGCATAAAGGATGTGCCCCTACTTTGTGTACAACCAGAGATGTGAAAAATTGTGCTCCATTTGTATACAATGAATGGAAGGGCATTCTGCTGTCATGTATAACTGATTAAAACAAATAATTTTTTTTAAAAAAAGAAAGTAAAGCAAGATAGATAAATTTTACTCTGAATAGTTCACATGAAAAAGAATCATCACTTTCAGCTTCTTGTAATAAGAGATTGCCACAGAGACCCACATAAGATTAATTTTAGAAAGAATAAACAAGTATAGATTTACTATCACATTAAGTGATGTTTAAGTGTACTAGGAAATAAAAAATAAAAAGACAACAATAACACAAAAGCTACCTGCTGGAACTCCTTAGGGAAGAAGAAGATATTCTGCTTTGATTACCCAAATTTAGCAGTATTTCTAGAACATTTCCATAAGTCTTCCAAAAGAATAGTTTTATTACAGAACCCAGTTTTGTGGACTGGGTAGTCCTTGATCACAGAGATGGTCTCTGGCAGAAGTTGCTGACAGATTCGTGCTGTGGGCTGCAAAAGGGAAGAGATATGGGGACAGTGGTTCAGCAGTTCTCTACAAGGGGCACCAGCGCCCTGCTGGTCTGTGGGGGAACCAAGGCTAAAAGCACCTGGACTGGGTCTAGCAAATGGCTTGCTCCTGCAGTGAGCACTCTAGTTCACCTGCTCCTTCACCCCAGAAGACATACCGGGGGACCCACCAGATCCACCAAACTCACCCAAAACAGCATGTTTTCTTATTTTAGTCAAGTTAAATTTACATTTTAAAAGCACTTTAATAACATATCAATTCTCTAGTTGTAAGTTATCCTCTATCTATGTACAATGAATCAAACTGCACTCTGTTATCATGTAAGCCTAAATAGAACAAATAAATAAATTAAATATGAAAAAAAAGCACTTTAATATTTTGGGGGCACAAAATCTGTGCCATTTTTGGATAGTATACAGAAATGAGTAAAATTAAAAATGCAAATATGCAAACCTGAACTTTCCCTTATTTACTCTTTTCATACTTTAAAGAAACATGATGAAGTGAAATTATAATAGAGTAGAAAAATTCTTCAGCATGCCTATAGCATGATATTTCCCATACCACAGTGAAAACCAAAATAAATCTCAGAAGGATGTCACACTGAATAGACTCTTATTTTGAAAGATTTAAAATGACATCCATATGGAGGAATCTATGACTGTCTAACCCCATTTATATAAATCCCCCTCTAAGTTATAGAAAACATTATGAAAATGTTTTCCTCATCCTTAGAACCGCCCTGCCCAAATGTACCATATCCCACCCCAAACACTGTGTCCCTGTATGTTTCTACCAAATCATTAATAGGTAAAACTTTTTTTAAACTGGTAATACTTGTTTCTACTTCATATTATTATAAAGCACATTTTAATTCTGTTTATACTCTTGCCTTCTTCAGCCTTTCATACTTTGTTTTAAATAAAAGACATACAATTATTACAAAAACACCTGCCAATGTTTCTAAATACACAGTTAACTTTGACTAAACTCCTGGACACATTTCAATTTCCTGCAGTTTTTATTGGGTATATTAGAGGATTTTGTGGTTCCTCCAGTTATGGAAGAAAGCAATTTAAGTGGGAAAGAAAGCCAGATTTTTATATGAATAATTAAAGAAAGTGCTGATGAAAGATATATGCTTAACAGTGATTGTAGGGAATGAGTATCAATGTAGTTGAAATGACAGATTCTTAGTAAGACTTTAAATGTCTAATAAGTGATTTTCTTTCAATTATAGAAGCAAAAGTAAAAACAATACAGTAAGTAAGTGAAATTAATTTGGCAACATATCTCAAGAGGAATTAAACACATGTATTGTAGACTTTGAAGTGCATGTTAGGAAATATCAAATTAGATAAGGAAAAAAAGAATAAGTTAAAACCAGGGATTCCATGGTGAAAAAGATATGGATCATCCAAATGATTTGGAAGAGTATCAAAATCAATTAGGAAAAAGAGCTAGGAAAAGGAAGACCTTTCAAATTTAGATCACTGGAATAATGATGTGTTAGTAAAATGTTATAAACAATGTAGGGAATTTAGGAACAAAACTAGGATTTTAGAGTTAGAAAATAATATTAAATTGGAAATTTGCATACATTTAAAAAGGTAGCATCTTTTTAGAATTTTTAATCACTAATTGGATTTGACTTTGGATGTTCTGGTTATTTACTTTTTTATTCATTATCAGTCGTGGACATTGAATGGCACCTTATCAGGCACAGTAATGTACTGATGCAAAGGAAGGGAGCAATTTTGTTGTTTTTGTAAATTTTAAGTTAATATCTGTAGGATCATGATGAGCAATTTTTTAAAAGACGTAGTAAATCAAGTGCAATAAAATATGATAGAATAGAAACTATCATATGTATCCCAAGTAGTAAAGATAAATATATATATAAGCTAAATGTGTCTCTCCAGAATTCATCTTGAACACCTAATCCCCAACCTTGTGATATTTATAGTTAGTGTTTTCTGAGAAGTGGTTATTCATGAGGGCAGATCTTCAGGAACTAGACTAGCAAATCCATTTAAAATAAGCCCAATGGAAACCATTTTCCTCTTCTACCTTGTGAAGGTGCAGGTAGAGAACACCAGCTGTGAACCAAGAGGTAGGAACTCTTCACTAGGTTCAGTAAGAATCTTGTAGACCAGAAGGAAGTGGGATGATATATTCAAAATTGTGAAAAACAAAACTACAATAAAAACTTAAACCTCCCAGCCAAAGACACTATCCCCAGCAAATTTGTCCTTCACAAGAGAAGAAATAATAAAAACTTTCCAGACAAGCAATAGCTGAGAGAGTTTAACACAACTACACT
Organism: Xerus rutilus; assembly: GCA_028644305.1. Lineage (NCBI taxonomy): Eukaryota > Metazoa > Chordata > Mammalia > Rodentia > Sciuridae > Xerus > Xerus rutilus. Next base: position 7,537,177 of record CM053408.1, on the reverse strand, counting down.
AGACTTACAGCAAGTTCTAAAGTGAGTTCTCAAAGTTAAAGTGAAAGGACACTGAACAGCAAAATGAGAGCATAAGAAAGAATGAAACTCATCGAGTAAGTAAATATACGAGGCAAAAATATAATGTTACTATAGTGGTTGCAGGGTACATCCCTTTCAATCAAAAATAAAAAGTTAATAATACAAAACTCTAAAAATATCTATAACTGAATGATGTAAATGGATAGTTAACAAATATAAATTTAATGTTAATAGTATAATATATGAAGATAGAGAGATAAAAGTAGAGAATATTTATATGCAATGGTTGGTAAGTTCTTACCATATTAGAGTGCTACAACTGTAAGTATTGTATGAATGTCCTTTGTTAAGCACAAAGAAAAACTTAGGAAGTTATATGAAATAAAAAGAGAAAGTAATCAAACTTATCAATGCAGAAAAAACTGATGAAAAACAAATATAAAAGAGGAAGAGATAAAAAGAGAATCAAGGCTAGTACAAGTCGAATAAAAAATATTTAGCAAAAATAGCAATTGGAATCTCCCTTAACAACAGCTACCTTAGATGAACATGGACCAAACTCTTCAGTAAAATTTATGGAGTGAATAAATGGGTAAAAAGTAAGATCCAACTCTGTACCATCTTCCAGAAACTCACTGCAGATTCAAGGACACATTGCACTGTCAATAAAAGGATGGGGAAAAAAATGCTTCATACAAGCATTAATAAAAATCTATCAGGAATGGCTCTATTTAAAATAAACAAAGTAGAGTTCAAGTAACAATATGTTAACTTTTTCATCCCCAGTTTTTCTAAGGGGTCTCAAACTCATTGTAATTACATACAATGGAAAAATGTCAGTAACCAATAATGCTGTCATAGCATTACTACCATTATTACTTTAGTTACTATTTTGGAAAGGAAGTCAATAAAATAACATATCAGACATTACGTGTTTTCCTAATAATTTTATGGATATTATTTCCTACAAAGTAGTTATATATAGTTCAAAAATAGTATCTATTTAATACTACTAAAAATGTATAAGCAAGTGTATATCTTATTTTTGTGATATATATATATCCATTTACAATAAGGTTAAAACCCAATAAACCCATTATAAACTAAAAATATCGCAAGATAAAAATGCACGTAATGTAGCTAATTTACCAAACGTCATAACTTACAACACAGTGCACTGCAGGGTACCACTTGTGCAGTCTTGTGATGTGCGTGACGGAAATGCAGCTCACTGCCATTGCCCAACACCTGAGAGAGTAGAATACTGCATATAGGTAACCCAGGGGAAAATCGAAATTCAAAATTAGAAGTGTGATTTCTACTGAATGTAAATAATTCTTGCATCATTGCAAAATAAAAAAATAAATGTGAAGTCAAATCACTATAACTCAGGGACTACCTGAATATTAAATCACATAAATATCACAAAATCCTCTAATCTAAGTAACACTCTGAAAACTTAGCTTGCAAGGATACTCCATCTTTGTACACATTCTTAGTATATTTTAACAAGTTATTTCTTTGAGAAATTCCTTGAAAATTCAAAAGAATGCTTTTATTGAAAAATGCATTAAAATAACTTTCAGATGTTCAGACTTTATTTGCATACTTAATAGACTAGTTGAATGTTGTTTAAATGCTTATGAAATGTTAGTCCATTGGGAATGACATCAATTGGAAAGCTTACAGTCACCTACTTCTTTTACAATTGGTAATGTCCTTGAATGTTCTGTTCTTCAGTTTTCTTATTCATAAAATGGGAATAAGTTGAATACCAAGACCATAGAATAGTGGAAACTAAGAAAGTTAATATATCCCAATCACTTAGAACAAGACCCACTGTGAAAGTCATAAATCTTACTTATTTTGTACTGATTATTTATCATATTAATATCACAAAACTCATAATTTACAGTCTTTCACATTTTTCATAAATTTATGTCTCTAGTAAAATTCTCCAAAAGCCGTTTAAACTTTAAATACATAATATGCTGGTAAAATATTATTATTTTTATTTGTGGTACTGCAACTAAACCCAGGGGTGCTTTACCACTGAGCTACACCCCCAATTTCCTCTCACTTTTTTTTTTTTAATTTGGAGAAAGAATCTTGCTGAATTGCCTGTGTTGGCCTGACATTTATGATCCTCCCATCTCAGCCTTCTGATTTGCTGGCATTATGTTTGTGCCACAGTCTTTGGTTTAAGGAAATTTTTTTCAAGCAGACAATATTTCTTAACTAAGTATCTGAACCTGAAATATTGAAAAATACATTGAAGTCTGTGATTTATCAAACTTATGTATGAATAAATACCACTGGTACACTTACAAATAAATCTCTGAATTCAAAATCTGAATTGAATGTGCATATTAACTAAACCTATGAATTTTGATATAGGTATATCTATAAAACAAAATGTAATAAAAAAGTTATTTCCCTCAATGATGATCCTAAAATCATATATTTTATTTAATTTCATATATATATTATTAGATGGTACACATTGTAAAAGACCATTTTTCAACATTAAGAGATAAGCAAAGAAAATACTTAAGAACTGAGCACAGATAAAATATTTTATAATTTTGTCTACAAATACATCTCCAATTATAGGATTAGAAGAAAATAATAAAATGGAAAGAATCTGAGTATCATTATTTGTATTATTAAATATGATAACCGGGTACATGTTGTCAGTTGTATAAATACCAAAAAAATTGTAAACTGTTAGGATTAATGAAATAAGATAGAATAAAATGAAGTTTAAAGTTGAATATCACAATTTTTTTTAGTGAAATATTTGAGCAGGGGGGAAAAGGGTAGCATGCCTTAAGATTTGAGGTTTAATTGATACTTAAATTTAAAACTGAAAGATCATAATCCTGAAATGTGGCTGTATTTTCAGGGACTGAAGAAGGATGCACATTAAAATATTCTTAATATAACAATTTGGTTTAAAATAGGGTTTGGGTAGCATATAAATGGGTGGTTGAGTATTAAAGAAAAAAAGTCTTAAAACTATGAAATGAACAACTGTATATTTTATGTTATTGTTTACAGCTAGTAAAATAAAAATCAGTGGCAATGACCTGTTTAGAATGAGAACTTACTGCTTGGTCCTCTGCTTCTGATCTCTGTGTGACACTGTTTATTGCTTTTATGCTTTAGCCCCCATGGAATCCTTCTGACAAGGGGTGAAATCCTGTTATTCCAATTTTGAGCACAGATATGGTCTTCTCATTTGCTACTTCAATGTGCTGATTTTGTGTCCTGACTGGAAGTCTACACACCTGGCATCTTTCATCCCCAGGCTGCAGACTTCCTCTGCAATCTAAAATGTGGATAAGAGACTTGTGACATTCATGGATTGGAAATGTAAACTTTTATTTTTTAAAAAAACTTCCCCAATGATAAAAGTATTACAGAACACTTTTGTGACCTTGCTACTTCTTTTGCTGCAAGTATAAATTTTCTGATAAGTAATTAATATTAAGAAAGTTTTGTTTATACAAAAATATTTAATACCCAAAGTCACATGTCATATATGTTATATATTATTTATAAAGAGCGTAGAGAATTAAAAGGGAACATGATTAAATTTCATAGAATTATTAAAATATTCAATTTCCAGTATAATACTTGAGTGATTGGAAAGTAGTTACTTTTAAAAAGGAATCACATGTATGTGCATCACAGCATTCCAATACAAAAATTATATTTTATTTTGTGGTGTCTCATAGAGGGAGCACCATAAAGATCATTTATTCATTTTTTCTCCTCATATTTTTACAAGAAAACATAAAAGCACTGTACTATGCAGTTTCCAGAGAAAATTAAGATGCAAGAAAGGAAAACTATTTTGTTTCTTTCTTGAGAAGCTAGTTGGCCTGCCTACTTGCAGGACAGCTTTCCAGCAAATCCAAATCAATAATAGAGTGTGACTCTAGAGGAAATAATCACACATTTTCAGACTCAATGGTAAGACAAGATAAAATGTGCTTAGATTTTCACATTAGAATGAAGTTCGAGGGGCTGAGATTGTGGCTCAGTGGCAGAGCACTTGCCTCGCATGTGTGAGGCACTGGGTTCGATCCTCAGCGCCACATAAAAACAAGTAAACCAAATAAAGACACTGTGTCCATATATAACTAAAAAATATTAAAAAAAAAGAATGAAGTTCGATTAACTTGTGACAGATAGTAGCTTGTGTCCAGTGATATACAGCATGTATAAGTTAAAGGTTGTATTAGATTTATTCTATACATTTATAAATGCTATATTCTTTATTATATAGTGATTATATGTTATTATTTTCATAAAGTTAGAAAATTTATAAGGAGATATAATATTTTATAATATTATAAGTGGATAACATGTAATATTATATATAATATTTTTTCCATACTAAAAATTCTGAGAATGATCTGGTTAGTGCAGAGAAAGTTTTAACTTCTTAACTTCTACTATGATAGAGTGATTAACAGTAGCAAGTGCACACGTTCTATACATAACCTAGCAAAGATAAAGTAACTTAAGAATTTGAATATATTATAGCAATTATTTTACTGAATCATACATCTTCTAAAGCCATTGAAAGTCCATCTCTCAAATCTGTAAATAAATCAAAAAGAGACACAGAGGCAAGGTGCACAAATAAAGGTTGCTTTTCCAAAATGCCAGCTTTATTTATATTGATAGGTTACCTTAGGTCACTGGCATTATTAGTACATTGTTTTTCATTTTATCATTAGGCAGGTTACAGAGTCAGCAACATTATGCAGCATATTTCTTAGTTACATACTAAGTTGCAATGTGCAATGTTAGGAGCTTTGTGTAGCTGTAAAGAAAGTCCATTGTTTAAAGTTACTGTTCTGTGGATAGGTTCAGGAACAGCTGAACTTGGTGAAACATTGTGGTTGCTTAAGAAAAGAGTTCCTTATTTCACAGGAGCTGAGTGTCTGAGACTAAGATCCAGGCTGGTAAGACTCCAGTACAGAGCCTCCTCATGGAGGGCATTAACACAGCAGCCAGACATCCTGTACTTTTGCACAGAAAGCTTTCTAGGCACCGAGAATGTCACAGCCATGAAGACATCAGAGGTCTCCATCTCAGACAGTGCTCTCCCATTCTCTGTCACCCTCTGCATAACCAGAGGAGACTTGCTGTCCTGTACATTTCCAGTCAGAACTCTTATACAAATCTGTTCTTTCAATTCTATTTGTTAAAGTTTTCTTTCTCTTCCTTTTTCTCTTGAGTAAGTGGTACAGAAATATTTAAAAATTGAGGCAAAAAGAATACAAAAACTAATTCCACTTATAAATTATTACAGTTATAAAAAATTATATATAGTTAGTATAACCTGAACTTGCAAAGGCAGGATCAATTTATTCAGACAGGGTGAGAAATTAAGATGACAAGGAAAGATAGTGATCAGGATGAGGAGGCTAGAGTGAAAATAAAGCAACCAATGCACTGTGTATTGTAAGAAATTTCATCACTTAAAGAAAACAATCCATATGTTAGAACTTTTGCTAGGAAAGCTATTAATTTGCCTACAAATATGTTAGATATTGAAATAGTAATCTAAAGTCAATCTGCAGTAGTTTGCTTTTTGCTCTACCATCATGAAGTTTTTTTTAAGAAACATGCTTAAAAAGCAGGATAATTTTTTTTTCTGATCAGGGACCCAAAATTATTGGTTACTATTGTTATTGGTTCCATTTTTGATTACCATGTATTGATTGTACACATAAACAGCTTCAGTGTGATATTTTGATATATGCATACAGCATGTATTGATCAATTGCAGCGTCCTTTCATTCAGTCCTTACCTCCCCCAAGTTCTCAAGCATCAATAATCCCCATTCCACATTCAAGTCAATTTTTTTCTCTTATATGTTCAACTTCTCTTATGGTTTGGAGGTATACCCCAAAAGTTCCTGTGTTGGTGCAAGAAAGTTCAAAGGTGAACTGACCCACTGGACCAACTGGGTGGTAACTGTAAGTAGGTGGGGCGAGGCTGGAGGAAGTGAGTCACTGGGGTCTTGCCCTCAAAAGGTTTGTATTCCCTACAGTCCATTCCGCTGGTGTGACTTCCTCTGCTTTCTGACCACCATGGACTATGGAACAGCACTTACCCACCATCATATGCCTTGTTAAACTCTGAAGTTTTCTTTTGGGAAGATCAGATTATATTTGAATATTTGCATTCTAGAAAAGAACTATTTTGTCTTGAATTGTACATTAAAGCAGAGGAGAACATATTGAATGAATGGAGTACCCGTTGATGCAATGAAAATTTAGGTTGTCATTTTAAAGATGAAAAGTGAAAACTTTTTTAAGAAATAAAATTGACTAATAGGATATATACACCATGGGGCCAGAGAATTCCCTTAGCCAACTGTTTGAATAACAAGGCAAACATTATACACATTTGCTAACATGTTTGCAAATCTTTAAAACTGCCTGTTCCATAGGATAATCAGCTATGTCTGCTCTGACACTGGATTCTGGCTTTATCAGGCTACATTTCAGGTGTTTCTATCCACATTCTTTTAAAAATATTTTAAGTTGGCAAGCCAGATGATTTTATCAATCAGGGATCATTCAGGGGACAGAATCCACATTAGGATTTTGCATGCAAGGAATTTAATATGCATATATTAACTTAAGTAATACAATTGTCAGCTGTAACTGTGTTCTCTAAGTAACAGGAAGAGGGAAGGAGGAACTCTTAGACCTGATGAAAGAAGCAATCTTAAGAAGCAGATTTTATCCCAAGGCTGAAAGAAACTCTACACCAATCTGTTCTTTCAATTCTGTTTATCAGTTTTCTTTCTCTTGCTTTTTCTCTTGAGTAAGTGGTATAGAAATATTTAAAAATTGAGGCAAAAAGAATACAAAAACTAACGAAAGAAAGGGGAGGAGGTCAGCATTATTAAGACAGTTTCAGTGGAAGGCCCTGGGAAGCTTACCTCATGAGGACAGGGTGCTTCCTCATGGCCACTCAAGGGCAAAGACTCATGTGGAGTCCCTGCAGGGCTTGTCTACACTAGATCTGTCTTCCCCAAAGGAGGCAAACAGTAAATGTAGTCTTATTTACTACTATTTCTCTCTAGTCTTTCCAAATTCCTCTTAAAAAGTCCTGTTGAAACATCTTAATAAAATTTTACAATAGAGAAAAATGAAAAAAACTTTTTTGAAATGTGACAGAACCATCAAAAACACATTCGGTGGATGACATAATTTGTGTAATGATTGTCTTGGTTCTGTATTTCTGCAAGTATGTAAAACTTATAAAAGTAAAATCAGGATGGATTTTTTAAAAAATCTATATAACAGTTTCACTAAAGATCTCTCATTAATATAAAACCATTATCTATGAAACTGTTTTGTTTTTAATCTGTATTTCACCATATGATTTGCTTTGTCCCAAGTTCAATAATTTCAGATTTAAAGTAGAAAAAATGTCAGCCTTTAAAATAAACACACTAAAGATTTCGGTTCACTGTAATTTCCAAACCTGACTTCCAAACTACTATGTCATTGCTTACTATTCCAGTGCAGTTTTGCTGCAATTGAAATGAATCAATGATTACAAATGAGTAGAGTGACCAGTGTAGTGTAGTTGATATTTATTTTTACCTTCTTGTTGTGAATGTTCTTTAAGCAAGAGGAAAACTTATGGGAGATAATTTTTCTCCACTCTCAGCCAATTTTCAGTGATTAATTTGTTAAGTATAGGTATTTGACCAACATTAGATCATAAAATTTAGGTGTTGGATTTCCCTTAGAATCAGCAGAGATTGAAGAAGAACTCTTCTTGGTGTTGATTTTATCAAGAAGAGAGGCCTAGACTGCAGAATCTAACAATTCCTTTATCAGCCCAGAGATGATTTGAGAGTTTCACTGCTGCTGAGTGAATTTAAAGTTTAGAAAAGTAGAAGGGATCCCTCATGAGGTCATTCTTGGGCCACTAAATTCAGCTGTGCCTGAAATAAACTTTATTTACTAATCTAATTCAGTAAACTAATATTCTACTTGTTATGCTTTCTCATTAAGAATGTTCAAACTGGGGGGCTGGGATTGTGGCTCAGTGGTAGAGCGCTTGCCTCGCATGCGTGAGGCCCTGGGTTCGATCCTCAGCACCACATACAAAGCAATAAAATAAAGACATTGTGTCCATCTACAACTAAGAAAAAAAAATTAAAAAAAAAAAAAGAATGTTCTAACTGGTTTGTGGATTTTGTTGCATGGTGAATTCCAACTCACACAACTAGTAGGAAAAAGTATGCAAAGGGTCCTAATCTTGTGCATCTCAATGGTGCAAGAAGAAACAACTGTCCACCATTTGTAGAATTCAAAATATTTTGATTTAGATTTTAAAATTATAGAAGGATAAGTGAGTTATTCTTTAAATAAAAAACCTTCAGTACTTATCTGAGCAATCACATTTGTATGCAGAACTTAATTATCCACTAAGGAAATGATGTACTTTCACTTCAGGATCAAACTTTTAAGCAAATGTAGGGGATGTTTAAACTGCCACTTGATATATAAAGTCACCACTGTATAAAGAGGGAATCCATTCTTTATTAGCAATTGACGGAATATAAAAATGTACAATTAAAAGAAATCCAGATGCTATTTTTATATAAAAATTTTACCTTGTTATTAAACTGTTTTCCGTTATTAACTTGACAGATCAAAGATGCTAATGTGTGTAGGTGGAAGAAAATTTTTTATTGTAATTATATGTAATACTTAAGGAGGAGGAATGAATCCTTGTTTCACTCCTGCAGTCAAAAAGCTGTGTGGCTTTGGAACTTTTTTTGACCTTTCTGATATTTAACAGTAAAAATACAATAATTTCTGTGCAATTTCTTCTGTGGACTCTTCCAGAAAACAAAACAAAACAAACAAAAAAAGAGATTCAATAAAATGATTTTGGGAAAAGTATTTCCAAGCAAAGTCCTAAGTCGTGGCATGGTAAAATTTGTCAAGTATCCACATTTCAGAAATGGAATATTCTCCCTCTCCTTAAGCCCCACTGTCTTCTTTTGATCACTTCCTTTCTTTCTGTCCAGGGCAACACTGCACTTTCTCACTTTGTATTTGATTGAGTCTGCCAGTCTCTGAGCTTTAAAAAGGAGAGTCCTGTGCTTATTTTTTCCTGTCTTTGGCCAGCACGTTATCTCTAAGCCCTCCTCATAGTTTTTCATAGTGACGAGGAGTGTATTTATCACTGCACCATATTTAGTTTTATGAATTCGTCTGAGCACTTTTTATTTTCATTAAGCCCATTATTACGAACAAATACATGCTTGTGTCTCATGGGCTATTCAGAATAACATTTCTACCCAAATCCTTCTTCAAATTTATATATGCCCATCTATTCTGATGTGCACATACACACCCAGAAGTAAAATCAGGAGTCACAGGTATCTTTAAGTATTTCCAGATAGATCTACCAAGTTATTTTTATTGATTTCCATAGTTATTAGCAAAGATAGTATCAAAACTGCTGATTGTTCCACAGTCCAGGAAATGTTCAACTTTTGTCTTTTTAATTTTGATCTTTTTCATACTTAAGCATGGTATCACATTTTTTATTTATGTATAAACATTCACCCATATATCTGACTATCAATTGAGATTGCATTCAGTATAGAGATAAATTTGTGAAATAAATGCCTTTAAATTTTCAAGTTTTCTAATGAATAAAGATGATATACTAATCCATATATTTCCTTTCACTTTAATTTTTGTCAGCAATATTTTGTAGTTTTCCTTGTAGAGGTTTTATAATTCTCATGATTACTTTTAGATATTTGATATTTCCAAGACGATGAAAACATTTTTATTTGTTCTGACCTTTTTGTGGTTTATAATTCTTTAAATAATATTTAATTTACTAATTCAACTACAGTATTAATAAAATTTGGATTTTCAACAGATATGGTGGCAAATGCCTGTTATTCCAGAGACTGAGGCAGAAGGATCTTGAGGTCAAACCAGGTCAAAGCCTGCCTCAGCAACAACTTAGTAACTTAGCAAGGTCTTGTCTCTAAATAAAATATAAAAAAGGCTTGGGATGATTCAGTGTTTAAGTGCCCCTGAGTTCAATCTTCAGTACTAAAACAAAACAAAACAAAACAAAAATCTGGATTTTTCTATCTACTCAAATTTCCATGTGTCATTGAGACAGTCTTTCTTTTTCATTTTATAACAAAACTGTTCTTGATATATAGATCTATCAAAGATCTTGAATGTAATATTAAATATATATGAGAAAGACATGCCATTATCATAAAGGACTTCAGAGAAAAGCTTTTGAATTACTTGTGGGTTATTTTTGTTCTTAATAATTATTATGAGATTTTAAAAAGTTTATTTTTCTAATTACCAAGTTAAAGCTCCATGTCATAATTAGAGGCCGAGTTTCACTGAGGGATTTTTCTGCATTTATTGATATATCATATACTTTTTTCCTTTAACTTTTTAATCAGTGAATTACATTGCTTGATTGTTGAATGTAAAACTAATTACTTAGAATAAACATAAGTGATCACAATGCATTTTTCTTTACTTACATATTTAAATTTGTTTTAATACTTAATTTAGGATTTTCATCCCTGTGCTTATGAAAGAGATTTGCTAGAAATTAATTGCAATTTCAAATATTTGTCAGATATTGTCCTCACAGTAATTCTAACACTGAACACAAGTTTCTGAATGTTCCTTTAATTTTCTTGGATTGTGAATATCTATTGTTTTCCATTTTCTCCTAAATATTTGTTAAGTTTACTAAGAAGGACTTCTCTATAGTTATTTTGTGTATGTGTGTATGAGTAAAATTTTAATAGAAGTGAATTATTCAGAGTTTAAAACTTTTCCGTGTTAGTTTGTTTTAGTATCTAGGTTATTTTCCTATTTTATCTATATTTTAATCTGTTTTCATAAAGTTATTCTTAATATGTTTTATAATTATTTTCATATTTGTAACATCTCATAATATCCCTTGTGTCATTCCTATTATAGATTACTAGGACTTTTTTCATGTCTTGATTCCTCTAACCAAGGGTTTATTATTTTCAGAAATATCTTTATAAAATATATTGTGTGATTGATTTCTTATTATCATGATTATTTTCTATCTTCTATTCCTGCTATTACTCTAAGGACAGAAATGCTTAGATGAAGGAGTTTCTCATGTTATTCTCTGGAATATGCTGTAAGCAAATAACTCTTTTCCAAAGGCAGCAAGAGATTTTGTCATTCAGTTACAACATGATTCAAATTTTGTTTGCTTCTTTCATTTCAATGAGTGGCTATTTAGAAGTCTCCTTCTTGATTTAATTGGAATTTAATAGTTATTTGTTTCAGTATTGATATTTAAGTTAATTCCCTTATTATATAATATGCTGCTCTTTTAAGCTTTTAATTTTGGTGATTTGCCTGTGGCCCAACATCTTGCAAATTTTAGTTAGTGTTTGATCATGTGTACTTTCAAAGAATGTATATTCTGAATTGGTTGGGCTCAGGTCAGTTGTTAATCAATTGGTTCACATATTCTGATAGTCTTCCAGATATTTTTTTACTAGTTTTTTTAATCAGTTACAGAGAAAACTATTCAAACACCTCTGGATGTGCTTTTGGATTTTTCTCTTCTTTAGTAAAACTATTAATTTTAACAGTGTTCACTTCATGGCATATTATTAAGGCAAATGTGTTTATTTTTACCTTTATTTTGAATTATAACATTTATTATGGCATTTCATCATGGTATCGTATTACAATTATAAAATTGCTCTTTATTTCTAGAAATAATGTATAACTAGTAAACATGTTAGGAGAACAGGCAACATCAAAGGAGGAGCTAACTTCCTTGGGTTCTTCCTGCCTAGAACATCACCAGCACCAAAGACCACTTTGATGGCCCCAGGTATTTACTTTAACAAATGGTTATTCTTTTCAGTATGTTTTGCCCAGGTATTTCAGTTTTTCACTACAGAATGGTTTCCCTAATAACCTACTCCACAATTTTCAAAAAACCACTCTGGAGTGTGTGTGTGTGTGTGTGTGCGTTGCCTGATTTCCAAGGGAAATTTAATATCTTGAAAGCAGATTTGTCTTTTAGGCATATATTCCAGTAACTATATCTTCTCTACCTGGTGTTTAATCATTCTTCATATATGAATATGCATGTTATGAACAGTAAAGAAATCCTCAAAAAGTCAAAAAGCTAAGGATTTTATAAGTATAATGGCTTACGGAATAATCCTACTATAATAAGTCCAAACTTATGGAAAATGGGAAGACAGTAAACTTTATAAAAAGCAAAACATTCATTTCTTTCTTTCAAAGGTAAAGTAGTAGTCATAACTCACACATTTACAATAATATACTTAAAAGTGTTTCTACATTATGTATCTTATTTCATTCATGATGTAATTCTATAATAGCTGAAATGCTGCCATTCCAAAGCTTTCAATTCCAGGGATTGCTATTTCTCTTTGATGCATACATAAATGCCGAAATGCTGTGCAACTTCTGTTCAGGCTCCTGCATTCCTTCCAGCCTAACATAATTTTCTTCCCTCCTTGGGTTTACCAAATTTGTTACATTCCTTCAGTCCACTGAGCATGATTTGCATGTATAGTTTCATTATCATCAAATGCTCAGTTTTTCTCTCTGTGGCTGCCTTATTACTATTAATTTTTAAAAATAAAATTAAATATAATTTCCCAACTAAATTTTGCTTCACCTTTTATACAGCATGGCTGGCTCTGCTGTTATCCTCATAATGCTTTTATTCAAAGACTTGAATGAACAAACTTAATAGTATCCATTTCATAGATTTGTCTATAATAACTGAATAAATTGAATGTTCATGTTTTATCACAGACTAAAAAATATTTTAATATCTCTGGCTGTCTTTCTTTTTCTGCCTTTTTCATATGTCCCTGACAGATCCCTGGCACAGGTGCACATATGTGCATCCACATGAATACTTGAGTTTGTGCACTCACACCACACACACACTCACACACACAGACTCACATTCACATACATTCATAATTAAATGTATGGCAGTATCTTAACAGTGTTTATAGTATAATAGTTGAATAAATGAGTTCATTGAGTCATTCACTGCTTTCACAAATAATACTAATGAACAGTTTACTGTTAGTAGTTATGCACTGTGGCAGTAGCTCAATAATTTGGAAACATGAATTTCAACTATGGCTTTATTATCAAAATATTTTAGACTGAAGATTCTTTTATGTTTGCTTATATTTTTTCATAAATAAACAGTATTTATTCAGAGTAGCAATTTGGATCTAAAATTTCTATTCTGTTCATAGATAGATGTTGTTATCATTTAGTTTTACACCACATTCATGTTTACTATATTTCATCTCTTATAAGTAGTTGAATATGATATTTTCTGCACTCAAAAGGAAGGTAAAATGCAACAAAAATAATAAACACAGACATGTAGGAGGCTTGATTTGATATGTTGTAGTACATCAGCACTCGGTTGCCTTTACATTTCCTCAGTTGTTTATTATTAGAGTTATTTTCCTCCTAGATTATATGGGGATAGTTATAAAGTTTATCAGATTTTAGTCATAATCACAGGCCAATTTATACCCTTAGTACATGGCACTTGATTTAATTTTAGAATAAACATGTAGAAATGTAACATATTTTATACTTCAAAATGATGTTAGAGATATGCAATTATATAGAAATATATGTTAAACAATTCTTGCATTTTTCCAATAATATTCTTGTTTGACAGTAATATATGCAAGATACAGTTTGAAAACAGATATTTGATGAAAATCATTTTGAGTTTTATTAAGGATTGTACATATGTAGGAAAGTGTGTGTGTGTGTGTACACGAATATAAAAGAGCTGAGAAGGAAAAAAGTAAAAAGTGTTACTAAAATAAGAATTTCCTATGTGGAGTGAGGTGAATATAGAAACCTAGAAGAAATTCTTGGATATTTGATATTACAAACTTGTTGCCTCCTGTACAACTTTTTACTCAGTTTCCTGAACCAGGCTGCAAGGGGATTTGAAAAAGTCAAATAGACACAAAAGTAGGGAAAATCCAGGACAGAGTGGGTCAGCCAAATTCTGAAAGAAAAGGAATGACCACGAGCAAGCTCAGCACATTTATTACATATGTTTAAACATCAAAAGTATTTATTGTGAGAAAGCTTCTTCAAGATAAACAAAACCAAAGTTAAGGGTGATATAGCTCAATTAGGGTTATCAGCTTGCACCCATGACTCTCTACCTCTGGACAGCAGGCATCTGAACCCAAGGCCATGAACTAATAAATTCCATGGCTGACATAGAACCTCTCTTTTGCAGGTCATCACTATATCAATGGGCAATCTTTGATCAGTTCCTCTCACTGAGAAATTCCCAAGGGAGGTGTTGCCTCTGTCTCTGGGCAGTTCAAAGACTCATAATTCACTTGTTGCTCCTGACGTCTCCCCCTTATTTATTTTTTATTTAAGCACAAGTGATGGCTATTATTTGAAGTGCTCTGATGGCTTTCCAGAAGATGTGGCATTCTGCTTTCATAACACAAAAGAGAATTAGTAGCAAACACATGCTTCCAAAAATGTATCATGTTGAATGTTTTAACATATTCCCAGGATTATAATCATTTAAATTATTAAGTATTTATTCAGTAGGCCACACAGGATCCACCAGATCATTCTTGCTTTCCTGAATATCCTAGATATGATGATGTTACTCCATAAAGTCTAGACAGTCGTTATTCCTGTGCCAAATCCCCATTAAATGATTTTTCACTTTTTCCTAAGCCCTCTGGAAAATGTTATGTTTGGCTGCTATAACACAAATGTGTAGCCAGTATGTATTGTGGCACTAACACATAGGTAAACTCTCACTATATGTAGTATAATTAAATTCAATTGAATGAACTGGTATAATATGATTATCTGAAAGAACCCCAATAATTTGAATATCATTAGTAAATATAGAAATGGATTCTCCATTCCACATAGCTGGTTGTACTAAAGGTGGATCTGGGAAATAAGTCCAATTAATTTCCTTGTGAACACTACTTTCCTAACACTTCAATAAAGCCAGCATAGCCACAAACACTGTGGCTGGGGACTTAGGTCCTCCCTGCTGTTTAACTCTCTTCAGTCTGATGTGTCAGGTTCTTCAGCTGTTTGAACTGCAGCTCTAAATCTTCCATGGTGATGGTGAACAGCACATGCAGGTACCCAGATAGGATGAGCTGCACCTTCTGGAAAGACACATGCATGGCCTCTGGCCCATATTATTACAAAATCTGGTCCATTCCATTGTCCTGTTTACAAGTTTTGCCACCAGACTTGGTCTGACAAGCTTCCTGTAGTAGGAGCTGTGCATCACTCAGCAGTAGTGCAAACTTCAGCATCACAATTTGAAAAATTACAAACAATGAGATCATGATTCAAACAATTTTGTAGAGTTCTATCTCCCCCTGTTTGCTTTTGTAAAATCTTTGGAAAAAAAGAGCTGGCATAAACTGGAGCTTTATCAGTTTTAATTTGTAGAGAATGGCCCAGCACTGCAAAAGCAGCTAAGCAGTGAGAAATGACTTGATGAGTATTTTCTCCATGAGACCAAGTATAATAATAACATGAACAGAACACTGTTTGCCAAATTGAGGGATATGAGTGACATCCATCTGCCACAATTCGTTTGGTCGAAAACTGCAGGGATTAACCCCAGTAGATTAAGCTGGAGTGTAAACTACACAATGAGGACATTGGTGAACAATCTGGCAAGCTTGTTATCTAGTACTATGAAATTTCTTGTGTAAACTGGAGGCATTCTGATGATGTAAAGTATGAAAGACTTGAGCACAGCTATAAGGAGACAGCTGTTGACAAGGTGCAACAAGATGATCAACCATAGTGTTACCAGATGTTAAAGAGCCTGGAATTTTGAAAGGAGCTCTAATATGACCAATGAACCAAGGATACTGATACACTTGAATTACTTTTTTGTAACGTATGGAATAAATGAAATAACTCTTCTGACTGTGTATGTCCAATGGTAGCTGTTTCAATGTACATAGAGACTCCTACTGTATATGCACTGTCACTGCAGATATTAACTGGCTCATTAGCAAAATGAAGTAAGGCAAAAATGAGAGCTTGAAGCTCTACTTGCTCTGCAGAGGTGTCGGGAGTCTGTACCACTTTAGTATGAGCAAGGCTATAGAAACTATCTTTTCCTGAGCTAGAGCTATCTGTAAACACTGTGACTGCCTCAGGTATTGGCTAAGTATGTACAATCTTTGGAAAAATAAATGAAGTTAAAATAGCAAATTGAATAAGCCCAAGAGAATAATGACTTTTTTACTTGGCTTGGAAAATTAGCAAAAGCTACTTGTCAAGCATTTGAAGATTGCCAAAGCCAATGTTGTAGTTGAACTAAAAAGTACATCAAAATGAAAGAAGGCTCAGTTCTCACCAATTGTATGATTTGGCTTTTGTCTTTAATAATAAGCTGAGCAATCAGATTATGAAATGGAGTCAGTGTAAATACTAGAGGTCAGCTTTACATCTTATTTGCCCTATATGTGATGGCCTTATTATTTTACTTTTGTAAGACATTAACAGACAATAGTTATAAAAGTTATAAGAAGACTATAAAATGAAATTAACAAGAATAAAATTATATTAAATTTGTATAATAGCTATGTGTAAGAGTTCTGTGTTTGGGATTGGGATCTCTAATGACTTCATGACTATGGCATGCTTGGTATCTAGCAAATCCTATACAAAGTATGGGATGCCTAGCTCCTGGGGATGTTTAGCTGCTATAGCATTGCCCTTCACAAAGAGGTTCTGTGTTGGAGCCTTATCAGCCTTGACCTTAATTACAGGCACACAGCTCCTGGGAATGAAGGAAATCACTGGATGGCTAACTACAATGTTTCAGCAACCTCTGCTGCTCCCAAACCTTCCCATCTAACAGTAACTTCAAGCAATGGACTTTCTAGAGAGCTACACAAATCTCCCAACATTGCATATCATAGTACAGAATGTAACTGAGAAATAAGCTACATCATGTTGCTGATTCTGTAACCTGCCTAATAATACAATGCGCAATAATGTACTAATGATCCCAATGACCTAAGGTAACCTATCGATATAAATAAAGCTGGTAGCTCAGATGAGCAGCTTTTTCTCTTTGCCACTGAATTTCATGTCCTGTCTCCCTTTTGATTTCTTTACAGCTATGAACCAATGAACATGATATTTTTGTAATTCCAAATCTTTACTTAGTAATACATAGTATTTTTGTTTAAGATTAAAGTAATCCATATAACAAAAACCTATTTTTTGAAGTTAATTTTAAAGGAACTTGAATAGTTATCTTAACATGGAATGAAATGAGAGACAGACTCTTAACTTAGGTAAAGTGGTCTCCTGACAAATCTTAGGTAAGATGTTTTATTCTGAAACTAATATTTTGTCTCTTACTTGAATATTATTTTATATTATATATCACTTTTTGAATCTATATGAATCAGTTAACAAAATTTAACATTAAATCTGAAATATGAATCAAATAAGTTAAGAGAGAGTTGAACCCCATTTTGGGGCAAAAGGGTAAAATATTTTTATATCTCATATTGTCAACATGATATTATTTATTTAAACAAGGCTCTATTTATTATCTTTTTTTAAAAAAAATGTATTTAAATTTTCTGTAGAGAGTAACAAAAAGATTTAGAACTTCTGATTGATTTATCTAATTGTAAAATGTTAAGTGACATAAATAGATTTGTAACCATTTTTTTTTCATTTTTATATAAATCTGTACAATATCACCATTACAGAGAACTTTGGTTTGGAGAGCACCAGCTTGGCAAAATGTTCTTTTAAATGTTATACTTTAAAGACTTGTATACTTGGGAGATATGAATACATTTAGTACGTAAGGCAGCCAATAACAGCATCATAATTACACTGATGTTTTGATTAATTCCAAAGCTAGAAATGCTTACGCTTAGAGCATAAGGCAGGTCAAAAACTTAGCTGGGCTGAAAGCTAGGTCTCCCTAGCCACACAGCCAGGTGGCCAATGGAAAGAAAATATTATCAAAGGAAATTAAAATGTACATTCCAGTGAACAAATGAGAGACAGAAAACCAAACCAACCTTATTATTAACATGGAGAATGTTTTGGGCTTCTGGATAAATCCATCAGCCACCGCATTCCCTTAAACCAAAGCCCAGCCCAGAGCCAAGAACTAACTCGATTCTATGAGGGCTGAGCAGTGAGGAAGCTGCAGAAGAAAAACATGAAGTAAACAGAGATTGGTTCGTGAGCTTCAGGAATGAAGCCATCTCCATATGATAAAAGTACAGGGAGAAGCAGCAATTGCTGGTTTAGAAGCTTCTGTAAATTACCAGAAAATCTAGCTAGCATAATACATGTTAGTGGCCTCACAAAACAGATTTTCAAGGTAAAATTGCCTTCTATTGGAAGGAAATGTCATCTAGGACTGTCATAGTTAAAGAGGAAAAGTCAATGTCAGGCTTCAATATTTCAAAGGAATAGCTGACAACTGAGAAACATCCTCAACCTGGCTGCTGACTTTTAGTTGAAACCAAAGATCACTTATTATTCCAATGTTAGGGTCCTTAAGAATTATGTTAAATACATTCTGTCTGATTCTATGAATGAAATAGCAAAACTTACATGACAGCCCATCTGTTTATAATGTAGACTGTGGAATATTTTCAGCACACTCTCGAGACCTACTGTTAAGGGAAAAAACAGATGCCTTTCAAAATATCATTGTTTTTTGACAATGCACTTAGTTACTCAAGAGCTCTGATGAAAATGTACAATGAGATTAACAATGTATTATTCTGCTAATGCAGCGTTCATTCTGTAGTCAATGGATCAAGGAGTAATTCTGACTTTCAAGTCTTATTATTCAAGAAATACATACAAGGCTATAGCTTCCATGGGTAAGGACTTCTATGATTAATTTGGGAAGAGTAAAATAAAAACCTAAAAATGGCTCTCCATTCTAAATGACATTTAAGAACATTTCTGATTCATGAGAGGAGGTCAAACTATTAACTTTTGTAGAATAGTAAAAGATATTTATTCCAATACTCATGGATGACATTGAGGGGTTTAAGATTTCTGTCAAGGAAGTCATTAAAGATTTGTCAAAATAGCAACAGAGTTAAATAAGAAGCAAAAATATTACTGAATTGCTATTATGTTATGATCAACCATTGACAGACAGGGAGTTGATATTTTATGAATCAGCAAGCAGGTGGTTCCTTTGATAAAATCTACCTCTGATAAAGGTGCTATTAAAATCATTGAAATTACAAAAAGAAAAAGATTTAGAATATTATACAAGGTTGATTGATAAAGCAGAGGCATAGTTTGAGGGGTTTATTCCAATTTTGAAATTCTACTGTGCGTAAAAATTGCCAGATATTGTATACTAGAGTCTTTCATAAAAGGAGGAATCTATCGATGTGGTATATGCAATTATTGTTATATTTGAAAAAAAACAAAACATCCAACCCAGCCTTTAACAACCACCAGCCTCATCAGTTGGCAGCTATCCACACCAAAATAAGATCCTTCAACAGCCAAGATGTTATATTTCACTGAAGATTCTGATTATCATTGGCATTTTTCAGCATGAATGTATATTATAGTAAAAGTGTTAACTTTTTGATAGAATGCTATTGCATAGCTAATAGACTATAGTGTAGGTAACTAATTGCTATAGACATTGAGAAACCAAAAGTATTATGTGATTCACTTTATTTTGATGTTCACATTATTGCAATGATCTGTGACCAAGCCCAAAATACCTCCAAGGTACATTGTACATATATTCACTAAAATTTATTTAATGGCAACATGGAGTACAGATGAATGCTGACATAAAATTAAGACTAATCACTATAAAGTAAAAGAATTTATTATTTTTAATAATATTGTTATTTTTATCTTTTTTTAAATTTATTTTTAAAACAGAAGAATGTATTTCAAGTCATAGTACATATATGGAGCACAATTTTCCATCTCTCTGTTTGCAAAAAAGATAGAGTCACACCATTTGTGTCTTCATACATGTACCAAAGGTAGTGATGTCTATCTCATTCCACCATTTTTGCTAGTCCCATTTCTCTACCACTCCCTCACCTCCTGCTGCCAGGAGTATCCAGATTACTCCATTTCTCCCATGCTTCCCACCCCAGCCCCCATTTTATATCAGCATCCACTAATCAGAGAGAACATTTGGCCTTTGGTGTTTTGGGATTGGCTTACTTCATTTAGCATGATGTTCTCCAATTCCATCCACTTACCTGCAAATGCAATAATTTTATTCTCTTTTATTGCTGAGTAATAATCCATTGTGTATATATACCACCATTTCTTTATCTGTTCATCTATTGAAGGGCATCTAGGTTGCGTCCACAGTTTAGCAGTTGTGAACTATGCTGCTATAAACATTGACATGGCTGCATCACTGTAGTATGCTGTTTTTAAGTCTTTAGGGTATAGGCCAAGGAGTGGGATAACTGGGTCAAATGGTGGTTCTATTTCAAGTTTTTTAATGAATCTCCATACTGCTTTCCAGATAGGTTGTACCAATTTGCAGTCCCACCAGCAATGTTTGAGTAAGCCGTTTTTACATCCTCACCAGCACTTATTGCTGCTTGTATTTTGGATAGCTGCCATTCTGACTGGGGTGAGATGAAATCTTAAAACAGTTTTGATTTGTATTTCTCTAATTGATAGAGATGTTCAACATGTCTTCATATATTTATTTATCAACTGTATATTTTCTTCTGAGAAGTTTCTATTCAACTCCTGAGACCATTTATGTATTGAGTTGGTTGGTTTTTTGTGTGTGCTAAGTTTTTTGAGTTCTTTATATATCCTGGAGATTAGTGCTCTATCAGATGTGCATGTGGCAAAAATTTTCTCCCAGAATGTAGGTTCTCTGTTTACCTCATTGTGTCTTTTACTGAGAAGAAGTTTTTTAGTTTGAATCCATCCCATGTATTGATTCTTGCTTTTATTTCTTGTTTTAGGAGTCTTGTTAAGGAAGTTGAGGCCTAATCCAACATAAAAGATTCGGGCCTACTTTTTCCTCAATTAGGTGCAGGGTCTCTGGTCTAATTCCTAGGTCTTTGGTCAACTTTGAGTTGAGTTTTGTGCATGGTGAGAGATAGAAGTTTAGTTTCATTTTGCTGCATATAGATTTACAGTTTTCCCAGCACAATTTGTTGAAGGACCTACCTTTTCCCCAGTATATGTTTTTGGCACCTTTGTCTAGTATGAAATAACTGCATTTAAGTGTGTTTGTCTCTGTGACTTCTGTTCTATACATAGATCTACATGTCTATTTTGGTGCCAATACTATGCTGTTTTTGTTATTATCACTTTGTAATATCATTTAAAGTCTGGAATTGTGATGCCTCCTGCTTTGCTCTTAAGGATTGTTTTGGCTATTCTGGGTTTCTTATTTTTCCAAATAAATTATATGATTGCTTTTTATATTTCCATAAATAATGATGCTGGGATTTTAATTGGAATTTCATTAAATCTGTATAGTGCTTTGGGTAGTATGGTCATTTTGACAATATTGATTTTACTTATCCAAGAGCATGGGAAATCTTTCCATCTTCTAAGGTCTTCTTCCATTTCTTTCTTTAGTGTTCTGTAGTTTTCATTGTAGAGGTCTTTCACCTCTTTTGTTAAGTTGATTCCAAAGAATTTCATTTTGGGGGGAGCTGCTGTGAATGGGGTAGTTTTTCTAATTTCTCTTTCAGAAGATTCATCACTGATGTATAGAAATGCATTTGATTTATGGGTATTGATTTTATATCCTGCTACTTTGCTGAATTCATTTATTAAAAGTTCATTTATCTAAAAGTTTTCTGGTAGAGATTTTTGGATTCTTTAAAGAATCATGTTTTCAGCAAATAATGATAGTTTGACTTCTTCTTTTCCTATTCTTATCCCTTTACTTTACTCTGTCTAACTGCTTTGGCTAGTTTCAAGGACTCTGTTGAATAGAAGTGGTGAAAGAGGACATCCCTGTCTTGTTCCCGTTTTTAGGGGGAATTCTTCCAATTTTTCCCCAATGAGGATGACGTTGGTTTTCGGTTTTGCATAGAAAGCTGTTACAATGTTGAGGTATGTTCTTACTATCCCTAGTTTTTCTAGTGTTTTGAACATGAAGAGGTGCTGTACTTTGTCAGATGCTTTCTCAGCATCTATAAAGATAATCATATGATTTTTTACTTTAAGTCTATTGATGTGATGAATTACATTTTTTGATTTCTGTATGTTGAACCAATGTTGCGTACCTGAATGAAACCCATTTGATTGTGGTGCAATATCTTTTTAATATGTTTTTGTATTTGATTTGTCAACATTTTATTGAGAATTTTTGGGTCAATGTTCATCAGGGATATTGGTCTGAAGTTTTCTTTCTTTGATGTGTCTATCTGGTTTTGGAATCAGGGTGACACTAGTCTCAGAATGAGTTTGCAAGGGTTCCCTCATTTTCTATTTCATGGAATAATTTGACGAGTATTGGTATTAATTCTTCTTTGAAGGTCTTATAGAATTCAGCTGAGAATCAGTCTGGTCCTGGGCTCTTCTTCGTTGGTAAGCTTTTGATGGATTCTATTTCCTTGCTTGAAATTGATTTATTTAAGTTTTGTATGTTCTCCAGATTCAGTTTGGGCAGATCATATGCCCCTAGATATTTGTTGGTGTCTTTGGCATTTTCTATTTTACTGGAGTATAGATTTTCAAAATAGTTTCTAATTGTCCTCTGAATTTCAATAGTGTCTGTCATGATATTTCCCTTTTCATCTCGAGTTTTAGTAATTTGAGTTTTCTCTCTCCTTCTTTTTCATTAGGGTAGCCAAGGGTTTATCAATTTTATTTATTTTTTCAAAAAACCAGCTTGTTGTTTTCTCAATTTTTTGAATTGTTTCCTTTGTTTCAATTTCATTGATTTCAGGCCTAATTTTAATTATTGCTTGTCTTCTGCTTCTTTGGGAGTTGATTTTTTCTTCTTTTTCTAGAGCTTTGAGATGTAATGTCAGGTCATTTATTTGTTGACTTTTTCTTCTTTTAATGAATGGGCTCAATGCAGTGAACTTCTCTCTTATCACAGTCTTCATAGTGTCCCAGAGATTTTGATATGTTGTATCAGAGTTCTCATTTACTTCTAAGAATTTTTTTTTTTGTTTCCTCCTTGATGTCTTCTGTTATCTATGCATCATTCAATAGTATATTATTTAGTCTCCAGGTATTGGAGTAGTTTCTATTTTTTAATCTGTCATTGATTTCTAATTTCATTCCATTATGGTCTCAGAGAATGCAGTGTAGTATCTCTATTTGTTTGTGTTTGCTAATAGTTGTTTTGTGGCATAACATATGGTCTGTTTTAGAGAAGGATCCATGTGCTGCTGAGAAAAAAGTGTATTCATTTGTTGGTGGATGAAATATTCTGTATATGTTAATTCTAAATAATTGATTGTATTGTTGAGTTCTGTGGTTTCTTTGTTTAGTTTTTGTTTGGAAGATCTGTCCATTGGTGAGAGAGGTGTGTTAGAGTCACCCAGTGTTATTGTATTTTGGTCTGTTTGATTCTCAAAATTGAGAAAGATTTGTTTGATATACATGGATGCTCCATTGTTTGATGCTTAGGTATTTTATAATTGTTATATATTCTTGATGTATGGTTCCCTTAAGTAGTGTGAAATGTCCTTCTCTATCCCTTCTGGCTATTTTTGGTTTGAAGTCTACTTTTATCTGATATGAAGATGCAGTCCCCTGCTTGTTTGTGCAGTCCATTTGAGTGGTATGTTTTTTTCCCATCCTTTCTGCTTCAGTCTGTGGATATCTTTTTTTTATGAGTTGAGTCTCTTGAAGACAACATATTGTTGAGACTTTTTAAAAATCCAATCTGCCAGTCTATGTCTTTTGATTGATGAGTTTAAGCCATTAACTTCTAGGGTTATTACTGAAATATGGGTTTTATTCCCTCTCATTTTGGTTTATTTTTGATTTTTTAACTTGACTTGTTTCTCCTTTGATTGGCTTTTACTTTTGTGTAGTCCCTTTCTTTGCTGATTGTCATTGTTGTTTTTCATTTCCTCCTCATGAAATATTGTGCCAAAAATGTTCTCTAGTGCAGGCTTTCTCATTGTAACTTCATTTAACTTCTGTTTATCATGGAAAGTTTTTATTTCCTTATCAAATGGGAAGCTTAATTTTGCTGGGTATAAGATTCTTGGTTGGCATCCATCTTCCTTCAGAGCTTGGTATATGTTGTTCCAGGATCTCCTGGCTTGGAGGTTCTCATTTGAGAAATCTACTGAAATCCAAATTGGTTTCCCCCTGTATGTAATCTGTACCTTTTATCTTGCAGCTTTTAATATTCTATCCTTATTGTGTATGGTAATAATGTGCATTGGTGTGGATCTGTTGTAGTTTTGTACATTTGATATTCTGTAAGCCTCTTGTATTTGATTTTCTAATTCATTCTTCATGTTTGGGAAATTTTCTGATATTATTTTATTGAAGAGCTTATGCATTCCATTGGTCTGTATCTCTGTGCCTTCCTTTAGCCAATAATTCTTAAGTTTGGTCTTTTGATGTTATCTCATAATTCCTGGATGTATTGTTCATGGTTTCTTACCATCTTCATTGTGTGGTCAACTTTATTTTCAAGATAATATATTTCATCTTCATTGTCTGAGGTTCTATCTCCCAGGTTATCTAGTCTGTTGGTAATGCTTTCTATTGAATTTTTTATTTGGTTTATTATTTCCTTCATTTCAAGGATTTCTGCTTTTTTTTTAAATGTCTCTTTCTCTTTCTTGAAGTAATCTTTTGCTCCCTGTATTTGCTCTCTAATCTCTTTGTTGTATTGATCAATAGCTTACTGTAATTGCTCTCTTGTATTATTCCATGTTTCACAGATCATTTTAAATATCTACATTTTGAACTCTTTATCTGGCATTTCATCTACCGTGCTGTCAGTGGATTCTATAATTGTAGCATCTTGGTTTGCTTGAGGTATTTTCTTTGCTTGTTTTTTCATGTTGTTCAAGTACTTTCCTCTCTAGCAGTGCCAATCTGAGGTATTATAGTTTAAATTCTATGATCTTGTAATGTTCCTGCCAGTTACCAATACCTCACCTCTGGTATAACTAGGCCTGCAGGGATCTCAGGAATGATCTTCCTGGTCCTGGCTATTGACTGTAGATGGGAGTTGGCAGGGACAGCTGCCAGTTGGTAGATGGGGGGAGGCACAGCATGGCACTTGATTGGTCTCCCTCTCTGCATGTGCACAGTCAGTCCACAGTCTTTATTGTATAGGCTTATAGATCTCCTATAGGGTTCCAATACCTCTCCTTTAAGGGGGAAACTAATATTAACAGATTACAATACAAACAATGTATAATTTTAGACAAGTAGGTCCTAATAGGACATTTATGGCTTTGTCACAATATACAGAAATTATGAGTTCAATTAGTATCTACTATATAAACAATAGGTTTGCAAAAGGATCTACAGTTTCTGCTGGTGGACTAAAGAGATCAAGGGGTAGGGTGTAGGATAAGATGTTAGGGAGGTAGGAAGTGAAGATATACAGTTAGTAGATCCTAGAAAACATGAAAGAGGAATCCAAAGAAGTTGGCTAATAGTAGAAAAGAGAGAAAGAGATTTGGAAAGACAAGTAATTAGGAAGAAAATGGAGTACAAACAAACAAGAAAATGAAAAAACTAAGAAAAATAAAAATAGGAGATATGCAAAAACAGGAGATATGAGGCTATATAATACAACCATAATATGCTAATCAGGTATCCCAGTACTCAGTAGTCTAATGCATAAAATTACTTGGTTTTACAAATGTTGGGGATTGAGGGCAGGAAAAGTGAGAGAAGGAAAGGAAGATAAAGAAAGGAAGAAAAGAAAAAATATAATAGAGGGAAAAGAAAAAAAAGGCTCAATGTAAATAAAAAGCCTTGCTTCCCTTCCTATCCAGTAGGTGGCATTGTCTGTTGTTTACTGGTATCTCCCCACTCAGGTCCAAGATGGCGATGAAAGAGTCCCAAAATGGAGGCTTCTGTTTTCAGAGAGAGGGTGTAGGTTCAAGCCAGGAGGTGACATTGGGCTACATGTTGGGAGATGCTGCTCTGTGGTGTGCTGTGCTGAAGTAGAAGGTTGACTACAGATCCTGTCCAGTGTCCCCAGGTGTAGGCAAACAGAGAAGTTCCACTGGTAGATGGAGGTCCATAAAGGAGCAACAGCCAGGGGTCCTATGTGGGAGCGGGGGTCCCGCATGGGAACCATGGCTAGGAGTCCTGCGTGAATGGATGATCCAAAGTCCTGTGTGGTGTGTGTGTGCTGGAGCGGGTCCTGCACAGGCCATTGGCCAGAGTCCTGCACCTGCAAGCAGCTGGGATTTTGTGCAAACACTGGGGCCTGGCGACCTGCGCCGGCACTCGACTGGAATTCCTACATGGAGGCAGCTGTCAAGGGTCCTCTAATAATTCACAGAGAAACAGTATTTCCACTACTTTAATCCCTGGTCTTGGATAGACTAGGAACACAGCATCCACCTAGGCTGCCATCTTGGATCTGCTAATCTAATATTGTTCTTTGATATAATTTTCATTATAATATTTATAAGAACATTTATTTTTATATTTTATAACACACTTCAGATCGCTAAAAATTTCAAGGAAAATTTTATCACATTTTAAATATACTTTGCCTCTGGGTGTGTTTTCTCAAGTTTTTTTTTTTTGTATTTGTTAGAAACAAATGTTTATATGTCAAAATCAGGTATACATATTAATAGATATGCATACATATGTATATATATACACACATTTGCTAATTATATTTAATGATTTTTAGAATGATCTATGTAATATCTTAAAATACATGCAAATCAAAAATATTAAATAAAACATGTTCAAAATATTTTTTTCTATATATTTTACAACATGTTAAACATTTAAAATTTCTGAGAAAATAAAATTATTTATCTATAAGTTTCATAAATAAAGTGTTAATGAATTGTGAATACTTAATCTTTTCCCAAACCACAGTGAACACATATCACTTCTTCCAAAAATAACATCAACCAAAAATAGTCTTAAATACTGACACAAATAATATTAAGTGCTGTACAAGTTTGGCCTGCTATTATAACAAGATGCCATGGACTAGGTGGTTTGTAAGCAGTAGGCATTTATTTCTCACTGTTCTGGAGGCTGGAAGTCCAAAGTCAAGGTGCCAGATTATTGGATTCTGGTGAGGGCTGTCTTCTGAATTGCAGACTGCCAACTTCTTGTTGAACATTCAGGTGGTAGACAGTCTGCTAACTATTGGGCCACTTCTTAGAAGGAAACTAACCCTTTATGACTTAATTGCTTCCCAAAGCTCCCACTTTTAACTACTATGACTTTTAATTGAATTTTAACATATAAATATTGATAGGATATAACCAATCAGTCTATCATACATACACTTCTTTTATTTATAATATATGTTTTTACAGCAGGCTATGCATTCTTGAATTACTTTCTTTACCATACACCAATAAATCAAAATTAATATAAATTCAATTAAATACAGCCTAAGAATGAATGCATTAAGCAAAAATGATTTTCAGTAATTTATTAGAAAGAAAATCCCTAGATAATCCAAATAAGCTTTGGCTGAATTATTTCCCTTTTGGTGAATATCAAATTGGTAGTTCAGAGTTGAGCACTATTTGGTTATGACAGATATAGCATATTATTCTAGATATGTTACATTTCAGGCAAATCAGCTCTTCTATTTATATGCCTTTAATTTAAAAAATATTAAATTGATATCTGCACCTAAAACGTTGGTTTTAAAACGTGGTCACAGTTTTTTTTTAATATTACCTTGAGTGTTGTTTATCCTTGAAGGATTTTAGTTGCAATTTTATAAACAATAAGTCAAATTTTCACATTCCTGTTAATTATAGTATCCAGGATTATGTTAATCATAAAGTTATATCACAATAAAATTTTTCCATAATGTATGCTTTGCAGTAATTTTCTTAACTTTTTAATGCTAGAAAATATATTTGTATTGCTTTTAATTGAACAAAATCCATAGCAAACAATCATAATAAATCCCCAATTTTAATCATATTTAACTCTTTAAAAGCATAATTACAATATAAATAAGGATTATGGTCATAAATATTAAATGAACTTAATTTAATAAGTGGTGTAGAAATTGTTAGAGAAAAAATTCTGGACTTTGATTTTTTTTCCTCAAACCATAAGAGAAAAATTTAGAAAGGGAGAATATTTCCCTTTACATTTTCTTACAATCTGTCTTTAATTTGCTCATGATTAAAAACAAGAAACAAGATTATCTAAGCGTGAATAAGTGAAACATCATTCATGTCTCTGAAGAGGAGAATTTGTTATATCTCATTGTGTTACATATCTACAGTTCCATATATACATGAAAGAAGTATATGAATACATTTTTTAAATATTTATTCATTTTTTTAGTTGTAGGTGGACAGAATATCTTTATTTTATTTTTATGTGGTGCTGAGGATCGAACCCAGTGCCTCACGCATGCTAGGCGAGCACGCTACCACTGTGCCATAACCCCAACCCCTATATGAATACATTTTAACGTTGGTGTCAAGTGAACTGCTGCATTTAGCACTGCCTCTACTTGAAAGAACTAACAGGAAATGTAAGAACAAAAATACTTTCTTTCAGTGTCAAGCTTTGGAGGCACAGAAAGTATATTATAAAGAAAGGGAAAGATTGTTACTATGAAAGAAATTTTAAACCTATAGTCAAGAAAAAGCCAAGGTTTTCAAATCAGTAGATTTTTCTAGTAGTTTGTATTGCATTCCTTCTTGCAACATTTTCTTCATTCCAATGGGGAAAAGGAGCTTTCAGAAGCAGACATGTGTCCATGTGCAACATACAGCACCTTTTCATTTCTTACTCCTGACCTCCAGAATGTCCTTCACCACCAATCATGTGTTCAACTAGATAAATTATAAGTGGTTTCTTGTAAAGCAGAGTTGGATACTATGAATTTGACCCGAGTTTCTCATTTTGCAAAAGGAAAATTGAGGTTGAAGATGATTAAATGATTTATTACATGCATGCATACATGCATATATCCAATAGGGAGTTAATGCAAGAACTTGCACTTCTTTACTGTCCTTCAGAGATCAGACACTGATCTCACCCCTAACCATGAGTCAGTCATTGTTTTTAATTACAACAATGTGTGTGTTCACTATTTTTCATAAATTCCACCTACAAAAACCAAGCATGCTCTTACTATTTGTCCCAACAATTGTGCTTTTCGACATTTACCCAAATAATTTGAAAACTTTTGCCCACACAAAACATAAATGTAAATAATAGCTTTGTTCATAATTATCAAAACTCAAAGGGAACCAATGCATGCTTTAGTTGATTAATGGATAAATTTACTGCAGCATATACTACTCTGTTATTCTTATGTTGGTTTATTTTTTGGCTTTCTATTCCAATACATGGATCTACTTGCTTATTCTTTCACCAGTATTGTTTCCATACCATATCTTTATGCTCTGAAATCAGGTAGCTTCTTTTACCTCTGAGATTGTTCATATCTTTCAATAATTTATTGGCTATTCTCAGTCTTTTGGTAGGCTATATAAGTTATATAATCAGTTTGTTGATACCCACAAAATTATCTGAAAGCATTTCAATTGAAATTTCTAGGACTTAATGGGATTGATATCAATGGCTAAACCATGACATGTACAAGTAATGGAATATAATACCATGCTAAAAATAAGTGAGCTATCAAGACATGAAAAGACATGTAAGAAGCTTAAGTACATATTAATAAATGAACAATTCAATCAGGAAAGGCTACATACTACATGATTCCAAGTATATGTGGTAATTTGGATATGAGGTGCCCCCCCAAACCTGCTGTATCAATGCACAAATATTCAAATGAAAATATTGGATTGTGGGATCTATAACTCAATCACTCCATCCTACCTTGCATGGGCTGGGAAGTAACTATAGGCTGGTGGGGCTTGGCTGAAGGAGGTGGGTCACTGGGGCCTACACCCTTCCCCTCTTACTCTTTCTGCTTTCTTGAGAAAGCTATAAGGGGAGCAGCTCCTCTCCAACACACCCACCCTTCATCTTGGGTCTAGAGCAGTGGAGCCAGGTGTCTATGGACTAAGACCTCTGAAAACATGAGCCAAAATAAAATTTTCCTCCTCTAAGTTGTTGGTGTTGAGTATTTTGGTCACAGGAGTGCAAAGCTGACTAATACAAGTGGTTATGGAAATGTCTCTGTCCTTCCAATTTTGCTCTAAACTGGAAACTCTTCCAAAAATTAAGTATCCACCAACAATAATCATAAGCATAGTGATAATAATAAAAGCACATTCTTTGAATCTATCAGATCCAATTTAGCCAGTTTCTTGCAGTGAAGTTTTGCACAACATATTTCATAGCTCTAAGGAATTGTTCTGTGCATAGAAACATCTACCATGAGTTCTCTATCAAGCTTGCATGCTAAACAATCAGTGCTTCACTTCATAAAAACTGATATTTCAAAATTATATAGCTCATATTTTAGATTAGCCACATGTTTCAAATATCTCAGGAAAATCAGTAAGGTGAGGAAACATAAAAATACCCTGAAATTTAACTCCTAAAGGTATGATTACTCATGTATTTCCTTCTTTCTTTATGGCTATTAAAACTGTTTATTTTAGAATCAAATAAACACAATAATTACCTATTCTAAAGCTTTTTATGATGTATGTTTAATTAAAAATCAACATTTCTATCCAGAAATCATATTCTATTCATGTATTTAATTTTACATATTACAATACTGCATTATAAATATTTTACTTGTCAGTTATGATCCTTAAAACTTTTATAAGATTTTATCACTCCCACATGAATATTTGACTTCCTCCCAAATTCAGACTAATGATATTCCTCTGTTCACACACTGCCCATCTCTGGCAGTTACTTATTCTGTCACCCGTCCTTGCTCTCAGGTGATACATCACTTTACCAGATTTTTTAGATAATCTCTTATTATTTTCAGGTTTTAAAAAGTGGAAAATAAACAAAATGCCTAAAGTCACCCTTTATTTTTATGCTGAGACAGGCTCATAAACCATTTTGAATCAGTTTTGTTATGTATGATGACTATTGGTAATCAAATGTGTATCAGCTTTCAACATAATTTTCAATTCATTTTTTGCTCTAGACGATTAATATTACTAGTGGACAGTATCCAAGAAGTTTTCTATTTAAAATTACCTTAGTGGTATGATAGAAATCTAGAGTCAATTGAAATCAAACTAACACTCTATGAAACAACTGGGGTAAATTTCTGTGAGTGTACTAACAGAATGTAAAAGAATTCTGATAAAATAATGAGTCTCTAAGAATTATATTTCTCTAAATGAAGTAATAAAGAAAAATGGAGTTCTCTCCAAAATACTATTTTTGATGAGACGGAAAATACTGTTCAAGTTTTCTCTTTATTGAAAAATAAAGGGAATATTTTTATTAATGATTAGTTGACAATTTAATGTTAGTTAAGTACTTAAATATTATTTGTATCCTAGTGAATTTTTATGTCAGAAGTTAAAGTAACAAAGATAGCATTTATATTTTTTAATTTTAATATCACTTACTGTTTTGCCACATAATAGACTAAGATTCTGATTAATCATGCCCACATAAACATGCACATGTGCATATGCATTCATATATGTGTATGTGTATGTATGTGTGTATATATGTATATATAATTGCAATTATTTATGAGATTGTTATTTCTCTTTCAGCAATATTATAAGTTATTTTTCTGGCTTTTATTTTTTTCACATTTATTTCTTCTAGGGTTGGAAAGGCCTATTTTCTCTGCTTTACATGATAAGTTATGGAATTTTTAATGAAAAAATATTTATTTGAAAAATTATTTCTCATTTTCATGAATTTTGGAAGGTATTCATATTAGTAGAATATTAAAACTTAATAATCCTTAAATATTGATTATTTCTCTACAAATATTTTGAATGTTTTTTTGTTTGATTTTGTTTTTTTAAAATCAAGAATATTTCTTCATTTTTGACTTTCGATCTCCATCGAAATTATAATCCTTTCCCCACATTTATATTTTCACAACTGAAATATGAAAATTGGAAGCTTTCTCATCTCACTTTTAGGCAAGGCTTGAAGAAAGCAGACACACTCTTCAAAAGAGAAAAGAGGTTACTGTTAAAAATATCATCATAAATAGCCAAAAACTGTTTAGAAAATTCCCCAACATCAAAAACAAAACAGAAGTCATAACAGTAGATTTATTTGGAAAAGCATTGACTGTAAAACTCTCTCTGCAGAAAGGAATAAGAGTGGTGGGACGATGCCACACCCAGCCTGGAACTTGAGGAGCCATCTGTCTCCTTGAAGAGCACTTGAGGCTGGTGTCCCACCTGCGGTGGTGACAGCAGAGTGCAGTATTGCCTCTGGAAAGCCAATAGGGGTTGTCTCCATGAAGGAACTTCTAAACCAACAAGAGAAGGAACGCTCACTGAATGTGCAGGCAAGACTATAAACACAATGGACTTCAGAATTGATTTCTTAGTCCTCACAATAAAGGTTAGTCATCGCTGCACTAAAATATAGAAGTCCCACAGGAAAATATAAAATAGCTACAACAATAAATGTAAGTCTGAGAACTAGCAGTTGTAAAATTGTGCAAAGATCTTTCACCATCTTAGTTCATTTGTGGTTCTGGAACATTCATCTTTAGTCGTTATGGAGTTGGGTAAAGTCTCTTGTTTGTCATACATACTACAGACTGTGTGAACTTTATATTGTATTGTAAAACACCTAAGGCTAATTGTATTGTACCAAGCACATGTTCTATGGAGTAGTATCATTTTTTATTCTGAAGTAAGAGATTCTGGAAAACAGTGACTAGACAAGGGGTTGAAGTGTACTTTGTGTACTATAAATTCCACACAAAGAAACCATAAATCTAAGTACCAGTGGGAAGATTGGTGTCATTATGGTATATTGCAGATTGTAATATTTAAAATAAGGTTCACAGGTTCCATGTT
Source organism: Xerus rutilus (assembly GCA_028644305.1). Taxonomy (NCBI): domain Eukaryota; kingdom Metazoa; phylum Chordata; class Mammalia; order Rodentia; family Sciuridae; genus Xerus; species Xerus rutilus. The sequence continues at coordinate 7,503,893 of CM053408.1, read as the reverse complement.
CCAGAGAGTCAAGAATAGTAGTTACTGAGAAGATTCAGGAAACCCAGTGTTGGACATTAGGCTGTGTGTTTCTAAACACTTTACTACACATGCAACTGTAGATTTGTTGGATGGGTATAACTAACCCCCATCCTAATGCAGTTATATTAAATAATCATGATTTCTTTTCTCAAATGTAATAGCTGAGGATAAGGAGAAGAAATCTATTGATAAATGTTAAACAAAACCTAAACTTTTAAAATATTTATGTATCAGGAGCAAGGTTCAAATAATAGACCTTTGGCAGAAGAAGAGGAGCCATTGTGGAAAGGTAAAAAGAATATTACCTGTTAGCCTAGAGCAGAAAGCCTTAAGGATGATTAAAAAGGGACCCAGGGTGAGTAGATGATTAGCAGTTACCAGCTGGAAGTCTAATATCGAGGAAGGCTCTGCTCTAGTTCTGATGTTGTACGTGAGAAACTGCATTAACAACCACCCTCACTCTGTATGAAGACACTTATGAGCATGGCATTGGACAGCAGAAAAGCACTGCATTGACTCCTAGTTGCTCTAGACAACAGAGACAAAAGAAAATGCTCCAATCGTAACTTCAACAATCCTTCCTCTGAAATGTCCACAAACTAGTCACTTGCCCCTTGTAGCCAACCAAAAGCTGCCAGATGCAGCAGAGTGCTGGTTAGAATGACTCTCTACTTCCAAAATCCAGGCTCAGTAACATGCTTGCCAGTCACAGACTCTCACAGTTTTTCCTCTTTCAATCTGCAAACCTTACTCTCCCTTCCAATGCCCTCAAGCCCCTGCTGAAATGATGAGTGATGGTGGGAAGGTTCCCTTGAGGTGAGTTTATGAATCAGCTTTTGTAAATGTCCTAGCAGACTTCATTTTGTCTTCAAGAAAAAGAACCCCTAAATAAAAAAAAGTGAAATAAATTTAAATATGAAATATAATACCACAAATCCAAAATCAATACAGTAGTAACTTTTAACATTTTTATAGTCTGCTATAATTAACAAACTGTCTTCACTCAGGTTATTTACACTTTGCCACAACTCAGAGAGACAATAATTCATTTTCAAGGATATTGAAAATAGTTTTTATATTTTTATTTTAATTTTTCCAAATTTGGAAAGGGTGGGCCATGACTTTAATTCAGGCCCTGTATGGCATGAGTCCTTACAATTCTGTTATCTCGGCAGCAGTTCTGAATACAAGTTTAACATTCGCATACCAGAAGCAAGACCCAGCCCCCCTTGCCAGTCTCCACTTCTATCCCACATGCAAATGGCTCAAACCCAGAGACCAGAAATAAAACTTAGAGGCCTTTCTCTCACTTAGAAAACTGGCCTCCACACTTTCCTACTTCCTTGAAAGGGACATTCAGACATTGGCTTATGAGCTTAAAGTGTCCCTCAGCTTATTTCCCCATATATCATACTAACCAACATAGCATCTCTCTGCCTCTGCATCTCTGTCTCTCAAGACTGGGGACAGAGGACAGTCTCCTGACTCATTGCACCATTCTTGCCAAAGATCTGTTTACAAAGTCTTTGAACTTGCTTCCTGCCACTGAGGTGTACTGAATTTGTTTCCACTATCTACACAACCAGCACTTATCCCAATTTGGATTTTTCTGGAACACCAGGGAGGACACCAAACCTGGCTCCAACTATTCCCAGAGAGATGGCCAGGAAGGCATAGATGTCATAGCTTGGACAAATATCACAAGGGCATCCTCCAGCACCAATTAGGTTCCCATGAGAGGAACACTCTGGTGCAAGTCCTATATCAAGGTCTTAGATGTCCACCAGTGAAAGCGTCCCAGGGTGTGCATGCTGTACACACTCATGCACATGCACCTCACCTCCCTTGGGTAGCTCTTGTACAACTCCAAGTTAGTGGGGGGCCTCTCAACACCATAACAAACTCCCATTCATTCAAAATGCTTCACATTGCTTATATATGATGAGGGCTAGATATGGAAAATGTTATTCAACAATGGAAACGTTTAGGGTGACAGGTATTACAAAGGTTGGCTCTTGAAGGAATTTAGCTGTGGCTGGGGATTTTTTTTGTTTGTTTGTTTAATGTGAAATTCCTGGATTGAAGAGAAAGAGGAGAAAAACTGGCATTGCAATGGTAAAATCTGGAAAAACATTAAAACAAATATGCTTTGCACATCAGTTTGTTTTCAGTATTTAATAGAGAAAATGGGATACAAGTTACATCACAACTTATTTTTAACCTATAAAGAATCATTAGAAGATAAATTGCTATGTCTAAATTTGGAGAGAGGTTAAGGAGGATTCAGAAATACAAACAAGCTGTTCTTATGAAACATATGCTTCATTTGAATAGAAAACTGACTTTTTTATCATTTTAGGGCAAACTTCCCTACTTAATATTGTTACTCTTACTCTGTTGGACAACATTTTTTACAAAATTCTGACTGTTCATTTCTGGCCAATAAAATACTAGAATGAAAAAATCTGGACACATAAACACTTAAGAATTCCAGAAGATTTTGTCTGAATTTGATACTGAAAACATCATTAAAACCAAGAAAATTACCTTTTAAAATTTATTGTCACTAATATCTTTAATTCTGATTCTCTAAATAAAAGTAAAACAAATTTCCTTTTTATTCTCACTCAGTAATATCTTTACCTAAAGATTTTAGTATTTTAAAAAAGATTATTCTTTTTCTACTTTCAAAACTAAAAGATGTCTTCTCTAACTGGCTATTTCTAGTTCAATTCTATTCCATATTTTGAAATGTTACCATAGGATCATCACATTAGAAGACATTAAGTACACAGTATATAAATTCAAAGCTTTCTGAACAAACACTATAAATTTGCCTGTCAATTAGTGTCATAAATGTTACAATGGTGTAAATTCTATGTAATCTGCAATGAAATTCTAATTGTATTTGTAGATCTTGATGAGGAACAATTCTACATTATAATATAAAAATCATGTTTGAAATTTTCTGAAAGGAAAGAAATAGAATAATTACAAGAGACAAATAAATAAACATGTCTGGTTGGTAGAACTAGTTAGCAGAAAGACTAATCCTTTGTTAGTTGTCATATGCAGAAAGCAGCTCCTTTTAGAAACAGGCTGGATCCCATGTACTCACACAACCATTTACAATCATGGTCCCCGTGTCTCTAACCATGGCCTACTGACAGTGAAGTGATGTCTTGGAAGATACACTTTTATGGGCTAATTCTGACTGAGGCCAACATCTAGGAAGATTACTTTCTTCTTCTTAGGAATTATAAATCTTTCTCTAATTATGTTCTTCTTCCCTCAAGTCTTTATATTTCTTCTGCTTGGCTATATTTCATTCATATAAACCTACAAATCTTATCACATCATTACAATACTTAAAATCTTTCTCTAACTTCAGGGTGAATTTCAAAACTCATTAGCACATAAAGGTTACTTGTGGCATGGTAGAAAGATGGCAGTTTGGGGAGAGAGCGAGAATTAAGAATAAATCTGGATCTGTCACTGCAAAAGATTCAATTTCTTAATCTTTAAAACAGACATTTACAGGGGTGTCGTGTGGACTGTGCAAGAGAACGTGTCTGCACAGCACCTAGTATGGCAGATGCTCATTAAAGGGTAGAGGTCTGAAAATGGAGTTTGTTCCCTTATCTCTAACCTATCACACAACTAACATCTTTTGCCTTTTAAAATATATTTGCTTATTTGCATTATGCTCTTTCCTCTTCTACTTTCATGCAGAGATTTTTCCTCTCTGACCCAACACTCACTTGTGATAAACAGTGAAGGGAGGGTGCAGAACAAAGGGCTGGGAAAGAGCGAGATGTACCAATGGTGGTTGTGTTACCAGAACTTTTTTTTTTATTCTGGTGAGTCTGAATGATGGATGCCTTCAAGAGAAACAAGACAGACTCTAGAGGCTAATTTTTATCTCCAGAGAGGAAACAAGGGAAAGAAATTCTAGATAAGGCTTAAAAATTTGTGTGTAATAAAACTGTAGTTAAATGTTAACTTTCCCTTTTTATATAATATTGGAAGCTGGGAAATATTCAATATGCTTTTATTTTATATAATCACATTTTCTGCTAAATGAACTTTCATATTTCAGTTGCTTTCCTTTAATGTCATAGTCCTGGGACATAGACTACCCCTGGTGCCTTTGGTCACTGTGTCCATTTTCTAGGACTCCCCTAACAAGCTACCACATACTGAGTGCCTGAAACAATAAAATGTGTTCTCTTATAATTATGGAGACTAGAAGTCTGAGACTAGGATTTCAGCATGCTTTCTCCTTCTACAGTTGTGTTCAATATTCCTCATCTATAAGAAAACTAGTCACAAAGGATTAGGATCCACCAAATGACACCATCACCCCAACAGTAATGTTTTGGAATAGTAAGAGTTAGAACTTCAAGGTATGGATTTGGGAGGAACATAATTTGGCCCATAGTCACTCAAATGGTATTTAAAATCCTTCAAAGGAACATCTGATTGACCAAGCACAGATCTACGTCCATGTATGTGAGATACAGCTGTCATTAACATGATGTCATTCTTCATTTTACAACTGAAACTGGGTCCTCCATTTTACACAAGGCTATCAAGCTCAACATTTTGGCTGGTGTCTTATTCAGAAGCCATTCTCCTTAACAGTTATTGTGATCTCATTGCACCCTTTGGCATCCTGATGGTACCCAATACCAATTTACCCTACTGCAGAAAAGAGTGAAAAGGGGAAGTGTCTAAGGTACGGCTCATAAGGACAAGCAGATAAATAAAATATGATTTCAGACATGCACCTGTGTTTGTCGTATGTATTAGCATCATCTTATGATAGATCTATTCAATGATTTGTGAAATAAAATAACTGAAAATTGTGTTTGGTATGGCCAAGGGGCAGGCTCCAATGATATTAGACAGTAATGAATCATTACTGATGGCATTGTTTGAAAGAGAAAGAGAGAGAGAGAGAGAGATGACGCATGAAGTAAAAAGATAAACCATGAAAGATCCACCCATTCCCACCAAGGGAAACTGAAATGTGTTATTAGCTAACAGGGAGATGAGAATTTAAGGAAGAGTTTATTTGTTTTTAATATGGAGAGATCATCATGTGTTTATATTCTAATGAGGATGATCTACTTGAGAGCAAAAACTGAATAATGCAGAACAGAGAGGTAATTTTTACTATAATAATAGTCTCAAATAAGTGAGACAGAGAGTATCTCCAGCACGCAGGAGAAGAGGAACCTCTTCTGGAAGCCAGTGAGATCAGACCAAGGGCTTTATACTGACAAGTGCTTTAGAGAAAGACTTTATGGAGGAAAAACACCCATTCTAAGCACAGTGGCTTGAGAGAAATAATTCTTGACAATATTTAATGTCTATAATATTATAGAGATATAATATATATATATATCTCATATAATAATATGAGATTTACCTCATCCATCTTTCAAATTGTGATCGAGGTCAGGCAATCCAGCAGGTGGGAAAAATAATTTTGACGAGATTATTTTTGTTCTAAGAGCTATCCTATGAAATATACACTTATAAATGTGTTTCACATCTATGGATTTCTGTTTGGCATTGTCTCTTAATTTCATGTTCCTTTATTAAATATAAATTGTCCTTCTCAAAGTATCCATATGTTTTTTTCACATAATCCATATTTTGGATTAATGAATATAGTTCCTTTTCTGTTAATTTTTGTATTCCTTTCTCATTTTTAATGAATCTATTTTGTGCCTTAATTTTTCTTAAATTAATATTTCTTAACTTTTCAAAAAACTATGTAACATGGGAAAATGAGGACATTTCCTCAAATAATCACATTTTAAAAATATAATTTAATTGGTAGATAGAGACTATAAGCATCCAGTTATAGAAAAAGTACGCTTCAAATAATGTCAAATATTGAGAATTGAAAATATATTGTTATAAAATATCATTTCAGAATTTATTGTGTATTAAGTACACAGTTTTCTTATGACTTAGCATGTGTAGAAATGTGTACAACTTTTAGCATCTTTATCAAAATTTCTTTAAGGCCAAACATTGAAAGGAGAAATGCAACTAAAATTACAATGTATTTAATATCTATGTTACTGTAAAGTTGATTCAAGAGACTTTACAATTTTAAATGGAGTTTATTAATTCTGATTATGAAATGCTGATGGTATTTCTGAAATTATAGTTTTAGTGTTTTCAGTTGTCAGCATTTTGTGGTTTAAACACCCATGCTATTAAAATTACTGTGAACATAATAATATTTCTGACACTGTCTGGTATTTGCCCACTAACTCCTTGATTAGCCTCACCCTGCTGTTTACCTCTGACTCTACTTCTGGAATATGGGTCACTAGTCTCCTGCTCTGGCTCATTTTAAGCATTACAGTTTTCTAGCCCAGCATGGGAACTTTTCGTTGGAAACCTCCTTGGCCCCGTAGATGCCTGACTCCCTCCCACTTACTCATGAGCAAGCACTGCTCCCTTACCTCCCTGCATGCATTGTGAAAAGCATACACTGTCTGTCAAATTAATCTAGTAACATTATTCTTAGTGTCTGTTTGCTCAAGAATCATTTCTCCAGTTCCACCATTTATCACACTGAATTGTCCTCTGTTTTCTGCTCTACCAATTTAAACCCTATCTATATTTATAATATCTTACTATTAAGATTCTAGCTCCTGCATAAGACTACTCCTTATTTGACTTTCCATTGAGCTCTAAAACATCTGGATTCCCACAGAATATCCACCATCAACTATACTACTTGCCAATTTGGTGTATTATCTATTCTCTCTCTCTCTTTGTCTTTCCTTTTCTCCCCTATGTATGTGAATCTCAGAATCTCATCTCTCCAATTTCAACCTCGAATAACGTTTTTTTTTTAATGTATACTTTCAGCAGAGGAACAAAATACAACAAAAAGAATTGTTTCATTGGGATAACAAATCAGGGAATAGAAGTGATAATGAAGGTAATGGCTAGTGTTTAGTGAACATGTTGTATGAGACAGGCACTATATTAAGACATTTGCAGGGAATATCTCATTAAGTTTCCTCCAAATTCCATGGGGCATTTACCGTGATCATTTTGCTTTTATAGGTGATAAACCTGAAGCTTAAGAAAAACAAGCATTATTCCACAAGATCGCTCTTGGCAAGTGAGGCTATTCAAACCTCATTAATACCTGGCTTCAGGGTCCACGCTATTCTGATTTGCAGTCACACTTGAGGATTATGCCAGTTAAGCACACATGTGAAGCACAGGACAGGACTGACAAGTGTATTCTGTTTTTGTTTGTTTTTAAAATTGATTTAGTTGAAACTCAGTCCAAATGTTATTTGAGCAGAAAGATTGTCAAGTGTAAGTGTTGCTTTATTTTCTAAGCTATTTAACATTCTCTGAAATTCAGCTTCGAAATATATTTAGTGTTATAAATTTCATTTTGTGCATCTTATCATAATAAAGGTTGGTAGCTAGCCATATATAGGTTATCATAGTATCATAAGCAATTTAGCTGTGAATTTAGCTTTGAGGCTTAAGGACTATTGAGGTACAAAAATTGCCATTACATTTTTATTTCTTCCTAAGTATTTTATTTTGAAGGTATATTGTTAAAACAGGTACAGAAGTAATACGGAAAACTGTTAATATCTTATCAATTTTAATATGTGGATTACAGCAATGATAAACCTAGAAAATAAAAATCACTGGCCAATACCATAATCATAAGGGATTAATCACAGTAAGAAAAAAAAGTAATCTTCCCAAATCATAATGTTTTCTAAATGCATAGATTCAGTGTGCCTTCAGAAGCGTTGTTTTTCATCTTTTAGCTTATTTGAATTTCTCTTGCTTGTTTTGGCTTAATTTTGTGGAACTCCTTTTTTTTTTAATCAAACATTTGATGAAAAATAGGTCATAGTTTAACAGTAGAGAAATTACCCTTCTAAGAGAGAACACACATTTTTCAGCACTGAGTCCCACCACACAATCATCTGGGTAATTTAACTTTTAAAATCAGCAAATTATTGGTAGTAAATGAATAAAAAATCAACTTATTCTTTGCATTGTTAAGAATTTTAATGCATATTTATCATTATAATCTGTAGTCCCTCATGCATTATTTAATTTCATTAGAGATAATGGGGAAATTGATACTCAGGACACTTTCTTATGTTCCCTCAGTCTCTATGTGGCATGGAGGAAATATAATCAGCTTATAATCAGATAAGTATTATGGAATGCATTGTCCTTTGTTTTAGATTTAGAGGTCTCTTCCCAGCTTCTTCTCTGTACTGAAATGCACTAGCATTATAGACACAGTTTTTAAATGAAATTTTCAACTAGCAGAATAATGAAGGCAAGGCTGTACTTTATATTTTCATAAAAAATTATTAAAATGTGCATATATTTACAATTTTCCTCTCTGTCTTATTATATAAAATAAAATTAACATTTAGAATTATTTACTAGACTCCTTATAATCTTATGGTCTAACAGACCAGCTCCTACTTAAGAAAGAAATATCTTCGCTTTAAAATCATACTATTTATTAAAATATTAGAGTTTAATGGTGATTTAAGAGAAAAGTAATAACAACAAAACAATAAAACCTAAGGTTTAGAGTTGTAGCCTTTTCTCCTAGTGGTTTCAAGGAAGAAAGGTCACTAATAAGGAAGAGAGAAAAGTGTCATATCAGGACAGATACTTTTAGAATAAACAACCATCATATTCATAATTCTGTTAAGCTCCAGTAAAGTGATAGAACATAAATTCCAGATGATTCAGAAAATGTGTTGCAAAAGAATTAAGCAACATAGTTATCATGAGAAAATCTTGGACAGTATTTAACATTAGCCTAGCAGTAGACTTTATTATATGTGTGTAGCTGTGTGTATGCATGCACACAAAATGTAGCCCATAGAATTCCAATAATGAAAATTACAATATGAGTCACTTATATAGAAGATGATAGAGAAATGGTTAAATGTAATAAAGAAAAACACGAACAAAACTCTTTTAAATTTTTGAAAGTATTAGGCAATCATGATTGGCACTTCACATTGATATTCTTTCAAATGAATGGCAAATATAAAAAGACTCCTGTTTATTTTGCTGTTGAAATGCTAATTTTGCAGGTGTTTATAAAAGTATCACTATTTATTAAACTGGAAAATATTATATATGCTTCAACCAATGAAATTTAATCTTAAATATTAATCACATAAAAATAAGCCACTATATATGTGTGTGTCTGCGTAATAGTGGCTTGTGTGTGTGTGTGTGTGTAATAGTTATTTTTATGTGATATATATATATATCGTTCATTCAAAATGTGTAATGTCAAATAAGGGAAATTTCAATCAAGTAGACCATTAGCATCACGAGTATTATGCAGTCTTTATAAGGATGAAGTAAACCTCTATAAGTTACCATACAGACCTACTTCCAGAAGATGTTGTAGAATGTAAACATGCAAAATACTATTTACAACACAACTCCTATTTGCCTGTAAATAACCAAAAACTATGTCATGTGTGTATATGTCAGGTAATTTTTTGTCCTCAGTCTTTCCTGTGTATTGTAGGATGTACATCCTTGGCCTCTCTCTAGTAGATGCCAGTGGCACATCCCAGTTATGACACCCCAAATGCTTCCTGACATTCTACAAAATTGTCTTTGAGGAGAATCTGTACAGTAGAGAATAGTGTCCGGTAAAAATAAGAATCTAAGTTTACAAAGAATAGCTAACAAGGTTCCTTTTCAGATTCTTAGAGTTATACATAGAGAAAAACTAATTGACTAGTGAAATACTAAAAGGCTTCCATTAGTGCAGATACAGAATAAAAATAAAAAATGGCATTCCTGTATTATATTAAAATTCAGAATGGAACATATAGCAGGAGAAAATCTCTTTTCCTATAATTAAATAAAAGTGCTGAGTGCTGCAGATCCGGTGACATGGTTAGACATAAAGTACAGAGAAGGGAGATGTATTAGTAGGAAAGCACTTGAGTTCCGCCATGACCTCTTCCTCACTTAATAGTTACAGGCATAGGATTCTATTCTACGTCTATGTGACCAACATTTTTAGATTACACAAATGAGTGAAAATGCAGAATTTGTCGTTCTGTGCCTGGCATATTTCACTTAATCTAATATCCTCCAGGTTCATTTATGTTGTTATAAATGACAGTATCCTATCTCTTTATTATGGATGATAATATTTTATTCTGTACATATGTCACATTTTTTATCCATATCTCCATTGACCAAAGGCTAGAAGAGTATGGGGGACAGAGAGATTAGACAATAGGAAATAGAGTACACGGAGATGGGGGAATAGTTCTAATGTTCCATAGGACCATAAGCTAACCATATTTTTCAACAATTTACTGTATATTTCAAGTCTACTAGCAGGGAAGAGGTGGAATGTTCACAGCACACAGAAATGTTAATGTTTGAGATAATGGAAATGTAAATTACCTTGGTTTGATCATTACACACTGCATTAAATGTATTCAAATATTACCTGCCAATAAAAGGCATTGATTCCATAATGCTCGCCTGTTAGACATGAGGTAAATTGACTATCAGTATGCTGGAACAACTCTATGAAAGAAAATAAAAATGAAGGAGAAAATCAAAGCAAAGGATTATGAATCTATAATTATTTTAGATCTTACTGAGATACAAATTACGCACCATAAAATTTACTCTAACATGAACAATTCAATGGTGTGGGGTATAGTTAGAGTGTGCTGCACTTTTTATCAGTCCTAATTTTAGTGCATTTTGACACCCCAAAGGATACTTATGCTCTTTGGCTAGTATTCCTCGTCTGCTCTTCACTCCTTCTGACTTACGAAAAGACCTAGATAATGATTCATCTACTTTTATTACAGAATTTCTTAATCTGAATCTTTCATATAAATGTCAATCATAATATATGCTAGTAGCTTTCTTTAATTTTTATGATCGTATGATTATCCCTACCTTAGCAAAATAATATTTTGGATATATCATCCATATATTTCACGTCTAAAATCCATTTATGTTTTGTTGATTCTTCTGTTGATAGACAATTGGTTTTGATTTACTTACTTTAAGACTAATATTATTGAACATCTTTTTAAGAGCTTTTTTGGTCCAATTGTATATATTTTTAAAAAACTATTGAATATGTTGTTTATATTCTAAACAGGATTGGCTTATCCTTGAGTAGTAACAGTTCTTTATATATTCTAGATACAAAACCCTTATCTGATAAGTAATTTTCATTTTTTTTCTCCAAGTCTTTCAATTATAGTCTGTTGGTTTTCTTTAGAGCACTTAAATTGTTAAATTTGAGAAAATCTAACTTACACATTTCCTACTATATTTAATAGACTTTTTGAAATTTTTTGTATTTGTTCTAATTAGTTACAAATGAGAGCAGAATGCACTTGTTTTCATTGTACACAAATGGAGCACAGCTTTTCACTTAAGAGGCTCTGACATCATATTTAGGGAATCATTTCTTAACCTGAGTTCTCAAACATTTATTCTTAATTTCTTTTGAGTTTTATATCTTTAGTTCTTACATTTATAAATATTATCCAATTAAGTACACTTTTGCATATATTGACAACTTGTTGTACATGTTCAATTCTACTATATATGGTATCTAGTTGCTCCTGTTGAAAAGATCTTTCTTTACCCATTGAATTATCTTCAAATTATTTTAAATCTCAATTGATCATAAAGGTTAGTGCTTATCTGTGGACTCTGAAGGTTTTTTCATTAATCTATGTGTCTGTCCTTGTTTCAATACTAGACTACCATAGTTTTTGTAGCTAGGTATTTATTTTGATGTCAGAAAGCAAAACCATCCAATTCTCTTTTTTGTCTGATTTTATTTTCCATTTTATGTTCTTTTGATTTCTACATTAACATTAGAATTACTTGGTTCATTTATGCAAAAAAATTGAGCCAGGTCTTTGTGCCAAATCTCTTTATCAATTTGCGAATTATGATTATCTTAACAGCACTAAGATTTCTGATACATAAACCATGAGCAGTCTTTTAAGTCTTTTATTATTTAGATACTTATTGATTTCCTTAAGTTAAGTTTTATATTTTTCAGAGTAAAAGTAGTGCGCTTCTTTAAAAAGAATTCTACTTTGTTATTTTCAAGTGATTAAACTAAAATTGTTCTCTTAATTTTATTTTCAAAAAATCCGTTGCAAATGTATAGAAGTATAATTAGTTTACGTGCATTGTTCTTACATTCTGCAACATTATTAAATGTATTTATTAGGGTTTTTTTTGGGTTTTTTTTTGGTACTGAACATTGAACTCAGGGGCACTCGACCACTGAGCCACATCCTCAGCCCTATTTTGTGTTTTATGTAGAGACAGGGTCTCACTGAGTTGCTTAGCGCCTCGCCGTTGCTGAGGCTGGCTTTGAACTCACGATTCTCCTGTCTCAGCCTCCCTAAGTGCTGGGATTACAGGCTTGTGCCACACACCTGGCTTGTATTTATTAGTTTTAATAGTGGATTCTCTAGCATTTTCTATATAAAAATAGAGATAACACTTAGATGTGGTCGCGCACGTCTATAATACCATTGTCTCGGGTGTCTGAGGCAAGAGGATTTTGAGTTCACAGCCAGTCTCAGCAACTTAGAATGGCCCTAAGCAACTCAGAGAGGCACTAAGCAACTCAGCGAGACCCTGTCTCTAAATAAAATATAAAAAGGGGCTGGAGATGTGGCTCAGTGGTTAAGTGCCTCTTGGTTCAATTCCCTGTACCAAAAAAAAAAAAAAAGAGAGAGAGATAACATTGATGTATGCATTTCACATTTGCTTGTTTGAGAGTAAACCCTTTATGTTTTTAGGAGAACTATTTCCTTAAGTCTCTTGGGAATTACTATGTACAATCTGCCCTCTATATTCATGGGTTCTTCATGTATACATGCAACCAACTGAGAATTTAAAATATTTGGAAAAAAATATTGTGTCAGTATTGAACATGTACAGACTCTTCTCCTTCTCATTATTCCCTAAATAAACCAGTGTAACAAATATTTACTGTCGATTAAGTAAAAATAATATTAAGTGTAATATGTTGCTATTTTACATTTTTCTTTTTTCTTTAGATGTCTCAAATGATAATTTGTATAAGGTTTAAAATGTGTTTCACTTGAGAGTAATCACAAATATTCCTGTACAGTATTTGTCATTTTACATCACCTTATCTTTTACGGATACAATTATACTTATTATTTTGTCTTCATGTAAAGAATTGATTGCATCAGTTGCTTGAACCTACAAAGTCAAGGAAACTTTGCATATTGCTCTTACAAAACTCACTGCTTAGAGGATCCTCCAGCATTAACATACTCATAACTGGAGGACCCTGGAGTGGCTTGGATAATACTCAAGGAGAGGCAACAGGACAGGCTGCTCAGGGCCTGAAACTGGTAAAATATGATGATTCAGTCATTTTGTAGATGCATGACTTTTGCAATACATTTCATATTTTGTTAGCTTCATTGATAAAAAAGGTCTAAACTTTACCAACTGTCAGTCTTTAAGAAATTCAACAGAGAGTTATGGTTGAGAGCCATGTATGCCCCTGTGATTAAGGACAAGCTCTGGTTACTCTAACTCTTTTAGTCTTAGATCTGTTACTGGTTTGCAATGTAACTTTGAATGTGTAAATCGTCCAGACCTCAGTTTTCTTACATGAAACTTGGAACATTAACCACTCCTTCATAGGGTGTCTGTGAGAAATAGAGGAGATTTTACTTAATCAAGCAGATGGGATGGTGCTTAGGGCACAGTAAGTGCTTTGTGAATATCTCTCACAGTCAAATATAATACAGTGCTCGTTTCAGCTTCAAGTCACCCTAGAATTCAAAGTTTAATAATTTGGGAAACTACTAGTAGATATAGACTAATTATTGGAGAATATATTCAACTAGGACTTCTCACACTGCTGCTAATATATTATGCTGCATAATATATATATTATGTATATATTATCTATAATAATAAATACTTCTGCAAAGGTCTTTGGGAAGTGAATATACTAAATACCTAATTAAATTTTTTGTACAGCCAGAAAAGCTTTAAACAGAAAGAAAATTTCCTTTTAAAAGAAAAATATAAAACAAAATTGAAGGTATGTAGTTTCAATTTTAGTAAATGAAGTTAGAATCAGAAGAATGACATATTTCAACCAAACTGAGAAAAGCCTATTTTATTCACTATTGAAGGTGTTTAACAATAAAGTGCTATACTTTAACATTCATGCTTTCCACATAGATACAATTTATAAAAGTGAGTTAATTACACTGTCATTAATTTTAGTAAAAGTATAGAAGAATAAAAGTATAACACTTAGAATGGTATAACCATTCCTATATGGAATGTATTAAATTAACAATAAAAAGATACAATTATTTTTTACCAAGTACATGCATAAATAAATAAAGTATACATATATTGAAAGAGATAGTGTCTGGGTAATAAATAAGCCTGCTAAGAGTTTTCTTTTTTTTTTTTTCTTTTTTTTTTTCTGGTACTGGGAATTGAACTCAAGGGTACTTGACCACTGAGCCACATCCCCAGCCCTATTTTGTGTTTTATGTAGAGACAGGGTCTCACTGAGTTGCTTAGCACCTCGCCGTTGCTGAGGCTGGCTTTGAACTCGCGATTCTCCTGTCTCAGCCTCCCTAAGTGCTGGGATTACAGGCTTGAGCCACCGCGCCTGGCTGCTAAGAGTTTTTATGTTAAAAAATGAACCAGTGGAATCATCCCAATGTATCTCAACCACTTTCAAGACTTGACACTGGTGATGTCACTCATCAGTGTGAAAATCAGCACATCACCAATGGTTGGTCAAATGTTGGGTCTCTTATTGATTCTTAGTCCTTAGAGCAGTCACTTAATCTTGCTGTACCTCTGTCTTTCAATGTGTGAAACAGCTGCATAAAGTCTAAAGTGCTCATGTACACATACACACTTCTATATGCATTTATGTAAGATGTATTCAAAAAGCCTGTGTGGAAATTATGAAAGTGCACATAGAAATGTCAACTGTATAAAGTACTCAAATGGAGCCAGGAATATTTTATTTATAGGATTTTTAATGAAAATTACTAATAAGTGCAGCTAATATATGCATGTGTGCACATTGTATAAATTATTTATGCACAGATTATGCACTGTGGAGAATTTACCAATCTCTCTATTCTTTAATTACGTGTTTAATATAGACTACTTAGAGATTTTCAAAAACATTGCACAGCTCCACAGAGGATTTCCATATATCCTTCCCCTAGTGTCCCTTGCACTGCTAATATCTTGCATGACCATGGTGCATTGCCACAACTGGGAAGTCAATTCTAGCACACAACTGTTAACTTTGCTCCAGATCTTTCTCAGCTTTCATGGCTTTTCCTAAATTGCCCTTACTTTCCCAGAATTCTAATCAAGATACCACATATTGGATTTAGTCCCTATATCTACTTAGGCTTTTTGACACTGTGCCAGTTGCTCAGACTTTCCTTGTTTTGATGAGCATGATAGCTTTGAGGATATCATATGTGAAATGTTCCTATATTTGGTTTGTTTTTCCTTATAGCTATAATGTGGTTGTTGATTTGGGGCAATGACAGAAGCACTTATTTTATCAAATAATATCATGAATGCATGCTATAGACATAGCTGGATCACAAAGTCAACCTTAATTCCTAAATGAGGGTAATTTTGCAACATTTATCCTCTGTAAATTTGCTTCCTTTCCCTTCCCTCTTAATTCCATACTCTGTCATTTGGAAGCAAGTCATCTGGTGTGGCCAGTATGAAATGGGGAGGATAAGTTAATTTCTACCTTCTGGGGGAGAGAGAATCGATGTAAACTACTTGGCATTCAGTGGTATGTACACCTGCCTAAATATTTTCTTTGTTTTAAAATCCACCAATGCATTATTTCATTTGTTGCTTAAACTGTCCCAACCAGCTACTGAGAACTCTTAGTTGACTCATATGTCTCTTACATATCCTATTTCTTTGTTTATTTTGAGTACTTACCCACTTTTTGGTACTGCACGATTCTCAAGGCACTTCTATAGTATTCCTGCACCGATCATCCAATGAGCTTCTTATTGTTGAATGATATAAGAAAACAAAAAAACAGATGGTGGGTTTGTTCATTACTATTAATGTGTCATTGTTTACAAATAATTACATTCAATAGATATCCTGGAAATACGTGTGTGTGCATTAACTCATAAACGCGCACATATGGATGCTTATTTCTGTATCTACCTATGTGTATTTATATTAAGCTAAACAGTTTCAACTCTAATCTAATGTCACAGTTTCATTCTCATCTTTTCTCCCCTTGCTTATTTGTAGCCTTCTTGATCAATAATGAGAAATTTAATACTCATCATCTACCAACAATATACTTCTTGTTTAATCCCAGTAGGTAATCAAAGGAGTTTCAGAATGGTTAATCTACATACCCAGGAGAAGTGACTTTTAACAGAGTTCAACATTTAGAGTGATTTTTGTCTTAACTTTACAATTTTCAATAAAACCTTTTGCAGTGGGCTAAATTGTATGTCCTCAAATTCATATTGTTGAAGCCTTGTCTCCCAGTTGGATGGTATTTGGAGATGATGCCTTTTGGGAGATAATTAGGGTCAGATGGGGTGTAGGGCTGACACATCATGAGATTAGTGACCTAAGAAGTGATATTAGGTTGTTTTCTCTCTTCCACATGGTGAAGGAAAGAGCCCTCACAATAACCCCAGCATGTTAGCACCTTGATCTTGGACTTCCAAACTCCAGAACTATAAGAAAGTAATTTCTGTTTTCTAAGCTTTTGGTACAGTATTTTGTTATGACAGCCCAAAATGACTAGGCAACACAGTTTTCAGAATTACTTAGGTTAATTCCTGTTTTGATTTGCCTCCTTCAGTGAAATCCATCATGTATTTATAAAACACTTGTGTTTCTTTTCCATGGTCTGAATTCCATCCCGGTGTCCCCTGATCCCTTTGCTGATTTGAGATTTGCATTCATTAAAGTTCACACACTTTGATGTTAGGTGTTATGGCTACTGATGTGTATCTATGACATTAATATTAATACACATATGTGTATAAGATAAGGTACCAGATCTACAACACTATTGCCACGTAGAATTATTCTGCCACCTTAAAATGTCAGTTTCCTCCTTTATACTGAAACTATCCTCAAGTCCCTGGAAGACACTGATATGTTTTCTATTTCTATAATTTAGCTTTTTTTTTTTTAGAAATTTATTATACCTAATAAATTAGTGCATTTTTTCCCAGTAACTGGTTATTTTCATTTTGAAGAACTGTATTTACAATTCATCCAGTGAATGAGTTAATAATGTACTCTTTTTTATCAATGAATATTAGTTCATTTTGTGTATGTGTGTACAAAATCAAAGTTTGATTATCCATTCACTTATTAAATGTCTTCTATTTGCTTTTAATTCTAGAAATGATGGATAAAAGAAAGGTTCTATGAACAGCTAACTGTTTCTTGGGCTGACAAGTTTTCAAAGTGGGAATATAAACACAGTAGAGTCTTATTTCTGAACTTTATGGCAAATCTGTGTTTAAATTTATAAAAAATTTCCCATCTGCACTTCAAAGTTTTGTTATTTAATTATTGTTATTTCTATATGCAGTGAATGAGAGCTCCTCTTGCTCTATATTCTCTCAAGAATTTGTTATTGTTAGATTTGGAGATTTTACTCAACTATCCAGTTGCTTTTCACAAATAATTTTCCAAGCAAAAACAATCTGCTACCTGAAGGAAATATGAAACATTAATTTTGGAACTTGATTAATTGTAGTAGACTGAAGTATGATAAAAATTTGATTACTAAGCAGAGTATCTTTTAATTTGTCAGCATTTCCTTGCTATAATGAAATACTTGAGGCAGGCTGACTGTATGAAGAAAAAAAGTTTATTGAGATTCCAGTTTGGGCAGTTCAAAAGCACAGCCCAGGCATGGCCTCAGATCTGATGGCAACCTGTTTTCTGGCAGAGTCCTGAGGCTGCAGATGGCATGACACGTCCAAAGAAAGGGAGCATATGTCTACATCTGCATGTCTGGTCTTGACATATCCCTCTTATAAAACCGCTAGGAGTTAATCCATCCCAATGGCTTTGCCCCAATTTAATCACTGTGCAAAGGACCCCAGCTCTAAATATCATACTTGGGGTTAAATTTCATTTTAATAGCATTAGCATAAAATGTCTGAATTCATGAGGACAAATAATCTTCAACTCATAGCAGCAGTGTTCTCTTATCTCTGCAATACTAATCTTTGGTACTAAATTTTATGTCTTAGCTATAGGTCAACATGATTTAAAAAATAAACTGCTGTTTGGTTTACTTTCACTAACCTAAAAGAATATAGTAGCTTATTGACCTACTGAGGAATCATATCAAAATATAAGTAGAATAATCGTAACTGCTATAAATGCCATTAACAAAGAATTTCTGTGATTGTACATTTCACTCAAGAGATATCAAATTTGATCTAAATTATTTATTTTCAAGAAATAGTAAAGTCTCAGAAGACTCTTCACGATTTATATTTTATTCAGGTAAAATGTGACAACACAACAGATTAGCCTCAAATGCTGAAGTATCTCAAAGCATTGGAGCACAGAGGACTACAGTGATTCCAGAGTGACTAATAATTGTATGAATTACTGCATTCCTTACTGATCCTTGATTAGCCATTAGTAATTTTGTGAATTTTAAATCTGATTTCTACTATTTAGTAACAGGAAGAAAAGAAAAATTGTAACCTGTGATTTTAACATAGTTTTCAGAACTCGAAGTCAAGACATATTCTGTTAATGTTATTATAGCACTAACACCATTATACTTCCCTCTTGAGCTTTCTTATATGTTGTTGAATTTGGGGAGATTGCCTGTATTCCGCTGCTCCAAGTATCACATTGAGTTGCATTTATGGGCATTAACTCACTGTCCAACATTGAGGTCAAAACAATTTTAGTCAGAAGGCTGACATATCTGTTGCAGAGAAATTATTGTATGTTTCTATTCAATTAAAGATTATAGGTCATACATATAATTTTATGTTTACACATAAAGTCAAGTTTGTAAGCATATGTGAGGATAAAATTAGTGTTCCTAACTTTGGTGACTAATGTTAAGTTACTGTGTTAGCTAGTTCTCCTTCCCTGCCTCAGGCTTACTTATCCTGAAGCCTCCCTCCTTTCACATAGGTGCTCAGAGGTCTATACACAAGGTAGGACAGAAAGCAGTAGGCAGAAGCTGGGTACCTTTGGAACGCTCAATACATCTACCTTGATGCGCAATATTTTCCCCTACATGACTTAATTCCTTATGAATTTTTTTCAATTCTTTTTCTTTTATTAAAAATTATATTGCTACCTTTTACTGTCTTCTCAATTGTATCTTGTTTCACGAGATTCTGATAACTTGTTATTTTTCCTTAACTTGTTTTATTTGTTGGCCATAATAGTGATAGCATACTGAGAAGAAGATGCAAAAGAAGGGGAAGATACATGTGTTTGACCTAGTCAGAAAACACTGATCCAAGCCAATGAATAAAGAGAGTGCACTGGATTATTTGAAATATATCATCAAGCAGTTAGAACAGAACGAGGGAGACAGCGTGTACATACTGAAGAGTGAACAGATCAAGGAAATTATTTAAACTGCTGCAAAAAAGCTATCAAGAAATTGCTACAAAAGTACATAATAAGGAAAAATTAACTGTGAGAGAAATAGAAAAAAAGGAATATATAAAATGGGCATTAAAATGTCCAGATGAAAAACAAGTATGTTTTGGTTTTTGTGTCAATCTCTATGAAACGTCCTGTTCCCCTCCATGAGCTCTTAGCTTCTCTGCTTCTTTCTGCATCTACCTGTGATTGTTCTTTGGGGTGGTTCATGCTCTGAAATCAAGCGGTGTACATCTCAGAAAGAGCCCACGACACACACTGATGGGACCCCAATGGAAGTGAAGACTGAAATTTTCCTTGGAAATAGGCAATGATTCTCCTTGGTATAAACCAAACAGGAGGCAGCTGCAGGAATCAGCCTCTAGCCTAGGCTAGAGGGAGAATATTTAATTTGGGGGGTAAAAATGGAGAATTTTCTGTCCTTCTGCAGGTGTTTGCCACATCAGGGTCCAGAACCTAAGCAAAAAATCAAAATCAGGATCCTCAGGAGTAACACATTAAAATTAGAGCAAAGAATCACATAAACGGATTCTCCCTAGGAAATCATTTTCTGCATTGTCTGTTTTAATTTCCAAAATGGAAATTAAAAATTAAAATTAAAATTAAATTTAAATTTAAACTTTTTCTCACTCTACAGTTTCCACCAGAAATTATAGTGATATTACACAAGAATACATATTTTTTTTTAGAATTAAAACAGAGTAGAGAGCATATCTGAGTGATATTTTGCTCCAAAACACTTCAACATGAAACCACAAAATTAGACTATTTGGAAGTGAAAGAAGGTTGGTGACATGTAGGCATGGTGGGAGGATACGTGTGAAGTCAGAGGGAAAGTGAGGACAACAGAGTCAGATGATCAGGACTTAGAGTAAGTTTCCCCATGCACGTGAGAACACATGCAGGGCAGAAACATCTGAGAAGAAAATACACCTAGCATCCGGTAGGAATCATTAATATCATCAGTGCCATACAGTGAAGAACCATCAACATCTGTCTTAATGGTTTCTAGTTTTCGAAGCTATTGTATCATCCAAAAATACATGTGCATCTACTATTATAAAGTGTCATATTGAATCTAATTTAGTAAGAAAAGACACTAGCTATGCAGGAGATTGATGATACTGAAGTATTTCCAACTAACCTATGTCATCTAAGAAATATAAGGTGAAATGACTTACTGCCACCAACCAAAGAGTACCAAGTCTTTGCTTTGTGAGTAGTCTCTCCCCTTTACTGCCAGAGAGGGTAGGAAAGAGGAAAAACCTAGAGACTGGATAGCAGGTACCAAAGTACAGTCAGATATGCTGTGGAGAAATGCCTGATTAAAACTAGTAATCATAAATAAATTTTGATAAGGGCCATTTATATGCATCTTTTCTCTAATTCTGAAAACAAACCAACAGAAAAAACTTCCATGTGTCTCCATGTTCAAGACCATTAAAGCCAAACATTATTTCATGGAAGACAGGCATTACTTTTTGTTTTATTTAATTTTTTAGCCTTTTACTTGGAAAGAATTTTAGACTTACAAATAGTTTGCAAAAAAAGATACAAAGAATTCTCACATATCCTTGATGTGACTTGCCTAAAGGAGGCCATTTTCCACAACCATAACATACTTATCAAAATAGGAAAATCATCATGATGATATTTTTAATAACTACTCAAAATTTTTAATTGCACACAAGTGTCCAGTGTCCACTGTTTGTGCATTGATTTTAGCTGTTGTTTTTCTTCTAGTACATTTATGTAGACTATTGATTTATCCTTTTTTTATCAAGATTTCATTTGTCATGAATTTTGTATAATGTCCTTAATTTGCATTGGTCTAGTCAATCCTCATGATAAAGCTTAAGTAATGTAATTTTGCAAGTATACAGAAATGTTGTGACCTCTTTGGTACATATCTCACATCTGGAGAGACATAATATTGATGTTCCTGACTAATGTGATCACTTTGTAAAGGTAATATCTGACAGGTCTCTCCACTATAACGTCACTATTTTTGCCTTTGTGATTATCAGTGTCTTGTGGGGAAATAATTACAGATCATGAAAATATCATGTTCCTCATTTGTGGATATGAAATTTTAGCAGCTGTCAATTCCTGCCTGAAAAAAATGAGTTGATGACTTGCAACTTTTATTTGCTTAGTTATTTATCCATCTATTAACTGAAATTTTACTATATAAAAATCTTTGTTTTCTCTTTCATTTAATTATTCAATTACTTGCATGACAGCATCAGCTTATAAATTTTTGATGTTTATGTTACAGTCATTACTACTATTATTTTTTTCAAATTATCATATATATATTATCACACACACATATATACATATGTGTGTATATATGTGTATATATACATGTATATATATATATGTGTGCATGTATATATATACACATATACATACACACATATATATATACATACACATACATATGTATATATCTGTTCTATTCCTTTTGTCCCTCTAGAATCTTGCTTGATTTTATTTTTTGAGAATGTGAAATAAAAACTAAAAAAACCCAAAAGCTCCTATGAATAGATGTATTCAAAGTGCTGTTATTCCTCACACTTCTCATACCTTCTAAGTCATTTCTAGATCTCCATTTTCTGTTCCATTTCTACCCACCACTGAATGAAACCAAATTAGTTTCTAATATATCTCTTCATGAGATTTCTAATATATCCCTCTTCCAAAGGTTACATTAGACCATTTAACATGTCTTCTCATTTCTGTGTTGAAATAGTCATTTGCTAAGTGCTATTCTCATGGAAAAGACAGGAAATGAAGGGAAGTCGGAGCCAAAATGTCTAAGCATATTTGAAACTTCTGAAGAGACACAGAATATATCCCATGAGCTTATAATCCACTCTCTAAAATAATGCATCTGGGAAAGACCCAATTCAATGTAGAGAACATATATTTCATTTCTAATAACATTTAATTTATAAGAACATATATTTCATTGCTAAGAGAACTTATATATCATTTATAATCCATTTCATTTCAATGAAATATAAATTTCATTTAAAAGTCGACAAGAAATTATTTACTATACATATACTATGCTATCTATCCATACATATACATATACTATCTATCCATACAATAATAAAATTTGATATACTTTTGGGTTTTCTTACATGATTTCAGGTATTTCATTACTGTAACTCCTGTGTCAACATCAACACATAAAGTGAAACAAGCAATCTTTCTTCCTATATGCACATTCTGGACTTCTTGCAGAAAAAAAAGGGTACACACAAACCAAGTATAGCTGTTTCACAATGGTAAGTAGGTTGAAGTCAATGTCTAGGGCTTTGAAGGACTGGAATTTCAGGAATAGAATATGAAAAGGAGAAAGAGAGAGAGATGCAGAGAATGAATTCCAGTCACTCCTGAGTCATTACCAACCACTTCAAGACATATGTATGTTCAGATGTGCATGGAACTTTCAACTTGTTTGATAAAATAAAACATAATTTCCAAGAAAATGAATCTTCAAGTACATACATAGGAATTTTTTCATAATAGATAAAATATAACAACTAAAATGTCCATCAACTGTGAATCAATAATAAGCATACACCAAATACATATCAGGAATATTACTCAGCAGATATGAGTATTAATAAATACTTATATGAGTATTGTGTGTATTAAATATTGATACACACAAGGACTCTATGCAGAATGAATATGGAAACCAAGTACAATGGTACATGCCTGTAGTCCTAGCTAACCAGGAGGCAATGGCAGAAAGATGTCAGTCTGGGAGATTTAGTGAGACTTGGTTTCAAAGTCAAAATATAAACAGGGTTGGGTGGGGGAGGACCATAGCTCAGTGGTAAAACACGCTGGGTTCAATTCCCAGTACAGGGGAAAATATTAATCTGGAAAACAAAATGAAAGAAAAAGGTGAAATGGGAAAAAATTGTATAAATATAGGTATAATAAGCTTTGGAATAAATAAAACTAACTAATGTTCAAAACAATGAAGGTATTGGTCTCTTCTGAACAGGTTTTTTTCACCCACATCTTTATTGGTGCATTACAGTTGTCCATATAGTTAGGTGAGCAAGTTTTTGACTTAACCCCAAGGGTGCTTTCTCTATAAAGATTTCTGTTTCTTGATAGTTGCTTATGATCCAAGTCCATGAATTTCTTAAAACTAATTGAATATTACACTTCAAATTTGTTTATTTCACTCAATGTAAATATTATATCAAGTATTGTGTGTCAGCATATGCGTGTGTATAGAATGTGTATGCAGTTTGTGTGTGTATGTAGAGTTAGTTAAGTTGATATTAGAATTAGGGCAATAAAAGATAAACATTATTGTGGAATAGAAAATATGAGTTAATCATGATTACATTAAGAAAGACCAAATACCTCATATATGTTACACAAGTATTTCTGTAATACATATTGGCAACAACCCATGTTGTTTTATGAATGCTTCAAAAATATGCACTGGAGATGTATAGAATGGAAAGTATAAAATATTTTAAAGTCCTTTTCAAAATACTTTCAAAGTATTTTCAAACATTAGTACCATTTTAGCTATCACAAATTCAGCTAAGTCATTGAGAAAGGCATTTCAAATTTTTTGCAAAAGAGCCAAACAAAGGTACCTCTTATGAACAAATGAAAGTTCTACCAAGTCCAAACACAAAATGCTACAAACACTCTACAAAAAGTATTTTTGGCAATTCTTAAAGATAGAACAATTCCATCTATTTTAATTAAGATTTCTAAAATTAATTTTTACATATTAAATTGCTTGACTATAGCATTCTGAGGAATAATAATTACCTGTCCAATTACAATGGTAAAGTGCACCATTGTATTCACTTGGCTCTCTTTAGTTGTGCTTCCTATATTCTTATTCACTTGAACAATATTATTAAGTTCTGAGGGTGATTATATGGGCTGCTTTGTGAATAGGGACAAGTAGCATTTCAGGCAGCTAAAAATAAGGTTCTATTTGGTTTTAAGTGAAATACTTACACCTATCATCATCTTTGAAGATTAGGCACTGAGTATCAGAATTATAATGTTCACTTCTTTAAATATGCTCTGGAAAATTAAGAATTGGTTTGGTGACAGTTAAAATGTTAGGTATTACCTTTCAAATAACATTTTAATATCGTGCCTTCCAACTCACAAAATTAAAATCCTTTAGAGCATTCTCAATTATTAATTATGAGTAGAAGAACAACACTTTCCTCTTTTTTTGTGGCATTAACTAAAACAATGCTCAATGTGAAACAGTTTTCCAAACACACTATGTAATCTGAAGAAAAATTTTACTGAAACTAACTTTCATATGTAATTACCAGAATCAGACCACAAGAGAGAGGGTTTTGAAAATATCTATTATTATTGTAAAATTAAACATGAATATTGGTTTTCTTATTGATCATAATTTTGGCATGTATAAATTTTATGTTGATTAAATACTACTACAAAATTAATCTGATCTATTCAATAAAATTTAGATAACATTGAATGATTTTGAATTGTGGCATATATGGTAAGCATTTTCATATAGATAATAGCAAAACTTTTTTATTCAATTAAGAAATCCATAGGATTTTCCATCTAACACTGTTAGTTCTCAGCAAAATCATGTTTCTTTTTGTACTTTTACATTAAGAATGATGGCCTTGGGCTTTGGTGATGTAGAAATAGCCCAGATTAAGGGAGAAAATGTCCAGCAAGAACTGCATTTCAGTTGAGGGATGGTGGTCAGGTTGTCCATCATGGACGCTAGTTAAAAGTTCTGAGCAAAGCAGGTGTGGGATGTCCTGCCCTGGAACCCTCTTCTCCATGCAGGCTAGCCATATCCCTCCTGAAAACCTCTTCCAATATGATCATAAATCTCAAAATTTCTGAGACATGAGATAGTTTCTTTCATCATCTTTAGTCATCATTATTTTAAACAGAATACTTCCTTATTTTTAGCTAGAAATTATAGTTTCAGGAAGGATATATATTTACTTTCTATTTTAGGGTTGAGTTTTGTTTGTTTTCTGGTGCTAGTGATTAAAACCAAGGGTGTCATGTCTCTAAGCTACATTCCCAGCCCCTGCTTTTATATATGTATGTAAGTATGTATGCATGTATTGTTTTTGAGGCTAGGTCTTGCTAAGCTGCTGGGGCGGGCCTTGAACTCCTGCCTCAGTCTCTGGAGTCTCTGGGATTTTAGGTGTGCCATGACAGGCTAGCCTTCAGACTTTGAAGTTGACTGTGTTCTTAATGTCCTCTGCTGTCCAGGTTCCCTTTTGTGCCCACGAGCCTGCTCCACCTCAAATACCCTCCTGCCACCCTTGTCGGCTCATGTAGCTGAACATCCGTCATTCTGTTCCTCGCCTCCTGTCCTTGATCTCCAGCTCTAAAACTATGTAGAGCATGAAATCGTAGATCTCAAGGAGGTGGCCTGCTCACCAATAGAATGCGATGAAAACACAACTCACAAAGAAGAGCTGATAGGTAGGTAATTGCTGAGTGGTCAAATGGCAATATGTAAAGAATATTGGCGTTCTTCATCTTAAAGCAGAGTCAGAGTAGATCAGACAGGAGCAACTTAGAAACAGGGATGGGGAAAGAGAATCTTAGGTTCCTTTATGACCCATGCTAAAAGGAACAAAGGAAAAAATATGATTACTTATGAGTAAGCACCAAAGAAATAAGAATTTCTGTGCCAAAATTGGACTAATTATCCTTAAAAATGATCACTGGCTGCAGATGACAATAATTTGCTAGGTGTCAAATAGTTCTTTTCCCAAATTAGGGAAAAGCACAATTATAAACAATTAAGTATCATCACTGTTGCTCCACAAGAAACAGGAAAATCTCATTACCACCCAGTTTGAAAACTAAGACATTTTCTAGATGGAGACAGGACTTGTAGTCAAGGATTTTCTACCTTAGCAATCATCTTCGTTCAACCTGTAGATGTAGGAATTTTGCTGAAGGCAGGAAGAAGCAAAATGTTTTGATTCAACATAGATAAGAATTGTAAGTAATTGAGACTGAACAAGATGTCTCCCAAATATAGATCCTGTGACCATCAGATTAAAATGGTTGGGAAAAAACAGGCCACTCTGAGGCCATGTCCAAGTAATCTGCTCCAGTGGGGACCACTATACAAATTGTGAGGCATGTGTGAAACATAGAGCATGAGGGTAAGATGAGAACACAGTAGGTTTTTGACTTGGGAGATTCCTGCGAATCCAACAACTCAAGACCCTAAAGGGATGAATCAAATCAATCAGTACATTTTCTATGAAATCAAAATTTAAAAATATACTTCAAGAAACATTTTAAGTGCTGCAGGAAGACCTAAACGATTCCCATGCTCTATCGAATGTTAATTTCTTACATTGTCTGCACATGTACCTGTAAATGTGCAGACAGCTATGAACTTCACTAAAATATCTCATGGACAATACAACCATCTGAAAGGAAGACTTAAATAAGTTTTTGAGACAAGTGGAACCTTAACAGAATGTGGAGAAATACATTTTAAAATCAACCCATGGTTTATTGTCAAAAGGAAGGTGTTTTAATGGAAGATAATCAATAAAGACTACATGTGACCTCTCATTTCAAAATATCTCTTATGTTTTGAAAAGAAGCCATTGTCTAATTTTGATTCATTGTGCCTGAGGGGAGACCCTGGGGAAGTGTGTGTGTTTGTGTGTAGATGTGTGTGTCTGTGTATAAAGGCCTACGTGGGTATTTACTCCATATGCTTTTAATGAAAGATCTCCATCTGACTCCAGTGGTTTAAAAAACTAATGCAGTGATTTAACCAAAGGAAAAAAAAAAAAAAGGATGCTAGCATCATTGATAGGAGCTGAACCTACAGTGTCAAATAACTATTGGGACTGAAACCTGCGGGTAATACTCCAATATGATTCAACTGTTTTGTGGAATCATTCCCACATGAGATATGACTAAATTATCAGCACAACCATAAATAATGTCCCTGTTCCATTCACTTCTAACTGTATTAGATTCTCAGGGCTGACATAACAAATTAGCACAAACTGAGAGGCTTAAACCAACACTTTTTTCTATGACCATCAGCAGATGTCTGAGATGAAGATGTCAGCAGACCATTGTGTCTCGAGGACCTTGAGGAAGACCCTCTGTGCTTCTTCCTAGCCCCTAGTATTTGTCGTCAGTCCTTAGAGGTCCTTGCGCAGTAGACACAGCACTCTTGTTACAGTCCCCATCATCACCAGGGGTCTTACTCCATGATGGGAGGAAGGCCCTAGTTTCCATCTTTTTTTGTTAAGCTGAAATTTGCTGAATTTACTTTATATTCTAGAAAAAAAATAAATTCTCTTTTGGAATTTGTTTGATTATTCAATGATATTATAGAAGTCTCATTTTTACTAGGAATCTGCTGTTTGATTATGGTATTCTGTTACTCTGTTTTCCCTTTCTTAGCCCCTTTGGATTTTGAGTCTATAAGGAGAGTCCACAAGGGCAGAGGGCAGATGGGAATCTAATACACCAGTTCTTTGGCTTGTCTTCATGATACCTTCAGAAGACCACTTCACACTGGAAGAAGTTTATTGTGGCTCATGGTTTCATCGGTCTCAGTTCACAGACAGCCAAGTCCATTCCTGGGGGCCTGAGATGAGGCAGCATATCATGGCTGAAGTGTGTGAGGAGGAAAGCCAGTCAGGACTTGGCACAAAGAAGCAGAGAGAGACTGCTTCCTTTACCAGTGACAAAATTTAAACCCCATAGCCATGGCTACAGTGACCTTACCTACAGTTACCACCCAGTTAATACATTCAAGTGAATCAACTCACTGATAAGGTTAAGGTTCTCATAACCCAATAATTTTACCTCCAAACTTTCTTGTATTGCCCCACACGTTCTTTTGGGGGACATTTCATATCTAAACTAAAACAGCATCCTTTTGGGCAAACTTTTTCATTCAGGTTGCCTGAAAATACAGGAAAATTTTTTTAGATTTTTGTCTTATTTTGTTTGTAAGAGCCTGATTCCAGGAGAGATCTACTCTCTAAGTATACTTTCTGCCAAGTATTCAAACTTCTAGGTGTCTGAAATTTGAGACACTGTGTCATGTATTTGGGGCTACTATACAAATTAAACAATATACATGACCAATATACATGCCAGATTTTGACAAACACATTTCAGGCCAAGTTCCTGCCACCTCTGCTGGACTTACTTGTCCATAAATTTATGACACATGCATATTTTAATAAATTCTATGATGTTACCCTTGATATAGAATTAATAATATATAGGAAGGCTTGTATTCTGAACCAAAAGAATTTGTTCAAGATTTTAAGAAAGAAATCAAAGAGAATGAACTTGATCTATAAGGAAGGTTCAAAGCAACAGAATCAAAATTGGCTATTGCATACTGAAATGATGACACTTATAGAATGGAATCTTCCTCTAAGAAATTGAAATTATATGAGATGTAGAAAAACGCATAAATTATTTGGTATCCTTTTAGCTTTTCAGATGCTAACTTCTGTAGTTGTTTTTTAAGGGACATGGTTTACATATGTCAATAGACCACTGTGCAAGTTACTAATACTTTACATAAAAACTTGAAGTTAGAAAAACGGATGTTTTATTAAATATTGATTCCAAATTAGGAAATTTCTCCACAGTTGCTTTGGTATTCAGAAACTGTGTGGGGTAAATCACTTAGATTTATACTTTAAATATTATACAAAGACAACAAAAAATTCAAATGTAACCAGAATGGTTGGAATATTTGTCTTCATAGATGTTCAAACAATTATGATGAATTACCATTTCAACATAGCCTTGTTAACAAAGAAATTTATTATTCCTCAAAACATCAAATTCAATAGGGTCAGCCCAAGAGTTGATTCAATAGCCCCTATATATAAGACTCAGATTCTTCCTATATTTAATACTGATATTTTTTATTTTTGTTTATCCTTAAATGATTGCCAAAATTTTATGTTTTAAATATTGGTGGGAATCTTTACAAAGAAAAAAAGAAGCATAATATATTTTCACATTTCAGGAATAAATTGTGCTTGAACAAACTTACACCCACACATCCGTGGACAGAAATTTTTCTTGAGTCCTGTTTAGGATCAATTTTCTTTTGGAGTATATGGAAGTTGGGTCAAATTTTCATGCAGTACATGGCTATAGGGATAATGGATGTGTAGCTAAAATCATTGGAAATCATTTAATTACTAATTTTATACACATATGGCACTATTTATATATATATGTATATATATGTGCACATCTAGTATATTATGTATATGTCTCAATATATATGTACATATATGTATACACACACTCCTCTGATTTTTATTTAAGCTAAAACAATTTTTCTATTCTCCATTTCTAAATAAATTCTGTGAAATGTGCTGATTAAGGAAGATGTCCAGATGTGTGCAGTGTTTCTTTGTGGCACATATACATGTCAAAGTATAATACCATTGCCTCTGATTATAACTTTTGGTTATTGAACACACTATGCCTGACCATTTTATTTGCTTATTAATGCAGTTTCTACCTACCTGTTCAGCTATCCATCTATCTACCTTTCAGTCCCTTCATTTTAAATTGATCCTCCTTTCTTGATCTGTCTTCCTGTAAATAGGGATTTTTTCTAATTATGATATCCATATTATCTGGTTAGAGATTTTATTAGTGTTTTTCATACAGAAGGATGTATTTAGTTCATTTAAACTTTTTAATATTCTTACTTTGATTAAGTAAATGTATTCTCAAAATTTGCTTGAAATAGTTTTGATTGTATTGACCATTTTATGTTAATATAAGCGAAAATATAAGACAGAACCACATCTATAAATCAGAAAGAGTGATAAAAAGAGTAAAAATATCTCTTAAGGAAAGACTTAAAGTTTCACACATTGCTGGTGGAAATATGAATTATTCAAATTATTACATTCTACACAGAAAATAATGGAGCAATGGCTATTAAAATTAAAATTAGAAATACACTATAACCTAGAAATTTACTTCCGAGGGATCTATCCTATCTTATCTATATGAATAATGTAGGCAATAATAAAAATATAGGTATGTGGTTTTTTAATTATACCATTGCTTAAGTTTAGAAAACCATAAAAATAGAGCTATGTGGCTATTAATAAGATTAGGCTTGAGAAAAACATATGAGTTAAATGTGCTTTATATTAACTATATATTTTATCTATTAATTAAAATGGAGATATTTCTATGGAGCAATAATAAAGAAAAAGTGAAGAAAATTATATGACATAACCCCATTTTAAACAACGGTTGGTAAAAGAATCCCTCTATATTAGCTTTCATATTATTAGAAATGAAGCTGTGGTTAGAGTCACACAAAGAACTTACAGATAATAAGAGATGTTGAATTGGTGTGTCCTTCCAGAAACATGACAGTATATTGAAAATTATATCCCTATGTTAACTTTATAGTTAACTATGCAGTTATTAGTGTATATGTTTCAGATATGTTGACATGCTTCAAAAATATCACACTCTGCAACCAGGGCTGGCAAACATTTTCTATAGAGTTAGTAAATATTTTCTCTTTCCTGGCTGTATATGCTCTCAATGACAGCAGCATCTGCTTCTTTTTCTTCTTCCCAACCCCTGCTCCTTTCCATACTATGTAAGTTAAAAGCCTTTTTTTTTTTTTTACAATTGTTATACTAAGAATACTGAACGTAGGTAAGGGATACAGCTCAGTGGTAGTGTGCTTCCCCAGTGTGCACAGGACTCTGGGTTCAATCTCCAGTACAGAAAAAAAAAAAAGAATATTTATACATTCATCATGTGATTCTTTTTTTTTTTTTTTTTTGGTACTGGGGATTGAACTCAGGGGCACTCGACCACTGAGCCACATCCCCAGCCCTATTTTGTGTTTTATGTAGAGACAGGGTCTCACTGAGTTGCTTAGTGCCTCGCCATTGCTGAGGCTGGCTTTGAACTCGCGATTCTCCTGTCTCCTGTCTCAGCCTCCCTAAGTGCTGGGATTACAAGCGTGAGCCACCGCGCCCGGCTCTCATCATGTGATTCTTATCTTTTTTTCTTTTCTTTTTTCCTGTCTTCTTTTTTTTTTTTTTTTTTGTTACTGAGGATTCAACTCAGGGGCACTCGACCACTGAGCCACATCCCCAGCCCTGTTTTGTGTTTTATTTAGAGACAGGGTCTCACTGAGTTGCTTAGTGCCTCGCCATTGCTGAGGCTGGCTTTAAACTCGTGATTCTCTTGTCTCAGCCTCCCAAAGTGCTGGGATTACAGGCATGATCCTCATCTTAACAAATTTCAAATATAAAACATAATATTAGACTCTATGTGTAGAGTTAACCTATAGAATTTGATCCTCTTCTTAACTCATGAGATGTGTAATGACAAGCCATTTAACAAGAAGGTGTTATTTGTCTCACAAAACACAGCTAAACACCTGTTATCTTGTTTGTTTTAATTTAATTTTTGTGGTCCATTTAATTATATATTATGGCATGCTTTGATCATGTTCACCCCTCAGTACTCTATCTAGCCCTCTCTTTCCCCCTTCCCTTAATCTTCTCCTATAATCTCCTTGATACTTTCATGTTGGGTCCCCACGCCAAGTTCCACAAGTGTAGGAAAGCATGATAATTTCCTTTCTGTGTCTAGTTTATTTTGCTTGACATTGTGAGCTCCAGTTCCATCCACTTTCTTAGAAGTGATTGTGATTTCATCCTTCTGTGTAGCTGAATAATGCTCCACTGCATATATACTTCATATGATATGCAATAACAGGCCTTTTCATAACAGGGTGACATTTGTTCAATGAGGCATACAGAAATAGCACCTGCTCATTATTCGTTTTAACTTAAATTTTATGAATGCATTTTAATTATACACAATCAATAATACATTTTCTTCATCTATTCATTCACTGATGGCCACCTAGCCTGATTCCCTAACTCACCTGTTGTGAACGGTGTTATGGTAACCACAGGCACATAGGTGTCCCTACAGTATGCTGACTTCTGTCCCTTCAAGTGTGGATCAAGGAGTGGTGCAGCTGAACCTAATGGTATTTCCATATTTATTTTTTAGGAAACTCAATATTGAGTTTCATAGTAACTCTACTAACGTACACTCTACCAACTGTGTATAACAGTTCCTTTTCCCCATATCCACACCAGCATTTATCATTTTTGTGTTCTTCATAATAGCCATTCTGACTGGGATGAGATGTCATTTTGACTTGCATTTTCTCATGACTCAAGAAGTCATTTGTACTTTGAGAAGTGTCTTTTCAGTTCATTTGCCCATTTACTGATTTTTATTTTTATTTTTGGTATTCTGGCCTTAGAATTTCTGATGAGAAATCTGTTTTTAAAGACCTTTAAAAATAGTGTGGCACATTTCTCTTGCAGCTTTTGATAGTTTTTCTTCATTCTGAAATGTTGGCATTTGGTGCCTCCTGAGAATTCCACTTGTAGAAGGGGCAGTTAATCACCTTGGAGGTAGGGGGCACAGTAGGTCCCACACACTGCCCCTAACTATGGCCTTCCAAGGCTTAGTCCCCACATGAAATCACATGGGTGTGCTCAGTTTTCCAGCCTTCTTTGACTAGTCAATCAGACCACCACCTAAGAAAGAAAGCTAGCTGCACTGTCTCCTGCATCTTCAACCTGAATTCACTACATATAATCTCTATGCCTACCTCAGGGACATTCCAACAGGCTCACAGTAGGTTACCAGGTTGATCCTGGCTGAGTTCATGGCAATATTTTCTGTGGTCTTGTGATGAGGCCCTGCGGAAGGCTCTTGATATCATTCCATGACTTCAAACAATGTTAATGCCACCTCGAGCATCCTTGGATCATGGGCCAAGTGAGAAAGCCCACAGAAGCCTGGGTTTGTCACAGAGTCTTCTCTTATCCTCATTCCCACTCAAAATTAGCAGATTTTTGGGTACCTCTGTAAATGGGTCAGAGTAATGCACTCGAATGGGAATATGTTTCCTCCAAAAGCCAAGGAAATACAGTAGTTAATATGCTTCTTTCTTGGTTTTAGAAAGTGCTGGATGACATAATTAATCTTAAAAAAGATATCTCAACAATCCCAACACCCACTAAAGCAGAGAGTCCCTAAATTTTAGTCAGGTTTGTTTACTTTCTTCTGACTTGCAAATGTCTTACCAATGAATTTTATAGTTGTTGCTAGTTCATGTTTGTTAGATCCAATAAGCACAGTGTACCAGTATAATGACTCAATGTGATATCCTGCAAAAAACAAAGGAAACCAAGATCCCTACAAACTAAATTATGATAGAGGGCTGGAGAGTTGATAAACCCTTGATATATAAAGGTAAAGGTATATTAATAGGCTTTACAGCTGAAAGATGACTCCTTCTCATGGGTCTCATGAGCAGGCATAGAGAAAGTGTAATTTGCCAGATCAATAGCCATAAAGCAGATACCAGGAGATGTGTTAATTTGCTCCGACATTCAACTCACATCTGGTACAGCAGCAACAATTGGAGTCACCACCTGGTTTAGCTTAGAGGAATACACTGTCATTCTTCCAGATACATCTGTCTTCTGCTAAGGCCAAGGAGGAAATTTGATGGAATATGTTGGAAATCACAATCTGTATTTTTCAAGTTCTTAATGGTAGCATAATCTCTGCAATCCCTCCAGGAATGTAATATTGCTTTTAGTTTACTGTTTTCCTAAGCAAAGGCAATTTTAATAGCTTTCTTATGGCCTTTCTCACATAATAGCCTTCATCTCACAGCTCAGGGAACTACTCTAGCAATCCTCCTAGCTATTAAGCACATCTATTCCAACTATACATTTTGGAACTGAAGAAATAATTACAAAATGGTTCCAAGCACTCCAATTGGTGGACCAAAGTGAAGTTTCAGGTCTTATGAAATTACTGTCAGTGCAGAGCTACTGTGAAATAATTCCCAAAACATCACAGGTCCCTTTAGAAAAAGAGCTGGAATTGTGACTAACCATATGCAATTAGTCAGTATACTGGGATACATATTTAAGGAAAACTGTCCTCCTCTTCATTCAAAGGGTTCCAGGTCTTTAAATTGACCCAAGAAAGGAATGGAATGAGTATTATGACTCTCTTCATTCATCGTTGAAATTAGACTTTTGTTCCCTTGAGCTAGAACTTCTCTGCACATGCAAGTCGAAGAAGAATTTTAGTAGGCTTCCTGTCTGTTTCACTTCTAGGAACACCAAGATGACTAGGCAAGGCCATCAGGTGTGCGCAAGTCAAACAATTACAGTTGCTCTTTTGAATCTAGAATCTGCTATGGTTAACCAAGTCCACTTAGCTTTTGGAATGTGAGTGCCATTTCTGGGCTCCAACTGCCTTATGATCTGATCACTCCCATTCAATTTAAATACCCCAATCCAGTGGCTGCATTTCACTGTAAGTTACAGTCTTCATATAAGAGTTATCAAAGACCTCTTCAAGGATCCCAGGGATTCCCTTACAAATGTATTGCTCACATGTGTAGTAAAAAATACACCCACTAGATCTCTATAATGTAGGTCATTCTTAAATGACAAATCAAATCTAGTGTCTCAATATCAGTAAGCCTTTGAATCTCTTCCTTTATAGTATACAGAGGGCCTTGACATTTCAAGTGCATTGATTGTGGGCCACATTTTGATCTATTTTTTTAATCAACCAAACAAACCAACTCCCTGAGCCCCACATTAAATACAGAACATCTGTTTAGTGTCCATATAAACTCAGCAAGATAATTTTATCCCATTAATGATTAACCCACATATATTAATATAGTTTACAAACATGTTCCACAAATCTTTGCATGAGTTAGTAAAATAAAGTTCGTTTGTAATGAAGTATAATTCATAATAAATCACACTGTACTTTAGTAGTTTTATGATATTTGAGTTTAGAGGCCTATAAATAAAAATAAATAATAGAGATCCTGAAAGAGTCACCAGTGTTTTGCAAGGGCACTTTCTCTGAGGAGTCCACTAGAATTTCTTCAGCTAATGGAAGGCTAATTTCTTCAAAAAGAAATGCTTTGATGGCAAAGAATATTCATCAGAATTTAGAGATTTAGTGTACTCAGCTTCATCAGAGTATTCCCATGTGTCTCCATTACAATATTTAAGAATCTAGGTAATCTGCTTTATTCATAGTGTCCTGATTTTAATGTTAATTTCATCAAAAAATATACCTCCATGCAATTGTCTAGAACACTGATTGTTCAAATATCATCATATAATGGCCTTGTCAAATGGATACATAAAATTAGCCATCCATGGTCTTCATTTTCATTGATCTATGCTTTAATCTATTAATACCTTTTGATTACTTTATTAGAATATCTTATTTATTTTCTAATTTCTTACAGTGAATCATGAATTTTAATTATCTTCATGAGTTTTTATTAGAATTATCTAGATCTGCATGCCTGTATCTACAACTTGAAAACTTTCAATAGCATTGCCTACTTATTATCTCTCTTTGTGTGACAAGGACTTC
Organism: Xerus rutilus; assembly: GCA_028644305.1. Classification (NCBI taxonomy): domain Eukaryota; kingdom Metazoa; phylum Chordata; class Mammalia; order Rodentia; family Sciuridae; genus Xerus; species Xerus rutilus. Next base: position 7,467,527 of record CM053408.1, on the reverse strand, counting down.
ATTAAACATGGATGTCCATGTAAGCACCTGTAGGAAAGTGCATGTGTTTTTATTAGAAATGGCCCTTTTGCCCAAGCTTGACAATTATAGTGCATCTCTGTAATTCTGGCTAATCAGGATGCTGAGGCAGGAGTATTGCATTGCAAGTTTGAGCTCAGCTTGGCAAACTAGTGAGATCCTATCTCAAAATAAAAAGTAAAAGTGACTGGCTGGGCATGGTGGCATATACCTATAATCCCATGGGCTAGGGAGGCTGAGGTAGGAGGATCATAAATTTAAGTTCAGCCTCAGCAATTTATTGAGTTTCCAAGCAACTTACTGAGACCCTGTCTTAAACTTTTAAAATTAGAAAAAAGGCTGGGGATGTGGCCAAGTGGTTCGGCACCACTAGGTTCGATCCCTCGTACAAAAGGAAAAAGAAAATGAAAATGGGAATGAAATGTGTCTCCAAGGAAGAATATTTACTTACCTCCATATGCAAAGTCCCAGGATGAATCTCAAATGCCATCAAAATAAAAAGAGCCCCTTTTAACTAAAAATGCTTTTAATATTTTCCAGTCTTCATTTTCTTTTTATATTTGCCTAATATGTCTTTTCCTATGTTTTCAAACGTTTCTTTACACATGTTTTCTATAAGAAAATGTCTGCTAGTTTTGCATTACCAGTGTGGGAAAATCTACCTATGTATACATAATGTAGTGATTGCTATACTTTACTGCATTTTCCCATATTATTGTCGTGTTTACGTTCCTTTCTTTTTCATGTTTAATAATGTAATAATTAATTCCACTATGTCACCTTGTTTATTTGAAAGTAATCCTATGTGATGTCTATTCAATTAATGCTTGTCTTTTATGCATATACTCACGATAGGAGGAATAGTTACTTATTATTCTAATCCCACTTTTTTTCTGCCACAATATCTCTTTTCCTCTGGCCATGTCTACTCCACTAAAATGATAACCTGACCACAGTGACTTTTGTTCTTTTTCTTTTCTCCCTTCCCTAACAAGAGTTTGTGGAGTCCCTCATCACTCCTTGTTATGGTTTGGATGTGAGATGTCCTCCAAAATCTCACAAGTGAGACAATGCAAGAAGGTTCAGAGAAGAAATGATTGGGTTATGAGAGCCATAACTCAATCAGTCTATCAATCAATCACCTGATGAGACAATTGAGTGGTAACTGAAAGTAAGTGGGGTATAGCTGGAGGAGGTAGGCATTGAGGGTGTGTTTTGGGGGTATATACTTGTATCTAGTGAGTGGAATATCTCTTGGTTTTCTGATCATTATGTGAGCTGCTGCACTCCATCACATCTTCTGTCTTGATGTTCAGCCTCGCCTTGATCCCCGAGGAATGGAGCCAGCTGTCCAAGGACTGAGACCTCTGAAACTATGAGCTGCCCGGTAAAAATCTTCTTCCTCTACAATTTTTCTAGTCAGATCTTTTAGTCACAGCAGCAAAAAAGTTGACTAAAATCCTTCTATTTACACTATTATATTTACAAGTGTCTCAAATAATTTAATATTTTTTACTTTTAAATCATTAATAAAGCATCTTTTTCTTTATTCTATATATACAGAATCTGTATTTAGTATTTGTATTAACATTTTCCATGGGTTATTTTTGTCCTTAGTGGAATAGCTATATTTACATTGCAAGGATCAATGATTTTTTTTCTTTCAACATTTTATGGCCTTTTTCTTTTAATATTTTATGGTCTACGTTGGGATTTGAGTTATGTAAGGAATATGAACTCCAAATGGTGCAGTAATTTTGTTTTTGTTTTTACTTCTTGAGGGATAAATGATATTTTGACTTGTTACATGACTATAAACACAAGTACATACGATTTTGCTCTCAGATTATCCCAAAATTTTATGTGAAAATACATAATGCTGAAAATTACATTCTATTGTTATTTTGATTTTGAGCAACTGTCATATACTTTTACTATAAAATTAGAAGATGCACTTCAATTTTAGTCTAGTACTCATAGAAAACCAAACAAAGTGGCAAAAACATACATTGTAAAACAATCGTAATACTGAGGTCTGGGCTAGGAAGGGAAAAAAATAAACAAAATATTTTAGAATTATAGCAACCATGCCTTTTTGTATTTGCGTAAGCACATGTTAAATTAAATCTCTTCATTCCAAATACAGCCATCACTCAAAAACTCATTGGGAAAATGTTTTAATGAAAATTCAATCAATATTTTCTATAACCAGTTCTAACTTTTAAATTTTAGATGTCTAAACATGATTCTGAAATGCAATAAATATTATCAATATATTCAAAACTATGAAGTAAATAAAGAAGTACTTTTTTAAAAAAGTCAGATGGGATATTCATTTATGAATATGCAGAGTAACCTTAATAAATGCCTATATCTGGGTCAGAGTCTCTAATCATTTTGTTTGTCAGCTCTTCATTCTGTGGCCATAATACCTGACAAGAACAGCCTAGAGGAGGAGTTTATTTTGGCTCCCAGTCTCAGAGGATCAATCCACGGCCAGTCGATTCTACTGCTCTTGGTCTGAGTGAGGCAGAACATCCTGGGAGAAGGGCAGGGAGGAGGAAAGCCACTCTGCTCAAGGCAGCAGGAGACAGAGATTTGATGAGGAGCCAGGGACAAAACAATCCCCAAGGGCAATCCTCCAGTGACCGACATCGTTCAGCCTACAGTCACCACCAATAATCTTTCCAATTAATCCATGAAGTGATCATGCAGGAGATCACGGTGCTCCTCCTCTAGTCTTTTCCTCTATGCACGTTGCTGCATTGCCAGGTGAGCTGTCCTGGCCACATCTCATTACGAAAACACCAACAAACAACTGTGGGTCTCAAACATACAGATTCAAACACTGCATCATCAGATAGACTATGATCAGATGATTGTAGTTTCCTAAAAAGAAAAAAAGTGAAAAAAAATTTATTACACGTTTTCAAATTTTCTCATAATCATTTTTTAAATTACATTTAATATAGATTAAATGTACATGTTACATATTAATTTAATTACATATTAAATTACATTTAATATGTATACCACCCACAATGCTTCTAATGGAAGTGTATAATGTACTGACATTTAAAGCTCCCTATCTGTTTTGTGACATATCTTCTTTGATTTAAGAACTTACGTCTTTTTCTGTTTAACAATATATTTAAGGATGATTAGTGATAGTAACTCCAATTCCACATATTGAATCCATAACTGTCTTAGGTAGAACAGAGCAAAGGCTTATTAGAAATGTATCATTCTTTTATGTTTTCTGTAAGGTTTTTATTTATGAAAACTAAAAATAGTTATGTTTGTATCCTTCATTTGACAGAGAAACTGAACAAGATTTTTACATAAAATTGTTTTGATCACATTGCATAATGTATTATAAAGAACACAGCGCCATCTAATGGACAACATTATTCCCAAGTTGCGTTCTTAAGTTTACATGGACTACATCCACCACACACACACACACACACACACACACACACACACACAGCACAACTATTAGTAAATAGCAGAAAGATAAGTAGAGTAGACGAGGGAAGGAAACAGGGAGGAAGAGGAAAGATAAAGGGAAAGTTCTGGGGACTGATTTAGAACAAATTATATTCCATGCTTTTATAATTATGTCAAAATGAATTGTATAACTTAAAATAACCAATAAAAATGACAACATATCAACAAAAGGACTATAGTTTTCCTAAATATTCACTCGAGTTTTCACATACATAACATAATTTGCTATTGTTTGATCGACAGAGTGTTGCTGAGTTATCATCATCCAAACCAAGATTAAAAAAGGAGATCACACTCCACATATAAGGCTTAAAAAATAAGAAAGACAAACCTGGTAAATCTGTATCTTATGAGGAACAATTTTTAGAGTTACATATATTTCGGAAATGATATTATCAGTTTTAGAAAAAACATATATTGTAGAGAATGTCACGCAGTAATTCTGCATGCAAATGTGATTTTTTCCCTCCTGGTAGAAAGGGAAACATGAGGATGGAAAATGAATGTAGGACACAGGGAATATTTCAAAAACAGAAAACATTTGAAAGTTGGAGTAAGGCCATCCAGATGTTTGATGGGAGTGTGGTTTCTTATTTTGCTATGCCAATTTAGGATTGAAAATAAAATATTTTGCTTTATGATCATAGCAATTTCTGGTCAGGATAACAATTCAGGGAATACGCCAAGACAGAAGCTGACTCTTGGCTTTGCTCAATTCTGAATTTCTTTTTTCTTTCTTACATAACTTATAGGTTATTATTTTATTGAGATTTTGAGTAAGTAATTAATATACCCCAAGGAAGGTGCAGATATGAATTTGCACCCTGGTAGGTTGTCTTACTCAGTACAACATTTTGAGTGCTGCAGTATAGGATTTAATTAAGTAGTAGAAAGAAGACTTGCAATCATTGAGAGAAAACATAATTATGACACCTTACAAAATAGTCTTCTAATCTATGTTCTTTATTTTGGGAGATGTAAAGCACTGGTGTTTTCATATCCAAATGCTAATATGGAGGAGAAGGAGGTTAGCTAAGTATGAAGTGTGGAATATATAGTAAGTCTGAGAGCTAAAATATTTTATTTTAGTGGCATAAATGCAATTTGTATGATGAAGTTTAAAACACAAGTGTAAAATCCAGACAGAGAAAATTCTTCCTAAAATTTTTTGACATACTATAGTTTGAAGGGTGGAAGAGAAGCATTTGTACACTTTGCAGTATGTACTTCACAGATTTCTCTTATTGCTTCTCCTTTGTAATTTGAATTTAGGTTAAATATATTCACCATTTGTAGACATATGTGTAAACTTGACTTTATGTGACACTGAATTCAAGCATCACTGGGGACTTAACATTTAAGAACTAAAGGTAAGTTTATAAAGATAAGCTTCACTTTACCTGGTATTAGTGATAACTGTACAATATATATGTTCAATGAAGTCTTAACTAACCAAACACTTTCACCTATAAATACACATACAGCTTGATTCTCATAATTTAATTAAGCAAAACACATTTTTCATTATGTTAGTTTATAAATAAGGAAAGCAGTCATTGGATATTTTTTTGTGGTTTCCCATCTCTTATCATATCAATAAAATGTCCATCTATGTGAATTTGTGTTATATTCAGTACTTTATTAAAAGATAGGTTTTATGCTAGATTATTTTGTCCAAAAGTCAAAGACAAAGAAAATTCCTAAGAATTGCAAATTATAAGACATAAAGTACATACAAGCAGTCCCAATATGACCAGCAGTAGTCCCCAGAGAGACCCAGTAGTTCAGGAAAGATTGGAAGGACATATGCAAAGATTTGAAGAAAAAAATTGCCAATCAAGAATATTGCACCAAATAAAGAAGATAAGGATTTTTTCAGACAAAAACTAAGGAATTTCACAAACACTGGATCTATCTCTAAAGAATTGCTCAAGGGACTTTTTACAACGGAACCTAAAGAACCCTGATGGAGACACACAAATATCTGAAAATATACAATTTACAGGTCAGGGTAAGCAACTAGGCAAAAGTTATAAAATCTCCAATATCATAATTGTGAAAAATAAACCACTTACATCTAAAATAGGAAGATTAAAGGACAAAACAAATGAAAATAATAAATACCACAAAACATGTTCATGGAGAGGTAATATAAAAAGATAAAAATTGAGATGAAAAATTCATAATGAGGGGTCAGAGTTAAAGTGTAAAGCCTATTTGTTTCCTTTTTACTGTGAATATTGTTATTTGTTTAAAATAACCTGTTATAACTAGAAGATATTTTTAGTAAGCCCCATGGTAACCACAAAGTAAAAACCTATAATAGATACACTAAAATTTCAAAGCATAGAATCAAAACACACTGCTAGAAAAAATATTTTAACCACCAAAGACAACAAAGAGGAAGATAGGTACAAAGGGTCTACAAAACAAGTAGAAATCAAGCAAAGATGTGTTAATAGTAAGTTCCTACCCAACAACAGTTACCTTTACTGAAATAGATTAAATTCCTATTAAAAGGCCTCAAGTGTCAAGTGGATAATAAATCAGCAACCATGTGTGTCGCCTCTACAAGACTCACTTCTCCAGTAAGGACAGACTGAAAGTGAACAGATGGAAAAGATATTTTAGACAAATGAAAACAAATGTGAGCCAGGAGCATCTGTACGGAAATCAGAGAAGCTAGACATTCAGTCAAAAACTATAAAAAGAGAGAAACAGGACCATTATAAAATAGCAGAAGGGCCAATAGATCACACAATGTAAACATTGTAAATGTATGTGCATGCAACATCAGAGCATCTAAATATAGAAAACAAACCAATAGACCTTCAGAAAGAGACAGACTGAGGAGGTAATAGTAGAGGACTTCAACTTCCCCTTTCCATCTATGGCCAGACCATCCTACAGAAGATCAACCCAGAAACACCACGTTTAAACTGCTTCCTATACCAGATGGACTTAAGAAAAGACATGTACACAGCACACCATCCGAGAGCTGCCCAGCATACCTGCTTCTCAGCTCCACACAAGCATTCTCTAGGGTAAATCACGTGATAGGCCACAAAGTCTCCACACGTTTTAAAAAATCAAATTATATCAATTATCTTTTCTGAACACCATGAAATGAATTTAGAAAATAACAAGAAGAGGAGTTCTGGAAAATTTACAAATACGTGGAAATTAGATAACAGGCTACTGAACTTCCAATGTGTCATTGGAAAAATTATAAAGTTTCTTGAGGCAAATGAAGGTAACAATATAACATACTAAAACTTATGGGATCCAGCAAAGTCAGTTCTAATAAGGAAATATACATCAACTTCGTGGCAATACATATGAACTTCAGAAATAGAGAAAAATTGAAATTGAAAAAAAATTACAATAATATCTGAAGAACTAGAAAAACAAGAGCAAATTAAACTCAAAATCGGTCTAAGGAAAAAAGCAGTACAGTTTAGAGCAGGAAGAAATGAAATAACAAAAAATACAAAACATCAAAGAAACAGTTGCTTTTTAAAAAGATAAATAAAACAGACAAATCTTTAAACTGAGAAAAAGAGAGAACTCACATAAATAAAATCAATAATGAAAATGGAAACTTAACAACCAATACCACAGAAACACAGAGGATCGAATGATACTGTTTTGCGCTACTGTAGGAAACAAATTGGAAAACCTAGAGAGAATACTTGAAGTCCAGGACACACAAATAGATCTGCCATGTGATCCTGCAATCATGTCATGAAGTCAGTCACAGAAAGGAACACCAGGTGATCTCACATATACATGCAATATTAAAATGTTGATCTCATAGAACTTGGAGAGCTGAATAACACTTACCAAAGACAAGGAGGGAAGGCAGAAGGGAGAATGTGGTGAGGTCCAGTGCTATCTAGTTAAATAGGAGGAATGATTTTGGTGTTCTGTGGAACAGTTGGTGGAATACAGCTGAGACTAATGCATTGTATATCTCAAAATCATTACAATAAAGGATTTTAAATGTACATACCATAAAGAAGTGATACAATTTAGGCTAATAAATATATATATATTTTTAATATTTTTTTTAGTTATAGATGGACACAATGTCTTTATTTCATTGCTTTGTATGTGGTGGTGAGGATCGAACCCAGGGCCTCACGCATGCGAGGCAAGCGCTCTACCGCTGAGCTACAATCCCAGCCCCTAATAAATATATTAATTGCAATGAGTCAATCATTACCTGAAGTATATGCATCAAAATAGCACTTTGGTGTAGGGAATGTAGCTCAGTAGTGAAATGAAACCTGCACACCTAGCACTTGTGTTCCAGGAAGCCTGGGCTCTGTTCCTCAGCATCACACACACACACACACACACACACACACACACACACACACAAATCACATTGTGTCTAATAAATATGTATAAATTTTATGTGTCAAAGGAAAAAAAAGAGTCATTTTAGGGAAGATAAATGAATCAGCTCCACGCGTGAACTAACTCTCTCTCTCTCTCACACACACAATATTTTTATGCACAATATTATTTAAAACTTCATAATATGCAAAAACAAATTTAACACAAGTACATCTGTGTAAAGAAAACTCTAAAATGTCTGCACAAAAATTTAAAGAAAATCTAAATAAAATGAAAACTACCCAATGTTCACTGATAGGAGGAATCAATACCATTAAGATGACAGTTTTCCCCCAAATTAATTTTTTACCCAACACAATCCCTCTTATAAGCTAATGAAACTCTTTTGCAGAAATAGAAAAGCTGGGCCTAAAGACATAGGATAGATAGTACAAGCAATTTTAAAAATGAGGAAAGATTAAGAACTCAGCACTTGATTTTAAAACTTATTCTAAACCTGTAGTTGTTAGGACATTCAATTTATGCTAATGAGCCTAGGGTGCAGACTTGCCCGCCAACAGCATTTCATCCATGATGTGAAAGCTTCCGACATAGAGGGTAGAAACATGCATGTCGGATTCTTGTCTACCTAGGGGTGCCAAATGGCAGTGGCATTGAGGTGCGTTAGAAAGCTTAGGAGAGTGGACATTGGGGACCAAATGACATGGCGGAGAATGCTTCATGGTCCTTAGGTGGAGCAGGAGAGAAGTACACTCTGGGCAGGGCCCCACACAGCTTCTCCACAGTGGGTTCTATGACAGCTAATGTTTGGAGCAAAATCTGCTCACTATTTTACTGGCCATACAGACCGACTACATTAACATCTTGCTTTTCTTACTACCTCTTCTACTTTTTAGTTAAAAAGTTCACCTTCTTCTTATGTAGCTGCTGCCCTTGCCGGATACGAGAGTTTAAATTTTCACCTGGTCCAAACATAAGATGAAGGAAAGTTTTCAGTTGTGTTAGGATCTAAATCTTAATTTCTTTTAATGCTTTTACTTTATAGATAATTAGCAGTTTTCTTCATTAGCATTGCCAGCCCATTCTAGAGCAGTGAGAGCTCAATACTAGTCAATGCCTTACCCATTTTTTTTAACCTATGTTTATGTGTCACAAGAACATCTTCTTTTTTTTTTTTTATTCATGATGTAGCCAAATTTTATTTTATT
>CM053408.1:7372858-7458329 GCA_028644305.1 Xerus rutilus | reverse complement strand
CTATACCCATTCCCCTTTCCTGCCCCCCACCTCCCCCATGTCGCGTCTAGTGTTTCTCTATTTCTCTTATGTTTCCCATTCCCACCTCCCTTATTCATCAGCATCCATTAATCAGAGAGACCATTCGGCATTTGGTTTTTTGGGATTGGCTTACTTCACTTAGCATAATGCTTTCCAGTTCCATCCATTTGCCTGCAAAAGCCATGAACAGAACATCCAAGAACATCTTCTGAAAGAGGCAATGTTCTCTCTAGTAGTCAGGACCTACTAAAAACAATGTTAAGAGCTCTAGGGGCTGGGGAGGTGAAGCTTGGAGGTATCGAGCAAGCTTATTATGAGTGAGACCCTGGGTTCAATCCCCAGCACTGAAACAAAATCAACCAACAAAACAATAACAACAAATATCCTAGCTGTCATTTTTGAAGGGTTTTGGCATGTGTGATAGATGACATAAAGGATTGGGCTGTAACATAACCCAGGTATTGCCCTTCCTTTCTTCCTTCCTTCCTTCCTTCCTTCCTTCCTTCCTTCCTTCCTTCCTTCCTTTCTTCCTTCCTTCCTTTCTTTCTTACCAGGGATTGAACTCTGGGGTACTCGACCACTGAGCCACTTCCCCAGCCCTATTTTGTGTTTTATGTAGAGACAGGGTCTCACTGAGTTGCTTAGCACCTCGCCGTTGCTGAGGCTGGCTTTGAACTTGCGATTCTCCTGTCTCAGCCTCCCTAAGTGCTGGGATTACAGGTGTGTACCACCGTGCCTGGCTCCATTCATTCTTAATAAGCATTACCCGGCAGACCCCTAATCTTCAGAATAATCCAAGCAAGTTCTAATGATTTACTTGTATTCTACCCATAGTAGTCACAAATCTCCCCTTGAATGCCTACTGTAAATGTATGTCTCTGTCACTGACATCTGAGATGAATGAAGACTTCTTCCTGTTTGGGACAGTCACAGTCTTAGTTACTAGGATGGGTCCACCTGATGCCCACATCTGGAGTAGTTCTAGTGAGGTTCATGACAATTGTGCAACATCTTTGAATGTATATGCTGCTACTTGCCTTACAAATACTTCTGAATTTTTTCTCATTAGTGTGCAATAAAATGGAGAATCACCTATGGTTTAGTTTAACAGTACAATTTTTTCAATATATTGCCAATGGTTCTCATAGAATTCTTTTAAATCTTATGAATCAGCCCATTGGCCCTTTTCCTTCCTCTCCCTGGGAGTCCTGTTGTCTCAGCATCCTCTACATGCTTTCTCTAGGGGTTGTGCAGGCTGTGTCTTGCACCAAATCACAGAATGAGGGAGTGGAATCAGGAAGCATGGTCTTCAATCTGTGTACCCTGGAAGGTGCCATTGACCTGGAGGAGGGCATGATTAGGAGGGCTGCCTAGAGGGACATGAGTTTTCAAAGTCAATCCTTCACAGGGTATAATAAAGATTCTTTATTTTTGGATGGTGTAATAGTGACGGTTTTCAATCACAACTGACCCATTTACCCTCTTGCCTCACACCTGGGCAAATCAGTAACAAATCCTAGATGTTCTTCCCTTGGCACCAGTGGAAATGTCAAACCACACGACACTCTGCCAGGAAAAGCCTCATACTCCAACCTCATGCTATAGTTACTCTAAAAACCCCAAACCAAATTCATTTCCTGGCTCATTCAATTCATTTTCAGTCCTGCTTAGGGTGTGCCATTGGGTACTGTATCTTGTCCCCTGCTCCCCACTCTCTTTCTGCTCCCAGATGCCATGAGCTGAGACACTTTCTTTCTCCACACACTTCCACGTAGTGTTCTTGCCTTCTCCACGTAATGGAGCCAGCAGTTTAAGGACTGAGAATTCTCTGAATCTGTGAGCCAGAATAATTTTTTTTCTTTTTCTTAGTTTTCCTTGTCAGATACTTTGGTCACAATGATGAAAAGCTGACTAACACAATATCCAAAACACTCCCATGTTTACCTGAAGTCCTTCAGCACTTAGGTAGGTACATACTATTAGATTATTATAAAACATTTTTGATGTTTGAAGTATTGGGCCTAAATGTATTATTTTTCTCTGAATTTTAGTCAGCGGACTAAACATATGCAATGAGAATTTTTTATATTGTCTTTTGTTATATATTTTCTCTTATTACACATATATCTATTGTAGAATAAATCTTGCTAAAAGACACAAGAATATGTGGGTTTTATTGCAAAAGCAAATTTATTTTCCCGTTCATTTAATGATAATCAAATTATAAACACAGATAAAAAGTCAAAGCCAAATTATTTAATCTGGTCGAACTCACACTGCCGCTATATTGACCTAAGGGTATAAATTTCTTCTGTTAAAGTTATTTTATAAGATATCCATTTAAAGGTGAAAATATATTTGTATTAACATTTTTAAATGATCTTGATTTCTGTATGGATAAAATAATTAGATAAATTAGAAAAATCAGTAAAAGAGTCAACTGTGGTATTCAGAATTTTTAAACAGTGTTCATTTTTCAACTAGGCCAGTATTATGAATATAATCAATGATTTTCCTAACTGTGGCTAACTACAAATTCTTCATTTACCTGAATAGAATCTAGAAATTCACTACTTAGGTTATGAGAGACATAAAATTGAAAATCATCATCTTAAAAGCTATGTCATTTAAGTACCTTTCAATTACTAGACAGTAAAATTAAATTCTAACAAATGTAAAGATGTATTATTCATGCTTCCCTGAGTCAAATTTATTTGTATTTTGATAATTTTGATCTTTTTCTTCAAACTAGTTTAATCATGTATCATGCTCAATATGTATGTTATGGTATGTCCTTAAATGTCAGACTCTTACCCCTGTGGTTTTAAATCACCATTATCATTATAATCACCATAATATGCACATTGAAGAAAATATGGCTAATTTAGGATCCCTATTACTAGTCATCAAAAGATGATTTCTAGTTAGATACACAACTTGATTAATGCATACTGTGGATAAAGAGTAAATCTCAGCTACCATATAGAAAAAAATAGAGTGGGAATTATTTGTTCTACTTTATTATTACATATCAATTGCATCAGATAATACTTATTAAATCAGAAAATGCATGATGTATTCTGTTTAAATATATAACACAATATTCTGCTTTATATTGTTGAGAAATTTTTCAAAAACTGGCCAATACAATACATAATTGGTTAACAGAATGTTAAATAGAACAAGTGGAACTTCTCTAAATTATTTGAATCAAGAACAACAATCAAGAGAAATACTTCACAGTGGGAAGTTCTTGGGATTTTAATGCTTGGTCTAAAGTAATACTTAGATTTAAGCAAGATTAAATGACTGATAATAGAAAGAAACACTCTTTATCAGAGATTTACAAATGTATATGGGAATTTGTAGGTTATCATATTTTATTGCATTGAAATTCTTTCCTCTTAAGATTGTGTTTTCTGGAAAATACTTCAGCTTGAAATTAAGACCACTACATGTACAGAGAAAGGAAATTTCTATAAACCCAAACTTCTCAATTATTAGGTGGAAGTTGAAAACTGATATCTTAAATTGCTTTTTATAGTTGTGTTGCTTCTTTTATTTTCAATTCTCTTTCCTGGATGGGTGGGTGGGGTGGGTGGAAAGGTCAAGATTCCCAGATCCAGAAGATCAGATTTTCAATTTTCATGTCTGGCGCTGAACCCTGCTATGAAGATAGAATATTGCCTCCCTGTGCTCCCTGGGGGGCACGCCCTCCCCCAGGCACTCTGAGAAAGCAAGCCCAAGTTTCTTTGGAACTTAGAGTAGAAACAAATGCTTCTTTTCTGCATATGCCTTAAAAAGAATTAAATTGGGTCTCTATGCAATGAAGAAGAAATAATACCCAGGGTGTTTCATTCATTTTTAGATATAAAAATTTTAGTTATAAAAATCTACAATTTTGATACATGTTTATTCAGTGTTATGTTTTCCTTTTCTTTTTTCCTAATTCTTTTGATTTTTCCTTGGACTTTTTAGTCCATTTTTACTGATATATTACCATGATCTTCCTTGCCTATTATTGTTAATTTTCACACATTTTATCCTCTGCAGCACTGTCTTTCTTCACAGCAGTTATATTTTTAAAATATATTTTAAACAGGCAGGGTGACTGTAGATGCTCTGCAGTAATGTGCCTGCAGTCTCTCCTCTGAGGTACAGGAATGGGGACAAATGCCACACCAGAACTTACAAGTGATAAAGGGTAAGTCTTCTTTTCTTGTATCACAATTTCCTGAAAATCCTTTTCTTTTGTCCATCAAATATGTTTGTACTAACACCAGACGGTGCCTACTCCATCATTAATTTTTGGCTTGAAAATATGATTTTTTTATTCCACAGTACCACTGCTGAGTGAGGTTTTCAAAAAGGAAATTTTGGAATATGTAAGTTGGTTGACATTGTTTATATATAATTACTATCTGATTTTGACTTTACTAATTCCTTGGTGTCTGATTTATGTGCAAACTGGTGACTCTAAAAATTATATTTATTTGCAATGACTGTCACTAAAAATGATTATTTTAAGTGGTTTGCTTGATCAAAATATTCACTTTATATATATTTATTTATAATTTATATTTATACATATATGATTTTGAGAATTGGTGATATACTAATTTGTTTGTTTGTTTGTTTGTTTGTGTATACCAGGGATTGAATTCAGGGGTGTTTAGCCACTGATCCAAATCCCCAGCCCTTTTTTCGTATTTTATTTTGAGACAGGGCCTCACGAACTTGCTCAGGGCCTTGCTAAGTTGCTGAGGCTGGCTTTGAACTTGAAATCCTCCTGCCTCAGACTCTAAAGCTGCTGGGATTACAGGCGTGTGCCACTGTGCCCTGCTCTAATTCATCATTTTAAACAAACACTTGTATTGTTTAGTGCTGACTTTATTTGTGTTCTTTAAAAAATCATAAAGAACAAATTGATATTCTCATTTTATTTATGTTTTGTTTCTAAAATATTTGTGTTTACTAACAAACTATATACATATTCAACATTAGTATTTGTATGTTTGTTTTATCAATTGTTCAAACTATTTTAAATGTAACTTTATCTCAATTACACAGAGATGGGATATAAGTATACAAATATATTTCATCATTAGAAAGATATTAGGATAACAATTTCACTTCACTTAACCATAAGGCCACACTTTTAATGCAATCCAATATTGATACTAAAAACATCTTTTGAGACACTAATAACTCATCAACTATTCTGACATTAAGCTAATAAAGTAAATACCACATGGTTTTTTAGAAACAATCATAACAAGGATATTTAGTATCACAATGTATATCCCTAGTACTTATCAATGCATTATGTCATTTAAGTTTTTTGTTTGAAATATCTGATTTCTTCTTCACTGGAGAAATTTGCCAGGAATGTTTGCTTCAATGCCATTTACAAATAAAACTTTAAATCCCATCCCTACATACCTTGGCACATACTTGTTGAAGTTTAAATCAAACACTACTAATCTTTTGACCCTCTCTCCAACCTTAGTAACTATATTATTTTTATTTGATCATGAATCATTTTCTGTATTCCCTTAATGTATTTTTACAATCTCTTCGGAATAAAATGTATCTTATCAAGTTCTGATTTCACTTTCCTCCCTCTGACCTTCTCATACTCCTTATTCCTCAGTACATTTATTTATTCCCTGGGTGTTTTATAAGTGCAATGTAAGAGTCAAACACAGGGCTGGGCACTGGTAAAACAAAGGTAAAGAAAACACACTTTAATATATATGTCTCTGAAGGATATAGAATTGCAAAGATAAAAGTAAAGGGAATTTGAAATTTCTTTTTAAAAAGGATAAGCACATGAAAAATTCTATTAGACCACAAAAAAAAAAAAAAAAGGAATTTTAAGTCTGGAAAAATCAAGACAATGTTCCTCATGGTAGTAATATTTTAATGAAATTTTAATAATTTTCCAACTGATGAAGAGAAAAGGCATACAGTTGGTGCCTGTACAAACACAGTATCCTGATGACTACTGAGGCTACAGATTAGGTTCTGAGCATGGGAGTGCAGGAGAAGGAATAATGTGTACAGTCATAAAAGTTAGACATTGTGCATTAACATCAGGCTGTTCAAATTTTCTTCTATTGTCAGTGGTAAATCACTGGAATAGGTTAGAAAGGCAAAATATGGGAAAATATGGGAAAGAAATAAAAATGATTATGTGCTATTAGAAAACTACGTGAGATAATGCAGGCAGATTTATTATTTTGTCAGTTGTTTGTAATGTGGTAGAATCGAATAATGGTAGATTTTTATAATAATCAGTGGCTAATGCATGATGATGATTTGATATTATGGAAAGAGGAGTAAAAATTAGTGAAACGAATAGCTATTTAATTCCTACCATACACCTGCCTTGGGCTAAATTCAGTGGTGATCAAGAGACAGATGAACTTCCCTCTGGCAGCTTACATTCCTTTTTAAAAGGGAAAACAAAGGTGCACAAAGAAGCAAACCAGGTTAATGCAGAAAGGGAGATGTGCATTTAAAATATGTGAGATCTTTCAGTGGAATAGGACATGGATTAATTTCAGGACGGTCTCTTTGGAGAAGTGAGTAAAAATGAGCATTTTTGTGCTAAGGCAAGGAAAGAGAAAAAGTATACATAAGATGCGTCCTATTTTATATAATATGTGGCTTTCAAACCAGAACCTTTCCTGGGATTCCCAGGGTAGCAGATTAGAGTAGTGGGGAGGTGACTTGAAGAACAGAGCCCAAACGGAACCCAATAGCAAGCCCACCTGTGCAGAGCGAGGGGTTCAACTGCAATGGTCAAGTGGCTCTTGGGGTGCTCAGGAGCAGGGATGGACAGACTTGTGGCAAAGACAAAAAGATCTGGACTTCAACTAACATTGTTTGTGTAGTTTCCCTTTGGTGTGGAGGCTCTCTTTGGCTGAAAGCAATTTTTTTTTTCTTTTGGTACCAGGAATTGAACTCAGGGCCACTCGACCACTGAGCCACATCCCCAGCCCTATTTTGTGTTTTATGTAGACAGGGCCTCACTGAGTTGCTTAGCGCTTTGCTGTTGCTGAGGCTGGCTTAGAACTCATGATTCTCCTGTCTTAGCCTCCCAACTGTGAGCCTAAGAGCCAGTGCACCCTGTAGCTGGGCAAATAGAGACCTGGCCAGAAAGAGGGGTACTACATAGAATCCCTAGCATCCAGGACAGTGGATGAGGACCGTGGTGAGGGGATTTAGAGTTTGTGCTTAATATCGTGAGAATCTGAGGGATATTTCAAGCAGGTGTTTTGTCTTGACTTGATTCATGTTTTTAAAAGGATGCTCCTGGCTACTGTGTATAGGAATGGAGAGAGAATCAATGTGCATATGGTAGATGAGTGAGGGTGGAATGTTTGACTCCTGGGAAGTGATAATCATGGCTAAGGGAGGGGTAACAGCTGTAGATAGACAATAATCAGAAGCTAAAACCATGAGTTGCACGAGTCCACTAAGAGACAGTATAAAGCCCAGAAAAAAACAAAACAACACAAAACAAAACTGAGTCAAAACAGAGGAAGCAATACATATTATTTGAAAAGAAAGAGCATTAAGATTAAGATTACAAAGTAAACTAGTATAAAATGGGAAGAATGGAGGCTGGGGATATAATTCAGTTGGTAGAGTGCTTGCCTTGCATGCACACAGCCCTGGGTTCAATCCCCAGCACCAGGGGAAAAAAAAAGAAAAAAAAAGGGAAGAGTGGAATCTTGTAAATATTAGGAAGTCAGTGTTTGAACAATGAGAAAAAGACAACTGTAGTAAATGGCACAGATAGTTGGAACAACACATGGAAGGGTCCTCTGTGCATTTGTCCTTGGTAGTTTCATGTGTGTCATTGGATATAGTGGATTGAAAAGGAGGAGCGGGGAAAGGAAAGGGAAAAGTGATCAACTGGCTGCAGTTCAGTACAGAGGAAAGGATTTTATGAAAGTGGAAAATAGGGAGAAGAAACAGTATATTTTTACTGTTTTATTTTTTTCTGTTTCTTTTTTACAGAAGGATATCTAAAAGGGTTTTGAAGCATGAGGAGACACAAATACAGCATGACCCCAGGATCTGCAGAGCTGATAAAGAACAAGGTGAAAACTGAAGATCAGGTCCTCATCATCTATCCTCTCTCATGAAGATTAACTTTAAATAAAATACAAAATAGGGCTGGGGATGTGGCTCAGTGGTCGAGTGCCCCTGAGTTTAATCCCTAGGACCCCCCAAAAATAAATAAATAAAGATTAGCTTTGACTAGATATGTGTGGGGATAAGATTGACTGTAACTGAAAATGGCAAAATCAAATTAATCAAATTTCCTTGGGGAAATAGAACATAAAATTGAAAAGGAAAACATAAAATGTTGACAAAATGATACAACTTACAGCTGGATTTTTAGAAAATATTGATGTGGATGTTAAGGATGAAAAGACAGTTTATGCTAACATTTGAAATAAAACTTCTTTATAAAATCTCAAGCCACAAACTAAAAGGTATGGTTCATACTTTGGGAAAGAAAATGTAAGCAGGAAGAAAATGTGGGCAAAATCTGCCTTCATGTATATCAATAGTTTTAGTTCTTTACTTATTAAACTATTTAAGATAAATTTACAAAAATCGTTCAAAGTTAGAATTCTTTGTGTGATGGAGCTTCTCTTTTCTATTGCTTGGTTACTTTCTCAGTAATCAACATTGACTTTCTGTGGTCACAGCATATATAAACTCAATAAGAGATAGTGGCTTCCACACATAAATGGACATCTATAATTGTTATTGTTATTGCATAATTTTATTGTATTTAGAGTAAAACATAAGTGCAATATGTTCGTACCAGAGTTAGTTCAGCCATTTCAAAAAATACAACTATATCTGTCATATTTGTGTACACCATTTAAATGTCTTTAGATTTTTACTTAAGATGTATGGACTTAGAATGTCGTTTTTATTTGTGATTTTTTTGTAGAATTATGTGTTTTTCAACTATATAACATACTCAAATACTGTACCTTGAATTATTATAAACATAGTTTATTTTACAAAGTCTACATAAGTAATAGAAAATGTACCCATGTAATTCGGCTTACATAACCTTCAGTGAGCTATTAATATTGAGTAAAAATTTGAGTATTTTCCTTCTAATAATTTATGAGATCTAAAAACAATGAATATTGTATATCATAAAGGCTACCTCATTATAAAAACTTCTTTATTGTTAGGTATTATAAATGAATGCTAAAATGCATGAAAGAGTGACAGAAAGACCATTACAAATTCTATTTTCAGTATTATAATAGAGATAATATACTGCAATTTAGTTTAATGAGTTGCAATTAAGAAACTGTTTCAAGAGTTGCATGTGATTTCTTTTAATTATTAGTTATTAGTTGTTCCTGCATAAGTATATTTAAAATTACATTATTTTAACCACAGCAAATGATAAAAATTCTTCAATATATTAACACTTTAATATGCTATAGATCAGCAAAATTTAAAATTTCATATGCTATATAGATCAGAAAATATAATACTTCTAAACTCCCAATAATTATTAAGAGAATATGATCAGTTTTAGGAGGCCTACTACTTAGGAACTGGCAAAATATATACTACTATACAGGTAAACTGGGTATATTTTGACAAAAATTTAAAGGATTTAATACTGTGTATTTATCTAACCAAAAGTATTGTCATTTTACATCTCTAATCAAATATTCAATAAATGAGCACCATGATGTACTAATGAGCTAGAGTTGCCATAAATGTTTACTACAGAATATGTAGATGAAAAAACAAATTTATTTTTCACAACTCTGGAAACTAGAAGTCCAAGATCAATACCTCAGGCACGCAGTATCCTGGTAAGGCTTCTCTTGCTGGCTTGGGAATGGGCACCTTTGCTTTATGTCCCCTGGTGCTTTTCCTCTGCTCCTACAGCTCTGAAGCTAGCTAGGCTTGAGCCTTCTCCCAGCATGCTGGAGGGATCCCTGGTGCCTCCTCCTCTTCTTTCCCACGGGATTAGAACTATACCCTTATTACACACTTTAAGTTCAATTACGTCTTTATAGGACCTATCTCCCCTACATAGGGACATCTAGAGTTAGGGATTCAACATATAAATTTGGGGGATACAATTCATTCAGTTCATAACATTTTCTATGCTAAATAGTTTGTCTCAGATAAATTATAGGAAAATATAGGATCCTGTGACAATCAGAATAAATATATCTGTTTCATCTCAGAGAAAGATTAAAACCCATTGAAATTAGTTTTGATTCTGGAATTTTTAAAAAAGGAGCATTTTCTCTCTTCATCATATGCACACATGACAGCTTTGAAAAGTTTAAAACTGCAAAATATTAAAACAGTATTCTTACATTTAATCTTCTGTTTTTAACATGTAATAAATGAAGAGTTAAGCACCTGCAAAAGAACGGACTTTTGTTAAATGGGAAAAAATACATTAATATTCCGGTAATTAATATTAGAGCTTCTATAAACCTCCTATTAAAAAAACCTCATCTAATTCAATATCAGATTAGAATAGTTGCAGGGCAGATATAGAAAATATACTGCATTCAACATGATCAATATTATGTACATAATTATATCAATCACATTGTGTTTTATAGTATAAAATTTAAAAGTTAATATAAAGAGATATGTTAAAACTCATGGCAAAGGCAAATTTTATATAAAATGTATCAATTTCTTGAACACATTATGTTTATTATGCTTTTACAATGTGGGAGGTCCATAGCTTCACTTGTTTATTGTAGTTTTGGCAGCAGGTGAGATAGCCTAAATGCCTTTATGTATACAGGGAGCTAAATAAACATATGCTGAAAGTATGAATGAACAGACAGATTAATCAGGACCAAGTTTAATTAAAGGCTTGTGCCATTTGTACTCATATGTTCTAGAAAATTTTAAAATCATTTTTGTACCTTTCATATTCCTTGATTTTCTCAACTAACACTTAGCATATTAAGTAGCTTTTATGTGGATATGCTGATATTTTCTCATCTTTGGTAACTTACTTCTGTGATGCTTTTTCCAAATATTCTATATTCTCGTCCGGTTATGTTCATTTTTCTATTTCATATAATATGTCCTCATATTATTAATATTCACAAAATACTTTGTTAATAGTATCAGTACTTCCAATTAGCATTATTAAGTAGTATTATCAATGCTAATTAGAAATACCAATACTATTATATATATATTTATGTATATTTATATGTGTATATGTGTATGTATCTCCCAGGGTGGAAACTATGAAATCTGCTCTTTGTTTTATTAACTCAGTTTCATGCTCCAGAAAGGCTGGATTTTCAGTAACAGCTACTACAGCAAAAGCTCCAATTCAGTTAGGTGAAATGTGACAGTGCGTTCCAAGAGATGTGACAGGGCCACATCACAATGATGCTAGGGCAAACCCACCAAGCACTGCTCTAGATTCTATGCTCTGTCTTTCAACAGAAGATTGTTCTTGGTAATTTTTTATTTCTTGTTTGTTAAAATTTCATTCTCTTTTTTTCCCTTTTTTTCTTATATGATCCTTCCTACCTGCTGAAATTTGTGAGCATGTTGATAATATTCTGTCTATATTTGCCTTTCAAGTAAATATATTTGGAAGAATACCACTCCACTAAGATGTGGAACAGATAATTCCATGACATATTCTGAGCATATACATATATTACAAATGTTACAAGTGCTACTGAAAATAATGCATTTAACATTACTTAATGTAATGTATGCCAAAAGAATTTGTTCATTGAACCTCTTAGGTTTCCTAAGGACTTATGCATAATATATATGGAAAAGCACAGGTGTACAACAGCTCCCAAGTCCTTTTTCTGAATTATAGTACTTAGAAGAAAAACATCTGCTGAACATAACAAAATTGTATTAAAATCATTTTTAAGACCACACAGCATTCAATTTATTCAAAAGCACCCCACAGAAAACTATTAAAATTATTCTATATGATAAAGATTCAGTTGGTATTATCACTTTGTGCATAAGACCATTCATAAATGTATAAGATAAAAACTGTATTTTACTTTAGATATGATGAGAGTTTGAGCAAATGAGTAATGTAGATTCAGGTTTTAAAAGATTCCCTCTAACTTCTGTGGGGAAAGCAACTACCGGGAGTTTTGGTGCAATAATTTAAACCATATGATGTTTTTGGAAGCTAAGTGGTTTTCCACTGGAGGCACAAAGCTCGCTTGGATCAGGGCATTAGGACTAGAGGTAAAAGCAGGAAAGGTGAACATCCAGGTCATCTTTTAAGTCCAAGGAACCTGTATTTTCTGATGACTGTATGTCATTCAAATATGCACAGATACGAGAACCTGATTAAGAAACATCCCTTACGTAGATCTTATAAACTAGTGATGAAGACAAACTTTTATTATATTTTTTGGTGAATGAAAGTGTGACTCTATAAGAGCCAATAATAATGGGGATAGGTTTTACCTGAACAGAAAGACAAGCTTCCTGAGGAAACATGGAAAATGGTTTGGAGATGGTCAGTTCACAGACAGAAGAGATTCTTAGATTCCATGCAATGAAGCAGGATTTTGTTTATGACTCACAGAATCAGAAAATTTTGGGTAAGAAGTGGGATTTCTTGATACTAGATAACACAGAGGCATTTTGGCAGCAGATGATTAATTTTGCTTACTTGGTCTGCGTTTAAGCTAGGTAGGCAAGTGAAGATAGTGTTGGACTAGAGGAAAACAAGAGACCATTTGATGAATGTGGCAAGGAGGGACGATGGGGAGGCTGTCGCTGAAGTTTTGCCTGAAGTGCAAAGTGTTCCTTGCTTCCTTCTGGGTAAAAACGTACTACTCCTTTTAGTTCACTTTGTAGAGTTAAAACCCAAAATAAGATGACAAGAGCCTGTTAATATTTCTTTTCAAAAGTGCATTGCCTTGGTCCTTGAAGCCCTGCTACAAAATTACTAATTAATATTTGGCAAGGAATTTGGAAAGGTGTGTATTCCCAGACATGCCGTAAAACATCTTGGTTAGAAAGTAAAATCAAGGCTACAGTACACACATTAAAAGGATTTATAACCATGTTTTAACTTGGAGTGTAGATGGAAAGAACACCAGACAGCTGTTAAGAGGTTGAAAGTAGAAAATATGTCCTACTATTCATCAAAAGAAAGGCACTGGGGATATAGAATTTATTTTAAGTTGCTGGTAGATGTTGAAGAGTTATTACAAGCTTGGAAGTGATATTTTGAAATCTTAATGTGCTCTGTGATTCAACACATAATCTGAGATGATGAAACTCTTAGGAATATTTTTAATGGAGATGTTTGCTTATGAAACATTGATAACATTTTGTTTAATATCTTATAATATTACACTACATTATGAAATAGGAGGGTTTCAAATCATATTTGTAAATAAATCACTTCGATCACATCCTTAAATACAAGACCTAAAAGTATGAAATTACTAGAGGAAAAACAGGGCCGGTACTTCAGAACATTAATCTGGAGATTTTTTTAGATATGACCTCAGTTGTTCAGGCGACAAAAGCAAAAATGGATGAACGAGATTACATCAAACCAAAAACTTCTGCACTGAAATGGAAACAATCAACAGAGTGAAGAGACGCCTACCGAATGGGAAAATACATTTGCAGTTGTACATCTGACAGGAGGTTAATGTCCAGAATAGATGAGGAGCTCCAAACACCCAGCAGCAAATGAATCTGATGTAACTTTCCTATGTACAAATAGTAATATACAACAGTGAATCTCACCATAGTGTACATCCACAAGAAATTAATTTTTAAAAAAGCAACTATGAGTAAATGGCAGAAAAATCAGTACAAGGGAGGAAGCCAAGAGTCGGGGAGGAGAAGGGAAGAAGAGATCCTGGGGACAGATTTAGAATGAGATCCATTCAATGCTTTCATAATTATATCAAAATGGACTCTACCATCATGTGTAACTAGAAAGAACCAATAAATAAAAAATGTTTAAAAAAATGAAGACATTTTTTAAAAGAAGGCATAAAAGTGGCCAACCGGTTTATGGAAACATGCTCAACACCACTAGTTATCAGGAAAGTGCAAATGAGAGCCACGTGAAATAGCACCACCCTCCAGGAAGAAGGGCTTTTATCAAAAAAGAACCCAATAGCTTGCAAGTACCTACCAAAATGTGGAATAAAGGGAACACTTGCACACTGTTGGTGGGAATGTAAACAGTATGGAGTTCCCTGAAAATATTAAAAATAGAACTACCACATGATCCAGCAATCTCACTGCTGAGTACATAGCCAAAGGAAATGAAATCAGTATGTCAAAGAAAAATTTGCACACCCATGTTTACTGCACAGCTATTCACAGTCTAGGAAAGAAACAACCTAAGGGCCCATTAGTGAATGAATGGATAATGAGAATGAGGTACATGTTCATGACGGAACGCTATTTAGCCATAATAAAAAAGAACAAGATCCTATCATTTATACCAACATGGATGGAACTGGAGATCATTATGCTAAGTGAAGTAGGCCAGGCACACACACACACACACACACACACACACACAAGGAAATGAATATTACCTAATCTCACTAATTTGTTGAACATAAAAAATTTGATCTCACCAAACTTGAGAGTAAAATGCCATCTGTCAGAGGCTAAGGACAGAAGGACAGAGAGGGAGGGATGAGGACAGGCTGTTCACTAGGTACTAAATTATAATTAGAAGCAAGAATTTTTGCTGTGTTATTGCACAGTAGGGTGACTACTGATAATAGTAATGTACTGTACCTTTCAAAAACTGAGAAGATTTTGAATATTTTTGCTATAAAAATGATAAATGAGAATATAAATATGTTTAAATTGATTTAAATGTTACACAGTGTATACATGTATTAGAATGTCACATGGTAATCAATACATATATTCAATTTTATATGTTAATGCATTAAAATTTGTTTAAATTAGTAACAAAGATAGAGGTACTCATTGATATCAGGATAAATACAGATTGAAGCCTATATGATTGAAAAATCATTTACAATGGCAATAGTTATAAAATGGCTAGCTGTAGGAATAAAGCCATATGTCACCTAATAAGGCAATGGACATGTAACAAATTTTACTTAGAAATGTTGTCTGCAGGAACAAGAATGTATCATAAACGTTTAAGTTGAATTAATTGATATTTATTTCTATGCACGAAAAAATTGTATACATTTTGCTGGATTTCATGCAGATGGTTTTTCTGTCATCTACAATGTTATATTCCTTTGAAACTTATCAGGCTTCAATGATTAACATCAATTATATAAGTCGAAAAAAATTTTAAAGCATTTTTTTTTGTATTTAAAATCTAGAACTAGGGGCTGAGATTGTGGCTCAGTGGCAGAGCGCTTGCCTTGCACGTGTGAGGCACTGGGTTCGATCCTCAGCACCACATAAAAATAAGTAAACAAAATAAAGATACTGTGTCCATGTATAACTAAAAAAATATTTAAAAAAATAAAAAAATAAAATCTAGAACTAAATAGAAAAATATTATGTTGCAAGGGATGTCCCAGCTTGTGGTCCTGAGCTTCTGGCTGAGTGACTCTCCTGTTGCTGCTGCCTCCAGTGCACACTGTCACCTCCTTGGATGACTTCTCCTGACACTACCACCTCTCCTCACTAATAGTGCTAATTAAAATAGCAAGCACACGTGGGCCTCACTATGTCTTAGGCACTCTGTTCAATATTGGCCATATATTCGTCCTATTTATTTTTCATAAAAACTCTAGCAAGTAGCTCTTATTACTTCTTATTGTACAGATCAAAGAAAAGTACACACAAGGCTAGAGAGGAGTAAAGACGAAACTCTGTGTTCCTGCAAGCCACGCCTCTCATCACACACGTGAACTTTCACTCTCTGGTTACTGTTGAGTAGATGCATACTGACTTTTTCATAATGAAATAAAAAATAACATTTAAAAAAAACAGAAACAAAGGAGGCTATGTCAAAGCAAGTTGAGGCTTTTGCTTTTCAGTACACTTTGCTGAAAGATTAGACAATCGGAGTTACTATTTATCAAAAAAGACAAACACATTAATCTCTGTGTTAAAATAACAAGAGCTGCTGAAGGTAAATTTAATCAATATACTAAGACCCAACTGCAGAACTTTCTGAAGTTTGTTAAACAGCTCAGCTACTTATACAAATGTAGAATTTATCAGCACAGATATGGGGAACTATCCCTCTGAATTAGAGGGTTATCCACGATGAAGTACTAATAAGGAGATTATGACAGACATGAGATTTTTAGACTTCTGACAAATTCTCATGAGGATTTAGTTAAGACCTCATAATCAAACATACAGAAAATTCTGGAAAATCAAGGGCAATGGTATTTTCATGTGAAAGAATGGCCCAGATAACTCTACAGAGCTTTGTCACATATACTTTGAGAGGATTCTGGAGTCACAGATGTTAATTGGTTACTATAAAGGCAATGAAAGTTTGCTGCTTCTACAAAAGAATGTGTCCTTGATACTCAGGCCTTCAAATACCCACTGTAAATCATATGCAGCTAAAGCCACAGTGTTTTCACCCACTCAAGTCCGATACCTCAGTTATGTTCTTTCTGCAAAAAAAAAAAAAAAAAAAAAAATAGCTATTTGAAATCTAAGTTTATTTCTGACAAATGGATAAAAACGAGAAAAAATCCAAGAAAATACTTATTCAATATATATCTTTAACAGAGATAAGAAATTTTGAAGTTGAAAGATGTGCAAGTTTTAAAGACATGTTTCCTTTCATGGATGATTCGTTAAAGTGATTACAATAAAACAGAGAGAGGGAGAGAAGGGAAAGGGAAGGGAAAAGACAAAAATACAAAGAACCTGGGACTCAGGTGAGGTCACAGGTGTCCCAGTTCCTTTGCACTCTAATTGAAAACAGATTGAGACATAGACTTAGAATCAATTAACTAACATTTTGAAAAGTGTTAAAATTCAAATGCAGTTTTGCTAAAATAAGTATAAATTCCAATAAAATAAAACAAAAAAAAACCTGTTTATGTAATTGTGCCTCATTAAGTGACTTAAACTACTTTTATTTATTACTTACCCCCCATGTCCTTTTAAGTTAATTGCAGTTAATATTAATGTTTTTATAAACACAGATCCTTTTACTTGTCTTAATATTAATGTTTTATAAACACAGATCCTTTTACTTGTCTTAATATTAATGTTTTTATAAACACAGATCCTTTACTTGTCTTAATATTAATATTTTTATAAACACAGATCCTTTTACTTGTCTTTACTTGCTCTAGATGAAATTTTTCAGTGCCTCTTGAGATTTAATTATATAAGTAAAACAACTGCAATTTTGAAATATAAATTACATTTATTTTAACTGACATATAAAAACATACAAATTGCACATATTAATGAGGTACCAGGTGATGATGTGTTGACACATGAATACATATCATGAGTTTCACATCAATATTTTTAGACATTTAATCTGCATGCTTCACAGTATTTTAGCAAGATATCTCATTTTTTTAAAGGTCCTGAATGTGTTTATTGATTTTCTCAAAACTAAAGCAAAGATCTGGGTATAGCTAAGGGGTAGAACACTTTCTCAGCATGCTCCAGGCTCTCGGTTCTATCTCTAGCATCACAAGAATCCTAAATATTTATATATTTATATATATATATTTATGTATATAAAGTTTATGTAAACATAAACTTTACTTGTTGATGCCAGTTCTTTAAGTAAGTAATACTTTATGGAATACTCTAGAGCTACTTAGGTATATTCATCTTTAAAAACATTCTAAATCTAATGACTTGCAATTAAAACCATCCCTTAATTGGGACTCTGGCTTAAGTTTGAAGTTCCTTACGTAGGTACAGGATCATAGTATGTGAGCATATGGTAGGTACTTAGCAAGTGTTGAAATGCCATACCTTAGCAAGGTAAAGACTAAGAAGTTACACCTTTAAAGCATTTGCCTTTCCTCAACACTAATACAATTCTACAGGGTCATGTGATCACCTCGATTATTAATGAATATCGTCCATGAATCCCTTTGTGGCAAATGGAAGCATGCCACTGAGAAAAGTGTTTGGTGGAAGCGTCAAGCATTATTACCAAGCAGCTAAGGCGAGGGGTGCTTCCTTCTCCTACCCACTGCTTTTAGTGTGAATGTTGCTATATTGGACTATCAGGTTTAGAAATTACATAATGAAATATCAGGATAGAAGGATCTAAATATTATCAACCTTAGAAAGCATCGTAGAGCTTTCATGAGAAAGGAAATAAATGTTTATTTTCTTTGGCATCTTTTATTTAATCATATTTTTCAAGATTTTTGTTATTTGTGGCCACACTGAATAGTAATCACTATCTAATTTTTACACAGCATTCATTTGCTTTTACCCGAAAGAAAGAAGTCAAGAATAATTGGAGTCTCAATATTTCCTATTTTCCTGGTTACTATGTTTCCCTAATTTAAAAAAGAAATCAGTACCTACTATCAAGTTCACTTAACATCTTCTCTAGTACCCCACATTCATATTTAATGTTTTTATTCACATCTATTAACACAGTTCCCTAAATGATCAGGTCACATGAACACTGAAATCCCACTGCTCAATTATATCACTGTTCATTTACCTAGAAATATTTACATAGTGTTAGATGGCAGCATTCTTTTATATTAGAAACATTGCTAAATAATTAGTACAGGCTAGCACTTATGAATATTTTCCATATACATTTCCCTAAATAAATGTGAATTAATCCCCACAATTATCCAATAGAATGAATAGTAGTATTATGCCCCTGGTGAAATGACTAAAAACTAAGTCCCCTGCTGAAAAGTGCATCCTTATTAGAACCTAGCACTAAAGTAATCCATTAGTTGAATAAGTTTCTCCTTTCAAAAATTTAGATTCAACAGAAAATGTCTCTTGTATTATTTACATCTTAGTTCTGACTTTAAGTCAAGTCAGTGTCAGTGGAATTAGATATGAGAAAGTTTCTTGACCTATAAGTGATTTACACAGTGACTAAGCTCCATCAGATTTATGATGAAAAAAATATATTTGGTACGTACAATGGAGTAAATGATGAATTGTAAGATTTCAAAACGAGTCCTCAGCAGAAGCAGCTGATTATTATTCAGTGCAATAGAACGTGATTCAGTTTTAAGTTATGTATGTTGAGTTCTTAGCATATAATACTCCAGTGCTGTATAAACTCTCTATGCTATACATTCTTCACTTACTTTAATTAACATTGTCCAATGATGATTAAATGGATAATGCAATATAGACTAAAAGTGTATGCTGTGATTTTTTGAGATAGGGTCTCCCTGTGTGTTACAGGCTGACCTGGAATTCCTGGGCTCAAACAACCTTCTTGTCTCAGCCACCCAGATTGTATCTGGGACTGCATGCCAGCACCAGAGCATAGGTTTGATTTATTTTTATATTTCTTGTGTCTTCATAACAAAACCTGAAGTCTGATTTGTATTTCGTTTCAGTTCTTGAACAACCAGGACTGTAATTTTTTGGCGTCTGATATTTCTTCAGGCAATAAGACTTAATTATTTGCCATGTACTTGTTCTTCATGTACTGCTGGTTTCATTGCTCAGCTTTTAAACTGATATGCTTGATGTTAACATGTACACTTCAGGGCAGGGAGGTTAACCAAAGTTTGGAAGGGACTGAAGTTAATATGAATTCCAAGGTGAGGAGAGAAAAAAATTTAAAAGAAACTGTACATAATTGAAAATCTAATATGCCCTATAGGTACTTAAAAGGAACCTTTGCATGTGAGGATCCCTGAAGCCTAAACTTCATAATCTTCATGGTAAAGTTGCCTCTTTAGATCAGTATACTTACAAGGTCATACACACACACACAAACACACACACACACACACAATATGTACATCCTATTAGCAATAATATCTCTTCTAATAAGGAATACAGTTGATCTCATAATATGAGAAGATATCTTTTTGAAATTTTGTCTTCCTAGTGAGTTGTTGTATTTGCATATACATTTATTTGTCTCATAAAATTTAACATAACCAATATTTATTGTACAAAGCATTTTGTTTCTATAGTCATTAGTTATATTGTAAAACTGTTATATCTAATACATAAAAAAAGAAATAGATGGATAATCCTAACTGTAAATTGTAATACAAGTGAACTCAGAAAAGAATAACTAGGATTTAAGGCAATTTAAAATCAGGTGTAAAGATAATGCATTTTATTTCAATTTGACAAATACATAGCATTTTAATATTGTAATTCCTAAAATTTGATAAGGAATATATATCTTTAAATGAAAAAGTAGAAGTTTAGAAGATATATGAAAAGTGACATTGTCTCTTGCAAGGAAAGACTGAAGAAAGGTTATAATGGAATAACTCGAGAGAAAGCAGAAATCACAATGGAAACAAGTATCTTACTTGTACATCAAATCTTGTCAGTGTATTTGCATACTGACTCTCATACACATATTGACATTGTATAAGATATGAATTAAAAATATAATCCCATGGGGCTGGGATTGTGGCTCAGTGGTAGAGTGCTTGCCTTGCATGTGTGAGGCACTGGGTTTGATCCTCAGCACCACATAAAAATAAATCAATAAAGATATTGTGTCCACCTACAACTAAAAAATATTTTAAAAAAATATATAATCCCATAAAACCACACTCTTTAAGAGTGATTGGTATTATTTATTCCTTAATAAAAAGATACCTTGATAGGGATAAAGTAAAAAAATAATCTTCTTGCATTTGATTATTATTTTATTTTAAAGCTTAATTTTATTAAACTTGAAAATGTTCATTAGATTTGTTAATTGTGTATCTCTATAAATTTTATGTTCACTATTCTCAGTACTCTGAAAAGTGTAAGATGTTTTCCAATGATGTGCTAAAATAAGATAAAATGATATTATTTGACACAAGGTAGTCACATATATTGCATTTATTTTCTTTCTTTAAATAACTTGGATCATTTGTTTCTTGTATCTTGTGGAAGTTTATAAATTATAGTTTATAAGTTTACAGAGTCACACATTTCAGGTTTCTTCTATAATTTGTAATATGGATGTAAATAGACATTCATCTTCTTAATATGCAAATATTTGCTAATATTTCAACACTTTTATTAAATACTTTTATACTAAAAAACACAATCTATTTTTCAGTGGTTGAACTAGGGTTATAATTTTATTTTGTCATGTACATATTTAGTTGACAAAATTGAATCATAGATCTATACTGCATATGCATACATAGTTATTTCAGCTTCTAATAATAATTAGTGTATCAGTAGATTTTTTTCCATATTTTTGTTGGCATACTACATAATTTTACATTTACTATCAAGTGACTTCCCCACATACATAGATATGTGCAATGTTGCATTTTTTTAATGTGTGTATTCAGAGACAAACCCACAAAAATATATTTACCTGATACTAAACAAAGGTTCCATAAAAATAAACTGGAAAAAAGATAGGCTTTTTAACCAATGATGCTGGTAAAATTGGAAATCCATATACACAAGAATGAATTTTTTATACTTATTTCATTTACTTTTTATTTTTAAAATTTATTTATTTATTCTATTTAGGTTTACATGATAGAGTGCATTTTGATTCATTGTACACAGATGGAGCACAACTTTTCATTTCTCTGGTTGTACATGATGTAGAATCACAACGTACAAGAATGAAATTTGACCCTTGTCTCTCACCCTGATCAAAAGTCAACTCAAAGTGGATCAAAGATCTAGGAATTAGACCAGGAACCCTGCTCGTGCTTGAAGAAACTGTAAGCCCAACACTCCAGTGTGTCGACTCAAGAACTGACTTCCTTAACAAGACTCCTAAAGCACAAGAAGTGAAATAAAAAATCAATAGATGAGATGGCATTAAACTAAAATGTTTCTGCACAACAAAGGAAATAATCAAGCACATGAAGACAGAGCCTACCGAATGGGAGAAGATATGTGCCACCTGCTCTTCCCATAAGGCATTCCTATGCAGAATATATCAAGAACTAGAAAAACTTCACTTCAGTCAGAATGGCAATCATCAAGAGTATGAATAATGGTAAATTTTGGCAAGGATGCTGGGAACAATGGCACACTCATCCATTGTCGGTGAGAGTACAAATTAGTGCGGCCACTTGAGCAATTGCTCAAAAAATTGGAGATTGCTCAAAGCACTAGGAAGGGAATCACCAACCAGCATTCCACTCCTTGTTATTTATCCAAATGATTAAAAATCAGCATATTGATGCAGCCACATCAATATTTATAGCAACACAATTCACAATAGCCAAGCTATGGAAACAACCTAGATGCCCTTCAACAGATGAGTAGATAAAGAAAATGTGGTATATATACACAATGGGATATTACTCAAGCAAAAAGAAGAGTAAAATTAGGACATTTACTAGTAAATTAATGGAATTGGAGACTTTCATGATAATAGGCCAGTGAAATAGGCCAGTGCCAACAAGTCAAAAGTCGAATGTTTTCTCTAATATGTGGCAAAATAAGGGAGTAGGGTAGGAAGGAAGAAAGAAAGAGTAAAAGAAAGGGAAAAAGCGGGGGAGAAAATTCCATCAAAATGGAAAGATCAGTAGAGGAGTTAAAGTGGATTGAGAGGGAGGAAGGAGGGATAAGAAAAAGGAAGAGTGTACCTTTTTCACCACATCCTCGCCAGCACTTATTGCTGCTGGTATTTTGGATAGCTGCCATTCTGACTGGTGTAAGATGAAATCTGAGTGTAGTTTTGATTTGCATTTCTCTAATAGCTAGAGATGATGAACAGGTACACTCAAGCATTGCTGGTGGGACTGCAAATTGGTGCAACCAATCTGGAAAGCAGTTTGGAGATTTCTTAAAAAACTTGGAATGGAACTACCATTCGATCCAGCTATCCCACTCCTTGGCTTATACCCTAAAAATTTAAAAACAGCTTATACCCTAAAACTACAATACAGCAGTCACCTCAATGTTTATATAGCAGCACAATTCACAATTGCAAAACTATGGAAGCAACCCAGATGCCCTTCAATAGATGAATGGATAAACAAACTGTGGTACATATACACAATGGAATATTATTCAACAATAAGAGAGAATAAAATTATGGCATTTGCAGGCAAATGGATGGAATTGTAGAACATTATGCTTAGTGAAGTAAGCCAATCCCAAAAAACCAAATGCCGAATGTTCTCTCTGATTAGTGGATAAAGATGCATAAGGAGGGTGGGAACGGGAAACATAGGAGAAATACAGGAACTCTAGACGTGGCTGGGGGAGGTGGGAGGAAGGAAAGGGGAATGGGCATAGTAATGATGGTTGTTTGAGATGGTCATTACTACCCCTGGTACATCTATGAAGACTCTAATGGTGTGACTTTATCTGGTTTGCAATCAGAGAAATAGAAAAACTGAGCTCTGGTTATGTACTATGACTTGAAATGCATTTAAATAAAATAAGTAAATTAAAAAAAAAAGAAAGAAAACTCAAAAAAAAAAAACTAAGATGTTAACATTAGTATATTATAACTAAAGACTATTTGAATTCCAACAGTTTTGCAATAGTGCTATTTATTATTTTTGCTTCAGAGTGCTACATTATACTTAATTATTTCTATTTATAAAAGAAAAATATCTTCAGAATGTAAAAATTTGCAAAAAAACAAAACAAAATGATACAATTTGTTTATAGTGCGATGATTTTGGTACATTAAACAAGTCAATAAAAAATTCGAAAGTTCAACATAATTAACAATTATGTTAATCACATTAACATGATTGTATTCTATTAATACAATTGTACCCAATGTGTATAGTGTCTGGAACCATGTTTATATTTCTAAGATATTAGATAAAATAAGCAGAGAAAGCCCCCCCACAAAAAAAAAGAAAAGAAAAAGGAAGAATGGTGGAGTGAATCTGACCAAACTTTGTATGCACATTCATGAATATACCACAGTGAACCTCCACATCAAGCACATCCACAAGACTCTAATTTTAAAAAAAGTACAAGTAAATTGCAGAAAGATGAATAGAGTAGAGGAGAGAACAGGGAGAGGGAGAATAGGGGAGCTGAGAAGTGCTGGGAACTGAATTAGAGCAAATCATATTTCATGCTTTTATGATTCTTTCATGATTAATCCTGATGTGAGATATATACATATATATAAACAATTAACAAAATATGTTTTTAATGGTACATTCTTTTTATTTTCTTATAAATAGAAAAGCAGAAATGTGGCATTTGGAAACAGGTTTCTATAAAATGTGCATAAATTAATACAGTCAGTTTAGGATGAATAGGATATTGTCTGCATAACCTATAAGTGAATCAAGATGTTTATGATCTTATGTTTTTCACGTAACCAAACTCTATTGAGAGAGTAACTGAAGAATTGATACATATTCACAGAAGAAGGTGTGTATGAAGATGTGGAATACTAGATTCCTTGAAAGATAATATCAAATCTCAGATTCAAGTCCACCGTTTGCCTAAAAAAGTATCCATTTTTACCTTTGGAATTGGGTAAGGGTCACCACTCTTAGGAAGGCATTAGTTTGAAATAACCTATTTTTATTTCCTGAAATTCACACTTGAATGTATGTCTTCTGATATTCAGGCGACTAGGTCAATTCTCCTGGGCCCTGGAGTGTCAATTCTCACAAATTCATAACTCCATGTGAACCTTAGAATGTACAGGTCAGGTTCTAGTGAGAATCCTGCTGAGATTTTGATTAAAATTTCATTAAATTAAAAGAATAAGTTTGGAAGAAATAAAATATTTATAAGATGATATTTTTTCCATTTATTTTGATTTGCCTTTATACTCTTCATTGAAGTGAGGTTATATTCTTTATATAGATATATCTTCATATTTCTTGTAATTTTTTTAAAATAATGATTTTATTTAAGTAAAACATTTATGGCATATTTTTCTGTCTAGAAAATTTATGTTTGTATAAAAATATAATGTGTATCTTTAAAATGTGCATAAATTAATAGTCAGTCTAGGATGAATAGGATATTGTCTGTATAATATGCAATTTTTTAGTTTAAGATTGGATTTTTGTGTGTGTGTTTCCAACGTGACGTGCACTTCCAGAGTAATAGCAAGTGACACTTGTAGCTATAGGAGAAATGTGAAATAGCATGTATTGAGACAGGCGATCTGCCATGAAACCAGAGCTTCCCTGAACACCTGCATGCAAAGATCACAAGTCTTGACTATTATTTTTTTAAATTTATTTTAATTTGATTTTATTTTTTTAAGCTGGGCCACTTTCAGGGTTCTATTTGTAATGTGTAACCTTGAGGAAATAGATAATACCACCTTTCAGTAACAAGAGCAGACTTTATTTTAAAAGGCGTAGGTTACTCTGGTCAGGGCTCCTTTGCTGTGATGCAAACCTACTAATTGTGCAAGACCCAGCTGACATCTCAGTCCCCATTTTACTTTCGTGGGAGTTGGCAGAAAAAGGAATTGATGCATGTACTGATGCTCATGTCGTTTACTGTATTGTCAAAGGATAATCCAAAAGTCTGCCTTGTGCTTGCAGTGTGAAAGGCTAGCAGGCTAACTTATTAGGTTGGAAGAAAACTAAAATGCAATCTTCAACCCTAGAATTTTGATGGTGAACATGGGATCCTAGAGAGACATGATTTTCAGAGGATGCTCAAGGCTCCTACAAACAAGATTTGAGGGAATGAACACATTCCTTGGGGTTGGGTATCAAATGCTCCGGCTTAAGTAATAGGTTCAGTGAGAGGAAGGGTCTCGCCTATTAATGAACTTGAACATGACAAGTAGGACTGAAACAAGCCATGAGTTGAGCTTTGGGTGTTGCTCATTCTGCTTTGGCTGGGAGAAGGAAGGGAACTGTGATAACAATGAGGCCCCAAGCTGGAAGGCATTGTTACTGTGGTGCTGGAGTTCTCAAGGTTGAGGTCAACTCTGTCAGCAATTAAGGACCTTGCTTGTTTACACAATGCCCCAAACAGCAGGTGTTCATTTGGTTGGGCAGCAAGCAAATGGACACTGTGATGCAAAGCTTAGTACAAGCTATGCTTACTAGATGGAGCTGTCCACCACTGCTGGGCAGTGTGCACCAAGCAGAGGTACAGGAACATGCACATAGCACAGAAGATAGGATGCTCTGGGTGCCGGAGCTTGCCAGATACTGGAGAGGTTATGAAGGAAGAAGCAGCACACTCACTTATTTTTGTACTTAAGAGATCAAGGGAGCAAAAGAAATCTCCTTCTGTACCCCTTTCCCATTCCACATCTGTTCTCCCCCTTTTCCCATATTCCATACACTCTAGGGTCATATTACCTTTGTCCCTAGACTAGATGAGAGAGGAAATTCCTAAAGTCATTTGATCAGATTTGAGAAGAGTTCTCAGGGGGGAAGGGAAGCTAACCAGATGTTGCACCTGGGTTGCAACGACTAGATGTGCTCTGGTGTCTTTTGCTTCTGCATGCATTATAATTACTGATGTTTCAAGGGCATAATCCTGCAAACACCCAGGAGTACCACAGAGAATTGTCCCAATCTGTGACAGTTGCATGTAGAGAAACGATCCCTGCTTCCTCCCATGAGGTCCAACATAAGTAAAATAGAAAAATGGGAGAAGGAGCAATGCTTGTTTGCTGACAGAGTACACAGAGAGGGCATTTCCCAGAACAACAGCACTACCTGTCTGTGCCAAAGCATAAAACTTTTAAAAATTAAAGATAACTAGTAACTAGCTAACAAGATTTTCTTGAAAGCAAATGCCTCAATTAAGAGAGCTTTGTGATTCTGTAGCCTGAAATCCTTATTTTGGTATTTTTCAACTTAAGACTCAATGACTAACAAAGGAAGAACCTAAGAGGCCTCATTCTTTCCATGGAAGTGATTTATTTAAGAAAGCAGTTTTGCAATGTTATGTGAATTAGTGACAGTTAACCCGTGGGGATAACATTACTTTATACTTTGCCCCCTAAAGATAAGCTGCTTGTTATGCAGGCCCTTGATTTACAAATATTCCCCTAAATCTCTGGCTGGTTCACTCATGGATACACTAAGTGAAACTATTAGGGAAAAGAGGATGTGGAGTCATGCGGACATACTAAAAATTTACACTTACACCTTATCCATTCTTGAGCATTTGGGGTTCTTTTTTTTTCTCTTTCTGTATCCCTAGGCCAGCACGGTAGGCCACCTTCCAGATGTCAGTCTAGTCAGAAAGGGGCAGGCATACAAACCCAATGCTGGTTCCATCATCACGTTTTCTTATTG
Organism: Xerus rutilus; assembly: GCA_028644305.1. Taxonomy (NCBI): domain Eukaryota; kingdom Metazoa; phylum Chordata; class Mammalia; order Rodentia; family Sciuridae; genus Xerus; species Xerus rutilus. Next base: position 7,430,922 of record CM053408.1, on the reverse strand, counting down.
GACTGTCACAGTTCTAGATCATAAAGAGATGGCATCTTGGTTCAGTACATTGCTCATTAGGTACCCGGCATGTAGTGGCCCTTTCAGGCCAAGGTCAGGCATATAATGAGGCTCTGGAAATTTTATAAAAATGCTTTATCCTACTCAAACCTGACTCTCAAGGCAAAAGTTCTGGGTGTCAAAAGGAAGTAACAAGCTGGTGCTATAACGCATACCCATAATCCCAGAAACTTGGGAGTCTGAAGCAGAAGGACCATAAGCTCAAGGTCATTCTTACAGCAACCTAGCAAGACCCTAAACAACTTAGCAAAACCCTATCTCAAAATAATTTAAAAAGTAGAAAAAGTCTGAGTATGTGGCTCAGTGGTAAAGCCCCTCTAGGTTCAATCCCCAGTACCAATTTAAATTTTTTTTAAAAAAGAAGTAACAGACCAAAGGTGAACTGCTATGCTGTAATGAGACACATTGATTTTGTGTTTGTTGAGAGACAGCAAGAACCTTGACATACAGGGTGAACATATCAGAGCAGAAGGTAAAATCAACATTTCCTTATCTCCTTCATTTAGCACCATAGCCTAGCAGAACTATCATACAGTCACCCTCAATCTGGCAATAGATAACGACCTGAACTTTTGTGGAGTTTGTTATCCTGCTATACACCATGAAAATAGAAATCTGGATGGTCCTGGTCTAGGAAATGTCCTGACCTCTTTAGTGGCAGTTGCTGAACATGGAATCACTCTCTCCCCTTTTTCCCCTGCATGAACACAGAACAAACAGCACAACTTTCTTTAATCTGACTTCTACAAATTCATAGGCTTTTGTTGATGTCCAAGGGGCACTGGGTGGTGCCATGTATGAGGGTTGAGGCAATTGCTACTTTATAACAATGCCCAAATTAACCAATATAAAAGTGATCCAAATCAAGTTAAATGACAAATCTCTAAGTGGCCATGAGCTGTGCTCTTCAGCTGAAATGTTTGTACAAGGGGAGAGTTGGCTTCACAATATCTCCCATTGAGGATGGGTCCCTCTCTGGACCCCTGGAATTATTATCAATGACAAAAAAATAAATCAATGGATCAATCTCAGCTCCCCTATATGAGTAATAATGACTACTCGATTACACTTTGTAATCTGAAATAGGATTCAGTCATTGTCTCTAGGCCATTTTCATACTTGTCTGAGTCTAGGAAGCTGAGGAATATGGTTGATGTCACTACAGACAAAATCTCATTATTTTTTCTGGAAATACATTAAAAGTTAGAGGCTGTTGATTAATGGGGATATGAAACAAACTGAAGAGATTTGATCCCAGCCTTTGTGTGCTATGGTTTGGATCTGAAATGTGCCTCCAACACCTATATGCTAAGGTCCTCAGCTTGGTGCTTTTGGAAGGTGGTGGAAATTTAAGAAGTAGGTGGGGTCTAGTGGACGGTATTAGGTCATTGGGAGTGAGATGTCGCTGTATCCCTCTTACTCTTTGCTTTCTGATTTCCTGAGGTGATGATGGAGTGTCACAATTATGAGAAAATTCATGTTTGCTCTCAATTAACTAGGAATAAGGGTAGAACATTGAAAAAATATGCCATGGTCCCAGGGAAACCCTTCATATCATTTTTGGGTAATCCAAGGATTCAAACACTGGCAGCTCTACATGGGACATTTCCAAGGCTGTATTTTTATCAGACAACCTTAAGATATGAGGTAATCTCTCCCTCTAGGACCAAGAGTGGGCTTCCCTACTGCTTGCTGTGAAAGAAGTGGGTTACCCACAATCAGTCTTCCTCTGCTACAACAAATTCACAGCATAGGCAATAATGATCTGTACCCTCCACATCACCCCTGTGGGTAGTGTAGGGAAACCAAAGCAAATATTATGTTTATGTTGTTGGTATAAGAAATAAAGTAGTAATAATGTCCTTTGTCTCTTATCCAGGAGTCTCATGTTTTCTCTGACATTCTTGAAAGAGCAATAGGCTCTCAAGTAGGTAAAACCATTTTCCCTGTCAGTTTCAAAACTGTCTAAAAAAAGTCTACTCAAGACAGGTTACTGATTATCTTATCCAATGTTCTTGAAACACACACAGGATAATTTCTCCTACTAATGCTTTGGATTACACTGCTAGCAGAGTTCATTTTTTCTATAATTTTAAATATTTGATAGATGCAATGCTTTTCATTATTTTTCTTCTTTGTTCTACTAATTCAAATTAAAGAACAAATAGCTTAATTATCCTATTGTCTCTGAAAAGAGATTATACATAAAGTCAATAAAGAAGCATTTCGTTTCAATGACTGCCTCCTCTGCTGAGTGATTGATTTTTCTAGAAGCAGTGACCAGACCAGAGAATAAAGTATATAATTCCACAGAGTCAGATTGCCTAGTGAAGCACCTATGCCTTCACCTAGTGAAGAAAAAAAATAGTGTACCCTCTCTATTATGAAGGAGGGGGATAAATTATATAAATAGAAAAAAGCACTACATACAGATTTCACATAGAAGCCTGCGATACTGTTGAACAACATCAGGTGTTAGCTTCTCAGCACTCCAGATGTACCAGTTGTATCTTGTCACAATAATGGTGCATAACAAATCACAGCATAAGTTAGTGGCTCTGAATGAAAATCAGGTGATCTCAGGTAGGTTCAAGTACACTCTTGGTTTATTAATAATCTCAGTGAATTCTGCCTGATCCTAAGTATCCCCAGATCCATGGTGTTGACCTTTGTCCAAATCCAATGAAGTATACTAAGTAGCAATTGATACCTTATGCCAGGGTGATTGGGCCAGGACCAAGACAGGACAGGTGACAACCAGCCCTAGCTAGTCAGCAATTTAGACAGCATGTGTACAGAATCAAAAATGATAGAATATGCATCAGGTTTTCGTGGTTTCTGTTATTGATCCTGGTACCCCAAGCTATCTCTATGCGGTTAGATGCTATTTCTTTCTGCTCATGTCAATGCGAATCTGCAGTTCAAGTTCTGACCTCAAGTTGCTTCCTCTACTGTGGCATTGCCCCCTATCTTCCACTGCTCAAAGCAAACACATTGCTGGCTCTTAGATCTAAAAAATGAAATGAGAAACAATGCTTTTCCTTGGATTTTCTACCTTTTCTTTTGTTTCTTTTTAAAATAAAATACCTGGATGAACCTGTCTCTAGCCATTTTCTCTAATTTTCCTCCTATGTCTCTTGATTCCAATTTCATCAGACATCAAAACCCGTTTTCATGGACCCCACTGCCCTTGAGGCTCCCCGTTCTCCAGCCACGCAGCTGCTTGCTGTTCCTAGTGCACACCAGCGGCAGGGCGGCCTTAGCACCCGTCCACCAGCACCTCCCTCAGCCTGAGATGCTTTTCCTCCTGGCTTACTCCGCCTTCTCATTGAGACATACTCTGACTAATTTGGTGCTTCAAATTTTCCATTCTTTCAAGTAACTTGGTTTGTTTGATCTGTCTGCAGGTTTTTAAAGTATAAACAATCTACTCTGATTATGAGGTTTTTAACTTTACTTTTAAAAATGTTAGATTTTGAACCCTATGTTTTCATGTTACATTGTTAGGGTCACATAGTTTTGTTACTATTGTACCTTCTTTGTGATTTTCATGTTTGTTATTCTCATTTCCTTCTTTTCCTTCATGCTAGATTTTATTGAATTGAGCGCGTATGTGTGTATTTCCATTTGCCTGATTCCTCCTGATTCCTACCTGTCTGCAGGTGTACACTTACATGTATATGGTGGCATTGTTTAAAATCAATGGGTGGGAAAATTTTTAAGTACAATTTAGAATCCTATTTTCTGGTCAAGGCTTACACTCAATCTTTAGCATTTATTGTGACTATTTTTGCTTACTTACTTCATTGTTTTCACTTATTTGTTATTTCTCTTCACTTCTCTTTCCTTTTTCTCTTTCAATCTTTTGCCTCTGCTTCATTAATACTGATTTCTGAGTTTTTCCTCTCATGCATGCAGTTTATATCAAATTTACAGTCATCTCTATGCTTCAGTAAGCATCTTTTCATTTTATTATTTGAAAGATTTCATTTCTTTTTATTTTAAAACAAATATCTATCTACCTTATATATTTATTAGACTATTGAACATACAAAGTTGAAGCCATTTCTTATTTATCTGTATAAAATTTGTAAAATACACTTTCACATTGCTTAGAGTTCTGTTTTCCTGTAATTTCATCCAGATTCACATTTTAATTGTGAATCTTACTGACTTTTTGTTGTAGGAGTTATATTTAATTTTGCAATGTAGGTCTACAAGTTCATTTTCACTCACTACATCTGTTCTGACCAACTTGATTAATTCTTGATTATTTTGTTTGACTCCAATCTTTTCCAGGACATCTCTAAACTTAGGCTCAACTAAACTGTTAGGGCTGCTACCACATTATGACACTGGGAATATTTTACATCATATATGTAGACATTGGGCAACTCACCTCCGCATTAGTTCTATCCTGGTTCGACTCTGGTAGTTCCCCGCTATCTTCCACATCCATATCATTAGAATAAAGTAATGACAATAAATCACATACTCACATTTGTTTTTGGGGTATTAATGTTATGCATGAATTATAAGGGTAGACTCAAAGCCATCTCTACCTTCCACCACACTTAGGTGTCTCCAGCTGGTAGCCTGACAAGACTTCTAGTCCAAAATCAACTTGTTTTAGCTTAACCATTTTTCTTTATTTGTTTGAAAATATGTTTTTTCATTTCAATGTTTAATATAGCGCATAAAACAATACCGATTCTGGAGGAACACTGATGAGTTTTCTAAATTTTGTGTCCTCTTCTTTAATTTGTTCCAGTGCATACAAAAGAAGAGTGCATGGTCTGTATTCAAATGAGAAAATATTCTCAATTAGCTATGGTGTTTACATCCTCCTTCTTTGCAATGCATAAAATAAGAAGATTAGTAAGATATAGGACGTCTATTCAAGGAAACTGTAATCCAATAATTGGAATTAAATAAAAACAAATTACTATAATGCAAGGGAAACTCATATGATGATTCCAAGCAAAATTTAACAGAAAAGATTGAAGTGGAATGTGGGTCTTGGTGGGAATTTCTGCAAGGAGGTATCTGGAAAGGATATTCATTCACATAAATAAACGGGGAAGATGATATATTTCAAGAAACGAAATGGCATATGAAAGGCAAAATCTTGAACAAATATTTTCTTTGTTTGGAAGTAGGTTGAAAAATTAGAGATCAGGAAAAGAAGCTCAATGTTAGTTTGGTGATTGAGTGCTAGACTGAAGAACTGATCCTCAATATTGTTGATGACTAGATTATCTGATGTTATATGAGATAATGGGAATGATTTTTATGAGGACAAGCATTCATTTGATCAGGTAGTTGAGGATATGAGAAGACATTAATATTATTGAGATTTTAGGGTTGTGCAGCTGGTAAAATGCTACTACTTAGGATTTGCAAGTAAATATTTTTTTGTTTGGGAGTTTTCTCCAAAATCCTTATTGAACATATGCTATTTAAATATAACTTAACGAAGCATTTTACATAAATTGACTTATTTTCTCCTTATGATAACCCTACAAATTCTACTTGCCCTCACTTACACACAGTTAAGTGAGGTTTAGAAGGTTTCCAGGGCTAGTGGGTGGTGCAGTGATGGAATGTAAAAGATTGTTCTAAGTTTAAAGTGCTCACATGGGAACTTTTACCCAGATAGTTACCTGCAGCATGGGGGGTACTAAAATTCTTGATTATATATCTTGCATCTACCCATCATTATTTTTTCTTACTCTATTGTCTCTCATTTTTTGAGTAAGAATTTCAATCTTTGGAATTATATTTAAGTATAGTGAAAAATGTGAATCTTGAATAATTATGCTTAACAAGTGGGCTGTTGGTTGAGAAATTTCTAGTGAATTATGACTCAAAACTATTCTTGAGACTTATTAACATGGATATAAGTAGAATAGCATAATAATGGAATGATAATGGAAACCACATTTCTGTAATTGATATAATCCATATTCTGCAGTACCCCAGGTTAATTTGTAAAATTAGTACACGATGATGAATGAATGGGAAGTGACCATGCCAGTGTGCAAAGCTGAATTTGCTGCAGCCATGCTCAATGTAGGGACCCTACTTGGCAGTGCTTTAGATTTTTTTTTCTTTTCTGATATGCAGATTACAAAATTTAATGATGTTTAAAACACAATAAAAGGCTCAGTTCTTAGTGTAATGTGTTTTCCTATGTGTTAAGAATTATTCTATTTTTGTCTCATACCTTATACTGTGTGTATATTGTGTGTGTTTGGTTTCAGGTTTAATGATTCTTATAATATAGATTTTATTGTTTGAAATTCTCTGTTCCACTGATTTTTGCTTCTTTTTAAATTTGTCATTGTTATTAATTATTATTACCTTCATTATCATCATTTATATTGGGGATTGAAGCCAGGGCACTTTAGTACCAAGCTTCATTCATCTTCCACCTTTTTAATTTTATACTTTGAGATAGTGTTTCCAAATTAAAAGTATTTAAAGTTCGTGGTTAGACCAGCCACAAACTTGAAATCTTCTTGTCTTAGTTTGCCAAGTAACTGGGATTACAGACCTGTGCCACTGTGCCCTGCATGACTTATATATACATATATAAGTATTATGATATTTAAACCAAAATAAATTAGATAATTCCATATTATATTGATTTTAATTATAAACATTTTTATGCATGGTGAAGTATCTGTCCTATTGTTGGTAAATATACGTAAGTATTGAATTACTGGGTAGAAATTATTTTTTTAATAAATTCAGGTACAAATATATAATGAATATATTATTACTGAACTGCTCAAGTAGCTTTTACTGTCTTTATAATCATTGGCAAATATTATATTTTTTAAAAATGTGTACATTTTGTAAATGGATAAATATATTTACATTGTGAGACTTGCATAAAATCTTTGTATCTCTATGACCTTGAATCTCACAGGGATTCAGAATTTATGAAGAAAATGGGGGCTGGGGTTGTGGCTCAGTGGTGGAGCACTTGCCTCACATGCATGAGGCACTGGGTTTGATCCTCAGCACCACATAAAAAATTACAGATATTTGTGTCCATCTACAACTGAATAAAAGAAATTACACAAACAAACAAACAACCAAAGTTCCTTTAAAACTGTTTAAATAATTTTTTATTTTCTTCTAAAAGATGGTTATAGCTATAACTTTTGTTAAAAATTTAGAGAATTTAATTTGCATTTTAAAAATGGAACTTACGAGGCTTACTAAAGGTTCTGTAGTATTTTGCTACAGATGATATCTACGCAGAAACAAAGACAATGTAGTAGTATAGTAGAACATTTCACTTTACAAATTAGATATATCATTGAATATTTCTGACTTCAGTGATTCAGCAAACATTTGGAAATGCAAAGATAGGAAAATATTACTTCTGTTGGGGGATGCTTTTCATGTTCAGATAGAGCTTAATGATAATATAGTTTAGTTGATACAACTACAGACCTATCTTAAAATGCTGTAGGAGAGAAAAAGAGTGAAATAGCCAACTTTGCATCAGGGAAATTCAGAGAAGGACAAGGCAAAGTAATGCTGTAAAGACAGTAATATAGGAGTTCAGAGAGTTTACACCAGGTTCCACTGTTGGGGAATCTCTATGGACGTGGAAATAAAATGACTTTAGACACCAAATTCAGAAGGTGCTTTTTTTGGTTGTGATTGTAGTTCGGTAGCAGAGCACTTGCCAAGCATGCATGGAGTCCTGAGTTCAATTCTCAGTATCACACACACATACACATATACACTAGTGCATTTTCTAGAGTATCAGGAATGTAATAATGCTTAGTACAGTATTAAATTTAAAATATCCTCATAGTGTTGCTATGAATATAAAAGCAAAATAATGTTTGTACATAACCAAGGGTACATGCACAACAAATCATCCCTATTGTTTCTCATTCATTCACTCGATAATCCAGATCTTGAATGCTGATCGGATTTTGGCACTGTTCACAGTGCTGGGAAAACAGTTAGTGAACAAAATATACATCATTTCCTGCCCTGAAGGGGTTAATATTTTTAGTGGGGAGAGACAGAAAACAGGAAATTTAAATGTTATGGTAGAATAAAGTAAATATTACAAGAAAGAAAAATCTAGGAACATAAGAAATAAGGGGGCGCTTGCATTTGCAATAAGATGGTCAACAAAGTGCTCACTGAAAAAGCATGGGAAGAGGAAATGGAGAAAGGCGGATACTTGGGAGGTGAATGTTCCAGATAGCAGTCAAAGCAGTGGCTGGTGTTGAGGCTCAGGAGTGATTGACAGGTGAAAAAAGAATAAGGACATGTGTCAGCAGCAGCATGCCTGATGGAGGTGACTAGGAGATGAAGTTAGAAATGTAAGGGCGCATTTGAACCATCACATTTCATGGCAGGCCTCTTTCGTGGGTGATTTGGGGAAGTTGTTTATTTTGTTTTTTAAACCACAGATTAAACCCAGGAGTGCTTAGTCACTGAACCATGTCCCCTGCTCTTTTTATGTTTTATTTAGAAACAGGGTTTCATTTAGTTGCTTAGGGCCTCACTAAGTTCCTGAGGCTGGCTTTGAGCTCACAGTCCTCCTGTCTCAGCCTCCAGAGCCGCTGGGATTATAGGTATACGACACTGTGGCCTGTCCTGATTTTTAATTTATAAGGAAGACTTTGGCTGCTACATTACAAATCATATGTAGATGCAGTTTTGGAGAGTGGGGCAAAGTTGTAATCAAGATTGGAAGTAGGGACTTCAATGAGAGGTCAAAGTGGCTTATATCAGGAGTTATCAGTGGAGATGTTAAGTGGTCAGATTCTGGGTATTTTTTTTTCTTTGTATGATTCTTCTTCTGTTCTTTTGAGACAAGGGTCTCAGTTGCCTGGACTGAACTCAAACTCATGACCCTCCTGCCTCATCCTCCCCGATAGCTGGGATTACAGGTGTGCACCACCATGCCCAGCTTGGATGTATATTTAAAGCAAATCCTACTGAGAAGATTTTAAATCTGATGGAGAAAAGCAGGAAATCACCATGAGCTGAAAGTTGGGAAACTGTAGATGGTATAGATTTAGGGAAGATGATAGATGAGGACATGTTAGTTTTGAGTTTTGTAAAGGCATATACAAATTAAAAATAAGATGTTTAATTTTTCCTGTCAAAAATAAAGAGATATCATACCTCCACCATTTTATTAGAACGTTTCTATATTCTTTTTCTCTCTGAAATATACATTAATTATTTTAAAAGCTAAATAATCCTCTTTTCAACTTCATGACTTAAGGTTGTCTTTTTTGCAGATGAGAACCATCTCTTTGAAATGTAAATTTTAAGGAAAGCAATGGTCTTGTATCCCAGTTTGTGTGAGAATATAGGATGCTAAGGTCAGAGGGCTCCTCACCCTAAGTTATAAAACTATCTCTTGTCTTAAAGATAGGAGTGTATTTTTTCTTTGAATAAAGTCAATTAGCTAACACAGATGGTCACCCCAATTACTGAAGTGAATTTAGAATGAACTATGTGTGACAAATGTTGCTGTCACATCTTGTCACTTGAGCACTAATTATTGTTTATCTTGAGAATGCATATGAGCTTAGCTATATTAAAAGGTGAGATTCCTTCTGTCTTTGTTATCTCTTTGTGGATTGCCAGAGTTGCAGACGGCCTTCTGGTTTCACAATTGTTCTACAATGAACATGTTTTCTTTCTCCTCTATGTTGGTGAGAGCACAGAGTGCTGGGAATGTCCTGAATGGGTGGGACACCAGAGCGTCTGTCTGTTTTTCATGTAAGGGACTCCCAATTATAAAAAGTCTCCTTTTTAGTTCTCCATTCCTTCTGAATACTAGTTCGGTGGACAATACTTTTTCAAATTCAAATTTTACTGCCGTAGCTTTTCATAAACTATGTAATGGGTTCTTGTGAACTGGAGTGTTCCCGTTGGCACCAGACGCTAGAACTTCCTTCTCCCTATAGTTTAGAAGCCGTAACCCAACCTCCCCTGTCAGTTCCTCCTTCCTCACCTAAATGATAAAGTGAAGGAAATGCTTATTACCCTTATTTGATCAGTGGAAACTACATGCATTTGTTGAAATATCATACTGTATGTTATTAATATGTATAATGATCACATTAGTTAAAAAATAAATTTAAAAATTCTTAGCAAATTCAAACTTGTTGACTAAGTCAGTGCAATGCAGGTTCCACAATCTCATCAGGGTCACTATGTAGTTGGAAATGATGAGGAATCGGGAAGGCTTCAGGGAATGGCTCTTAAAATTCTTATAGCTCTCCATCACATTTGTAATGGCTCCACAATGGTCAAGTCTTGCCAGGACCTCTGGGTGGTTCTTCTAATTTGAATAAATTTACACATTTGCTAAGGCTCTGACACAGGTCCCATCCCAAACAAATGAATCACTGTTATTGATGAATGCATATCATTCTAAGGAAAGAAAATGATGTGGATAGAAAAAAAATTTAAATAATGAAACAATGGAGGGGGAAATACAACAACTAAACACGTTTCAGCTTTCACAGAACCCTTCTTCTCTTTGCTCTGACATCCTTCCTTGTTCCCTCTTCTTGCCTTCTTGGTTTTTATTCCTCCTTCCCTCAATGAACAAAGGGAAGGGAAGTGAGTCTCACAATTATGGTAAAAGTAAGAATGGCAAAGACTCATGAAGACAGCCAGGAGTGAGGCTTTTAATGGCCATACCTGCAGCTTTTCCATCACAGGTAAGCTGAGAGAAGTTGCATTGGTATAACCAAAAGACAGGTGAGTCCTCGTTTATTTCCATCAAAGTGTGCTTAGGTTTTCTAAAAATTCACTGGCATGGACTCAGAGAGAAATCAAAATCTCATTCTAGTTTAGTAACCTGTGTCCTCTGGCTCGCTGTTCAAATCCAAGAAAAAGAAGGCTAAAGCCAAGGTATTAAGATGCCAGAATATAATATTATTAAATATTAGCTGCAGCCACTCAGTTTGGAAAGAAAATAGAGCAAAATAAAGATAAAAAAAAAAAGTAAAGACTCCAGTGCTGGCTTTTCTTGTAGTACTCTGACTAAAAAGAGTAATTGCTATGTTGGCCAACATATAAAGGGGAATGGAAAGAGGAAATCATTATCATTATTCCAGGAAGCCAGGTGGTACAATAGGGGTTGTGTAAAGAGGCTCTAAAATATGCAGAAATTTCAAGAAAGAGAATCAGAAATGCCTAGAAGGGTACAACTCTGAGTTAGGAAATACCAGTAAATGGATCATGATTGACCAATTGACATACTCCCGGGGTGGGATCCAATACATTACGTGTGTCACTAACTTCCCCAGTCCAATCATTGCTCTTCCTGGTAAGTGCCAATACTGCTTGTTCAGCAGCCTTCTCAAAAATGTCTCCCGTTCATTGTTCATAGAATAATGCAGGCTGTTGGTATCTGGGGTCAGCCTTCTCTATATGCCTTTTGTTCTGCAGTTGCCTTACAGATAGATCCTCCAACTTAAGAAGAGGTGGTTTTATTTTCTCCTGATTGTCCCATAAATCAACTGGAAAAGACTTGCTATGCAATGTAAAGGCCGCCATGTTCTGTGCTGCAGATGGAACTCCCTCAGGGAAAGAAGGCTGAACTGGTGACAGAGGAGGCACCTCCTGAAAGAAAAGGTATCCAGCAGGTACTCTCACGCAGTGTTGAAAAGGTGCCCTGATAAAAACCAGCTGATGCATTGCTTCAGTGCAGGGACAGCTCAGAGTGGGTTAATTAGAAACAGACCTAGTAAAAGCAGTATATCTGGAGAAGATCCATGGCCACATGCAGAACAGTATCCTTTGTGGGAAGCTTAATTTTAGAAAATAAAATTAGTATAAAAATTAGTATAAAAGTAGCTGGTAAAAAAGACTTTGCAAAGGTAGTTTTCACCCTTAATACTCCCATACCTTCAATCAAAATTTGGTAAAGAAGGTCTATTGTTATGTACTTATTGTATAAAATGTTAATAATGAATCCCTGTGGTTCCTAACTGTGCAGCTATTCAGACTTATGACTGATACCTTTGACTATAGTTTTTCTTTGTAATTTATTTATTTTCTACAATTTCTTTCTGTTCCTCCAACAGACAGATCTAAGCCATTGCTTCTGAATGAGCTTAGAATTTGTGGCAATGGCTTTCTCAAGAGTTCTAAGACTCACAGGAAAGGTCATAGATGTTTGTAATCACAGCAACTTGAGAGGCCGAGGCAAGACAGTCGCAAGTTTGAGGTCACCCCCAGCAACTTAGTAAGACCTTATCTCAAATTAAACAATGAAAAGGGCTGGGGATACAGCCAAATGGTAGGGTGCCCCTAAGCGAAATCTCCAGTAACACTCCTGTACATACACGCATGAACACACACACACACACATTAGCTTCAAGACTCAATAACAAAAACTTTTGGATTTATATTACCAGAGATTTCCATAATTAGTAATTAAAAATGTATATTATTTTCTGAGAATACTGGAAATTAAATTGCTGGTATCCTCAGAAAGTAGAAAGATATGTAATATTTATAATTTTGACTTTGTTAGAATTCATTACTTCACAAGGGCCTCAAAAGCTTCCTAGAAAATTTGTAGTACTGCTCAACTGAGATAAATATTTGGTAGATTGTTATCAGCCATGGCACTTTGTGACTACACAGACGGGTATGGAGGCACAGTCCTATAATCCAGTGACAGGAGGATGAGGAAGTTTGTGGTCACAAGTTTGAGGTCATTCTCAGCAATTTAACAAGACCCTCAGCAACTCAATGAGACACTTTCAAAAATTAAAAAATAAATAAAAAGGACTGCATATGTAGCTCAGTGCCAAAGTGCCCCTTGGTTCAATCTGTAGAAATGAAACAAAAATAAAAACAAACATACTAAGAAGGAAAGAAAAAAATATAAGCCACACACAAATTACATGACAACTCTCCAGGTCCCCCAGATTGAGTTCTAGGATCTAAAAGGGCTTTTGAACAGCTGAAATTGTTTTTAGCCTCTCTTCATTGTTGGAGATTGCAACTATGAGCAAGTCCAGTCCAATTTGTCTGCTCTCCCTGTTCATACTGCACATTGGACAGGTCATTTGGGCCTGGTATTGGGGATAGAAGGGTGCCCTTTAAGGCCTCCTAGGCTGTGCTTGCTTACAAAATGTTGGCAGCTTCTGTTTTATGTGGAATGAAGTCTACACAAATAAATGAGATAATAGCAGTGGCTACAGATGTCATCTTTGCTCTGAAGTTATACCTACACACATGGATCTGTCATATGATGGAACGATTTTTAGGGATTTTTTTGTTCCTACAATGATAACAGATATCTCATGAGAAACTGCTTGTCAAAGGCTTTACAACTGCCTGCTCAGATATCAGTAATTTGTTGAAGAATCCTCACAGGGCAGAAAGGTAAAGTTTCTAAAAACAATAATCACTTGGATAGAGCTACAGAAGTTACAATTAGAACACAGTGGATTCCAAACTTAGAAACTCCACTTTTAATACAATAACATACTTCTGATCATTTTTTAAAATATGCTCCATAAAAAAAAATCAAAAAATGGATTATAAGAGGGCCAAATTTTTTACTGCACTATTCCAGTTGCCTAAAAATAGCTCCCATACCCTCCTCCCTGTTAACTTTGTTAATGTTATTGTCATCAAGAAAATCACCCTAATAAAAGAGGGATTTTTAAAGACAGTAGAAGCGTTCCATGTCAGCACCCCAAAAGGGAAAGAAAATTGAAGACATAGCAAAGAAATGTCTTATTTATCAGCAGAATTCTTTACTTTCTAAGATAAGCACAGACTCTTTCCCCAGCAAACTCACCAGGACCTCAACTATGAGAGTTGAAGTTCATAGAACGAATACTTGTAAAAGATAAAAGATTTTATCTGATTGTGTTCTGTGATGCCTGATAGCCTGAAGTTTTCCCTCTTTAAGAACTGATTTTCAGATGGTAGTTAAGGATCTCTTCATACACATAATTGCCAATTTTGGGATATTAGAACACAATGACTAGGTCAAAGGAAGCAATTTCATTTCTACTGTTTTATAGAAATTATGCAAATGTTTGCAGACTCTTTAAGCCTCAGTCTTCCAGGCAAGTAAAGAGAATGAAACTAAGTATGATAATCTCATTGGTCAGAGGATATTTCTTTTCCACAAATGTAGCTAAAACACCTGAACACCTACATACAAAAAAAAAGACTCTAGACACAGACCTTATACCTTTAAAAAATTAAGAAGGTGCATAGAGCTAAATATAAAATGCAAACCTATAAAATTCCTGGAAGATATCACAAGAGAAATCCTAGATGATCTTGGATATTAGCATGACTTCCTAGACATAAAATCAAAAACATGACTTATGAACTAAGGGATGAGGTGGACTTTGTTAAGACGAAAACTTCTGATATGCAAAAGACACTGGCAGAAATATAAGAAGACAAATTGCAGAGTTGGAGGAAATATTTGCAAAAGACACATCTCACAAGAAACAGCTATCCAAACATAGAAAGAATGAATTTGTTTTTCTTTTTACTTGTTTGCATCACTGGAGATCAAACTCAGGGTTTCTACTTGGGAGGCAGCAAAGGACTCTTAAAACACAATAATGTGAAAATGAACAACTCACTTGAAAAGCAAACAAACGACTTCTATTCAAGGAAGATAGACAGATGACAAATAGCGTATAAAAAGATGCTCATCGTTGTATTTAATTGGGGAATTGCAATTTAGAAGGAAAATTTGATACTGCCACACGACCATTAGAATGGCCCAAATCCAAAATGTGGACTGACAGGAACTCTCATTCTCGGCTGGTGAACATGCAAAATTGTAAAGCCACTTTGGGAAGCAATTTGACAGTTTCTTACAAAACTAAACATGTGCTCACCATATTACCCAGAAATTGTGCTCCTTGGTACTTACTCAAACAATTTAAAAACTTAAGTCAACACAAAAACCTGTACATGAGTGTCCCAAACAACTTTATTCATAATTGCTCCAAATTCGGAAGCACCTAAGATACCTTTCAGCAAGTATGTGGATATATAAATTGTTGTACATCCAGACAATAGAATAGTGTTTAATACTAAAAAGAATAAGCTATCAAGTAGCAAAAAGCCATAGAAGACACCTAAATGCTTGTTACTAAATCAAGAAAAGTTCATGTGAAAATCCTACCTGCTGTATGATTCCAACGGTCTGTCCCTCTAGAAAAGGACAAAAGTATACAATCTGAAAACCTATCAGTGGCTACCAGGGGCAAAAGGGAAGGGAAGAAATAAGGGGAGAAAAAAGGATTTGGGGAAAATGAAACTAACCTGCCTGATACTATAATGACAGATACATGTTGTCATGCATGTCTCAATAATACAAGGGCTCATAGGGTGGGCTTATGTTTAAGACTTAAGATTGCAAACAGGAATTCTGTATACAGACATATACATTTGCCTGCATCAGGGCCTCACCTTTCTGTGAATGGTATATACAGCCAGAAGTTTGGCTGAGATCGCTGAACAAGTGCAGAGTCTCGAGTTATAGCAGAGGGGTAATCTAGCATTAAAAGTCTTAAGAAAATAAAGAAAAGAAAATCTAGAAAAATAAAAATAAAAAAGGCAGAGGAAGAATAACCAATGAGGTCAGGAGTCCATGAGGAAAGTGGAGAGTCCTGGAAGGAATTGAAGAGAATATGTAAAGGACTAAGATGAATTCAACCGTGTAAAAAAAATGCTGCTTTTAGATGAAACAAGTAGATAGATGCCCAAAATGAAATATTGGATTTAACAACTTGAGCTCATTAGTTATCTTAGCAGAGCTATTTTGGGCCTTGCAAGAAATTTGATGCAAAAGAAGAGGAATTACTGCAGTGGATTTAAGAGAGTCATTCCAAGGAGGGGTCAGGTGCAAGCCTGGGATTAGGGGAGCCAGCCCAGCTCATTGCCTCCAGTCACCACACTGGGCCGCTGGAAATGGACCCTGATGACTTTGAAATTGGCCTTAGTGGGAGAATATATTTGTACCAGGAATCTCAGAAAACACTTCAAATCAGAGATTGCTCTCCAGGAAGCTGGTCGTTAAACATCTACGCACCTACCACTGAGTGAAAATCACAGGAGAGTGTGTTTAAAAGATTGTGGGGGAAATCAATGAATGAAACTAATGTCCTCGAAAGGTTTCGTACAACTGAGTAGTGAAGAAACTATGCAGACACTGAAAAAAGAAATGTGTGGTCGATCTTGTGTGGTGTTTTTGTTTAGGTTGTTGCTTGTGATACAGAAAAAAAATAAAGGCCATAGGTAAGCAGGCAAATGATTTGGCCGAGAAGAGAATGATCTGATAAAAGGCAGAGAAGGAAGGATATCAGGAGTGAGTGACTAGGTGTGTAGGAAGGAGTCAACCCTTGAGTAGGAAGGGGCCAGGTCAGGGGTCAATGTCAGTCAGGAATGTGAAGGGTTATCAACCATCCCTGAACACCTGCCAACAGGTGGATAAATCAAGAGGGATCTCCTCTGAAGATGTTCATTTTTTCTCAAGAGGTTTAAAACCTGAATATACATGGCCTGTGTGCATTTCGTTCTTTCACAGAAGAACTTCAAAACATCATTCTAATTGAACGACCTAAACATATACATTAAAATATATCACATTCCAATGAGTCCACTCTGTTGGGTTTATATATTTAAATAGGTCACAGATCTTGCCACTTCTGTAAGTAGTCCATAAAATGAGTTACCAGAAGGGCCATGTGATATGACTTTTAGAGTTCAGAAATTTCTCAGCTGTGTTAAGCTAATTTAACTCATACCAAAATATAATGCACCACCAATGAATTTCCTGACTCCACCTATCAATGGTTCCTTCAGTAAATATGTGCTTCTGTCTGTTTGGCATTAGTAACTTTTTGGATAAATACTGTATTTACTAACATACTGTCAGATAACTAATGTAAAATTAGATGCCAGTTAAGAGCAGAAGAAAATTCCATTCTTTAGCTGCATATGTCATTTTAAACAAAAATGTAAATACAAAAATGTATATACTTATATATCACTCATACATATCCATTAGTATAAATGGAAGTACTCAATTTGTTAAATAAAACTCACATTATTGATATGATTGCTAAAATAATAAGCTATTTTCCCTCTCTTTGATTATAAAATACTTACATAGATTGAATATTTTCAGAAATGATTTGGACCATGTATTAAGTGATGTTTTTACTATATACGTATATTTATTTTAGTGGAGATTGTACTTGTTGCTGAAAATGCTTAATTTGTTTTGTTTCTAGCAAAAGAAGGCCAATCACAAATTTAAACTTTTTTCTTGCATTTTTACGTCCCTTCAGTCAACCCAACAAGTCAAAAGGGGAGAAATAAACAGCTGTTATCCTCACCATCTATCCAAATGCTTCAATAATGTCCTATCCAACTGACAGACTGACAAGCCCAGCATCTTTATCTTATCCTCATAATTTAATTTGCAAACAGCTAGCTTGACTCCCTTCCCCTCCAGACCCAGTGTCAGACTTATTGAATGAAAATTCAATTCTCACCAAAGGCCCTCAAGGGTAATTACTGGTCTGCGGTGAACAGTTTTGCAGAAGAAAGCCAGGTGAAATCCAAATGATGTGTCTTTGTACTGATAAATATCCCATCTCTGGATTTACATTTCACTCCTCTAGCACAGCAACATAATGATTTATTTGCTTTCTTAATTTTTATTCAGTCACAAGACACCTGTATTATTTTTTACATTTTTTTCTTATTTTTTTCTGGTCACCTTATGACATATATCTCAATTTTAGAATTTCACTTTATGTAGGAATTCACAATTATAGGGTTATATTGATATTTATTTGAGTTTTTAGTGAACCAAATAAATTTCCTAACGTTCTTAAGAAGACCCTGAGTGCAAACATTTGGGAAAATGTTTACAATAAAGTAACTGATTAATAATTGCATAAAAAATGCTTGCAATGTATGATAAATACCTTTTGATTCATAAGATGCCTTGAGAAAATGAGAATGGTACAGGTTGCAGTTATGAAAAGGTGAAAAGTTGTTTTTGTTGATGTTCGTGATTATGCATATTATCTCTGAACCTGCAAGTTCATTCCAAGATTGTTACCTAAAAAATAAGAAACAAAATCAATCTGCTACTTATCTGAATCAAACAATAAGAAAATATTCTGCCTAGGATTTGGGGTGAGAACAAATTATTCCTTTTCTCAATTAGTTATCCAGTCATATGTCTACCTCCAGAACTAATTAGAGAATCAAAAAATAACTTTGAACTTGCAGAAATAAAAATATGCTAATATTTTTAAAATGTGAGATCCTAGAATATTTTTTGCTGCCATACAAAATTGTATTTCCTCTGTATCCATACTAAATTGATGAATAAGGCATCAAGTTCTACATAATTTTTACTGATACCACTTATGCAACTATACGATAATATAAAAATATTTGAGGGGAAAATAAGAAAATGTGATTTTTCTTATATAATATTTCCTTTTCAAAATTAAGATATAAAGTAAAAAAAAAAAACTTTGACAAGTCTTTTAAAGTGTCAACATTAGTAAATCTTGGTAAGGGGAAATGGGCAGACAAAAAGCAATGAATTGTACACCTCTTATTTAAAGATGTCAAAACCACCACAAGTGCATTTTAAGAAGTGTACAGCACCAGAAAAATCAAGAACTCATTCAGTCCATCCATTTTTTGTTCCACCAGGTTTTAATCAGCACCCATTTGTTTGGACACACTCTGCTAGCTATTAGAGATAAAGACATGGAGGAGAAAATATTAAGGGAAGAAGACTGAAATGTAAATGATGAAGGTATGAAAAGTATTTAATTTAGTTTCAACAAATTTTACAAAATGTGAAGGACAGGTCCAGGTGCTTCTCTGCACCTAACGTGCTCCCTGCACAGTCTGCACACCCTCCATCTGATCTGAAATGTTCCCGCCGCAGCCCTGCAGCCCATAGGAACCCCAGGCCTTTGTGCTGGAGCTCCAGTCCTGAATGCCACAGCATGCCTGCCTTGCCTTGTGTGCACGACTGCTGTTTGTGCAATGACCATAGAAGGGCTCCTGCCCCTGTAACCAGAAGAACCTCTCTCCCTTTGGACTGTTCTCCAATGTGTTCTCCAGTGAGGCCTCAATCTCTTCCTAGTGTAGCCACATCAGTGCTAGGATACCACACATATTTTTCCTTATATAATTCTCTTTGTATAATAGTTCAGTAATATTTTATATTAAAAGTCCTATTTGAACTACTGTGCAGTTATCTCCTGTTTGGATCCACACTGATACAAGTAGCTTTGTTATTTTGCTTTGTTTTCCATAAGAATACAGACTAGTGCCCATCTCTGGTAAATAACAGTGTGAGAATTGAATCCATTTAAAAAGGGACTAAATTGAGAAGGAAGACAAAGAAAATTAAGTATGAGGAACGTCAACAACATCAACAAAACACAGAATTATAAAACCAAGAAAACAAACAGCAATCACCATGATGGTGTGGGGAAAAGCCAATGCTTGGGTCTGCAAACCCGTGCAGGTCTTAACCCACCTCCTTCCAGACAGTTAACTGAGACACCATGGACTTCATGTCTGTACCATTCAGTCCTCACGTCTACACAGGAGAATGGTAACAACTCATCATGGCTGCTGTGTGTATTAAAACAAAGGTTGACCATAAATTACTCATCATAGGTCTTGGCCCAAATAAACAATCAGATATTCTCATTAGTGGTCAATTGAATCTGTAGGTAAGTCAATAAATAAATAAGAACCTACTCCTGAATACTTGATGACTGATGAGATGAACAGCAGTGTTTAAAACACTCTGCAGAGTATATCAGTACCGTTATTTGCTGCTCTGAATTTTTTAACTATTTTTTTAGAGACAGTGTCTCCCTGAGTTGCTTAGCACTGTTGCTGAGGCTGGCTTTTGAACTTGCAATCCTCCTGTCTCAGCTTCCGGAGACACAAGATTACAGGCATGTGCCACAACGCCCGGATTCTTTTAATTTAAATTGCAAAAGTATGTCATTTATTTGCCATGCTTCCTTAATATTGTACATAATGGTTTACATCGTATGTCATGGAATTGAGTTTTCATAAACTAAATGATTTTATGAAAAACCAGGGTGATACAATCAGTTCATAGGATTTTTATTAGCTAATACTCAGGATAATCAATAACCCCAGTGAAAGATTCCATGATTTGCTAAGAACAACACCTATTCCTAAAACTGAGATAGTTGATTTCCATATGCCACCAACTCTGAGGCCAAACATCTTTTCTCAGGGAACAGTGGCGTGCTGATCCAAGTTGGTGCAAGATGAAAAGAGGATTCCCAGAAAGGGTTGGAAGTAACAGGAAGCAGGCAGTGCTCCCTAAAGGGGTCATTTTTAACCTGTCAGGCCTGCCTGGACAAGGAAGAGCCACTTCTCTATGGCAGAATCAGTGACCCCAAAACAAATATTTAAAAAAAAAAATGAAGGATGAGTTTATAAGTACTTTCTTATTAGTTCATCCAAACACTGACAAGAAAATTCTCATTTTGATTTATAATAAATTTGTACAAAATTTGTACCTGGTAACTGGCAAAACTTTAAACTGAATTTATTTTTACACTACTATCTTTTATTCTTAGGCTCTCCAACCTGCAGCAGTGACAGGAAGTAATACTTGAATAAACTTTTCTGTTGACTGCTCTGTCACATGTCATGGATACATGTCATGCATACATGTCATGCCAGGCTATTTGAAACCAGAGAATTATAAAGTAGCCAGTATCCAAATCCTACAGCGTACACCTACTTAACAGTTACAGCTACTCGTATCTTTCTGTGTGCTCTTTTGTACCTTGGTCCAGATGTCCTTCGTGTGCCCCTTCAGATCCATGCTGTGCCTAGCTCTATATCACTGATGGCCTGTGCATACCTGCCTCTGGATGGTTGTGCTAGTGGACCACGAAGGTGATCACAATGAGGGAAGGGTGTAGCTGAGGGTCCTCACTGCCTTCGTTCCTTCTCTGAGGAGTCACCTCACACCAGCAAAATCTCTCCATTTAAAGGTCATCTCTCTCTCAGGCAGTGGCCTCCACATGACACTACTGAGTGTTCCTGTAAACTCTCCCTCCTCTGGTTCCTTGGGGTGCAAGGATTGGAATATGTCCACCCTGCTGCTTGACTGCAGGTCCTCCTGGCTTCCTTATGCATATTTCAGAGAACATCTCTTTAAAAGATAATAATAGTTGGTTGTCACAGTTTGTTTTTTTCCTATTGGGGACCTAACTAATAAATACATATATTTATTGAATCAATTATTAAAAGGTTCTGTGAAAAGATTAATTACATGCCATGTGTTCAAGTGTTCTCACCAGAGAGCCTGAAGTATGCAAGTGAATTATAGGCTGAATATTTGTGTGATACATAATTAAAACTTGTATTGAATTTAGATGTGATTATTCAGCACATATTCTTTTTAATTTATTCAATTTAAGATGAAATTTTTAATTCTAAATTTCTATTTTTGTGATTGATTCCAAAAAGTCACTCTTTTGGGTCTTCAGAAAATATATTTGGAAAATTCTGCATTTACAGTTTAACTTGATGTCTTTTGTGGAATTTTTAAATCATTTTTTCCTTTTAAATTAACACAAGTCTTAATTTGGTTTTGTAAACTGTACAGCATTAATATGATACCATTTGTTCTTTTTTAAAACACACATGCTTTGTTCATTTTAATCATGCATGTATGTAGCCGGGCACTTCCAAGCAATATGAAAGGGTCACTCTTAAAGCTATCCATACATACCAATCAGCAAGAGGCACAGATAGGCTTATCATGGGGTGACCCTTTAAAAGAAGTTTTGAGTCTGATGATTTCTCCCAAAGCCAGAAAAAAATGTATTTAGAAATTAGAACTATTACATTTACTTTTGAAGAGAGAGAGTAAAAGAAATTAAAAAAAAAAAAAAACCTTTCTACAGGAAGATTGGCAGTCTACTATTTGCTATTAAAAGCTTGATTTTTCATAAATTTTCTGAAACTGAAATTGATTTTAATCAATTTTTAGAAGATCACTCACATCTCCTCTTGGCCTTTGCACCTGTTTACTGAAGCCTAGTGCTTTTGTTCTGTTACTTTCACAAGTAACCCCAAGGGCACTGACGTTCAGGTGACATTGTGATCACTAGACGTAGATGACTGCACCAAAGTCCTATTTTTCATCCCTATTTCATTTTCCAACCGCATTAGGTCTAAGTGTATAATAGCTTAGGCTCTTATGGATCGTTCAAAGAATATGTCAGGAAACAGCCCTCGTTCCCTCCAGGAAAGAAGCCCTCTCTTATCAATGCCATAATTGCCATCCCAGTCAATATTAGCTAATTGAAATACCAGTGATTAATGATCTATCCTCTTAAAGGCTTTTCTTATCTCAGTGAGCTGTTGAAATGATGCCTAGGAGGTCTATAGCACTTTCCAGTAATCCCTTTTTTCTTCTTCTTCTAGTTTTAATTTTCCTGTCTTTCATCTTCATCGAAACTGTCCCCATTCAGGTGCCCAAGCTACATGTGTCATTTATTTCTTTTGTCACAGTCTCCTTCCTCCTTCACACTGCCATACGTCTTTTCGTCCTGTGGTGTCTATCCCTTTAATAGTTCATATTTATCATAGTATTTTATCCCTTACCTCTGACTAAATATAGCTACAGAATGGGCACAAAGAAAATGGGAGTCTGATTAGCCAGTGACAGTTCTAATTGCTTAGATGTTAGATATATATGGCATTAGGGAAGAGGCTTTTATCAAGTCACCAAAACCTAGCATTACCTAAAGACGGACAAAATGTGCAAGGACTTTGAAACAAACAGCCAGGAGTCTATAAGCAGAACAGTGAACTGAATTTAATAAATATAAAACATTATTTTGTTGCTTCAACAGCATTCTGATAGGTAGTATACCCACGTCTATTTTATTACATAAATAGTCCAACAAGAAGGATCAGCTACATTGTGATTTCCTCAAGGTCAGGCCCTAAAAATAAATAGTATTTTCATCACAATAGTACCTGACACAGCATGAATGTCCCCAGTGATTAATATACACTTACTGAAAGAATTAGCTGTTCCTTCAAACTCACTTCCCATACATACAAATCGGGGCCCTTCACTTTGTTTCTGTGAGAACATGAACCTAAGGAGAAGCTGGCTATAAACACTACCTCCTGAATTCTCCCACTTCCCTTGGGTTGTTTAACAGCCTGAGGGACATAGTCAAAAGAATGCAAGAGTACACATATTATTCTAATAATACTTTTATTTGATATATCCATAGTATTATGGGGAAAAATGACTATTATAAATATATAGTGAGACAGTTTCATATTAAGAATCCCGTTATTTGACATTTACTTGCTGTGTTTAAGAAATTATTAAAATACAGCATTCACAGTAATATATACACAAAATGAATTATAATACAGATCACTTAGTATTTCTTGAGGAACAATAAAAGAATAAGATGAGTCTTAGGATTCTTTGAAATTTCACTGGCACTGAGTAAATGAGTCAGATCTGAAATTAGAAGAAGCTTTTATTTGGACAATGAGTCCTGCAGGGCTGCCCTACACCCCATCACCTGCTCTAAGGTAAAAGGTGGGATTGCTGTTTCTTATTTCCATGAGAAAATGACTTCAGAAATAAATCTAAGAGCATAATGTGTGTCATTGAAATCCCAGGGAACTAAGAGAGTAACACTGGGAGTCAAACCTATGGCCTCTGAGGAGGGGGGACGTCGGAAGGCTGGGATAGAAGGCCGTGCTTAGATGGAGCCGCACTCCCAGACTCCATTCAGAGGATAAAGACGGGGCCAAGATGTCACCTCACATACAACTCAAGGGCTCAGCAGATGAAAATTCCCAGATATTGGGGGAAAGGAGAGATCTTGAAAAATCCAAAAGGCCAGTTCATGAATTAAGATGTGAATTCTAACTCCTGTTAAATTCAGATAGTGTGATTATTAGCCCTGAAATTTACCAGACAAGAAGGAACTCATATTACTCATTCTTCTTCTCTTCCCTTCTAATTCCAATAGTAGAAAGGTAAAAATTCAGCTGGAAGCAGTGGTGCCCACCTATCATTCCAACACCTCAGGAGGCTGAGGCAGGAGAATCTCAAGTTCAAAGTCACCCTCAGCAATTTACAGAGTCTCTAAGCAACTTAGTGAGATCTTGTCTCACTAAGACTAAAGACTGGGGATTTGGCTCAGTGAAAAAGTGCCCCTGGGTTCAATCTCCAACCCGTTCCCCTTACCTGCAAAAAAAAAAAAAAAAGTGAAAACTGGAGTCTGAGAGCTGGTGGAGAACTTGAAGCATTAATGGAAAATGAAAGAAAACTCTGTCGCCAAGGCAGGCTAACTGACTGAATAGCTTTTTAAAGGCAGAGTGCTTTAAAAAGTATGCAATTGCATTAAGATTATAGTCCATAAGTCATTTGTTATTAAGAATTCCAGTTACACAAGTTAAATGACCTTGGGCATGTAACACAACTGTTTTGATCCTGTTTTATATCAACAAATGGTGACAGATGTAGTGACAACCCCTAAAATCTGGTGACAGGCAGTAAAACGCCTGGCAATATTACACAGGGATGACATAAACACCTGAAAAATCTTTTAAAAATGCTATGCTTTTATTTTGAAACAGAGTATCATTTTAGGATATTATAAAGAGAAATTGCAAGCAAATAACCACTAGAATTTTACTTGTGTCTTAAATAACTCATGAACCTATTTTTATTAAATATACCAAAAGCAACAAGACATAAATCTTAGAATTAAAACAATTGTGCTCAAACTCTACCTTATACAGGAAAAGCATAGCTAGTTGAAAATAATTTCAAAATAAATGAAAAAAAAGGATATTAAGATTTTAGCACTGGGAGAAAAGTTCAGAGAAAATGCTAGTAGAATCTTTAGAGAAATGTCTTATTCTCTGATACTCAAATAATTTGAAAATGTTACTACTTTTCAAAAGTAAACAGCACAGTAGACATTTCTATAAAAATTTATGTCATATAAATGTGGCCAAAAAAACAGTGCTATTGTTGCAAGCACATTATATTCTGAAATGCCCACAGCTCAGGAGCTCCAATAGTAAGGTAATTTTGTTTCTGTATTCAAAAATAAAGATGAATGCAGGCCATCACCTGTGCCAAGGGGCATGACTGAAGCTACCCTGTAGCCCAGGTAAGAAGGGAAGTGCAATTGTTTGACGATGACAACAGCAACTGAGTTCTTTTCTTTTCTTTTTTTTTTTTTCTTCTTTTTATGAAATGAGCCAGGTGTGTTCAGAAGGAATTGCCCCACATTTTATTGTTCCTAATTAGTGATCATTTATCAGTAGGGCACAGTTACCTTTGATTTGAATAGAGCAGAATCAACTTCTATCCTATCCAACAGAGCTGCTGTAAAAGCTAGAGTTTTAAATATAAAATATCTAGGATGACATCTGAATTAACTTCTCTCTATACATCAGAAATTATTTATGCGAAGGAGGTATTTGATAGGTTGGTGGGAGAATATATCAAATAACAAAGATATGTTTTGGAAGAATTACTAAGAAAATTATGACAGAGGGTCCAGGATTAGCAAGGTGACACATAGAAGTGTGAGGCCACTAAACCAGGAAACTTCATTTCATGCCACTATAGGAGCACTCTCCATACCTTCAACCCCTGCCTTCCATCTTTCCCCATTCTATGCTAACGGACTGTGCGCTTGACAGAGGAGTCTGGGTGGAGTGACTACGTGGACTGTCACCCCTAAAACCCCCGTCCTGTAAGATCCCATTTCGTCTCTCAGGATCCCAACTCGTGGAGCAGACCCACGAAGCACAATTTAAAGAATAATGCCACCATGTACAGTAAGATCTACTCTGTAATATATAAATATATTATATATTGTAAAAAATATTTTTATTTATTGAAGTAGAATAACGATAAATATTTGTACTATGGAATATAATCACATGATGTTTTCTTGTTTAAAAAGTACAATTAAATCTAAATTATTCCTGAAGTTTGCTTTGGGAATCCTTGGATTACAATGACCACAAAACTCAATTCAACTATTTTATATGAAAATATTAGTATATCTTGTACTGGGACAGTTTCATACAAGGGTGGGATTTTCACAAGGAGACTGAGTGGTGACATATGGGTAGGGCTTTTCCTCATGGATTGATAACGCTGCTAGAGCTCCTAAAAATATCTCCATGAGACCTGGGCTTCACTCTTTTGAGAAGGAGTCACGTGGCCATCCTTGAATGGGTCATATGCACACCTGAGATGCTGATTGACTACCTTAGGGTTGCATGTTGTAAATCAGACTTGAGACCTATCCCAAAACATACGTCCTAAGATTGAGGATCACATGATTTCCCAAGAGAAAGTCATGGTGTGGTCAACAACTGAAGTAAATAAATAAAGATGGCAGAGGGTAAAACACACACACACACACACACACACACACAGAGAGAGAGAGAGAGAGAGAGAACAACTACTTCCTGCTCCAACATTTTTGAAATGACCACATCATTGGTATGCAGAATGCATTCATGTGCATTAGTCCAGATATTGCTTGTTTTGAAGCAGGCCAGAGACCCCCACCCAAAAGACCCTTGCCACAATTAAGGTTCTCGTCTTGTCAGATCATCAGAATGTCTGCGGAGGTTATTGTGGTTGATAGTTTCCTCTTTCTTGTAAATGCCAGATTTGCACACCAAATACACGATAGAGTCTGCAAGCTTATTGTATGAAAATATATTATCTCTGTTTTCTTGGTAAAGACCTATCATACCCTCATCTGGCCTAAAAAAGCACTCTTTCAAAACTCAAAGAAAGAAAAAAAATATGTAAACATCCAAACCCCTCCTCCCACTGGGTATAAAGTTCAAAGAATTTCCAAAATCTTTGTTCAGAGGAAGAATTCTTAGGTGGAAACCACCTCTCAACCCTGCAGTCAGTAAACCTGCTTCCTGGAAGTTCCTCCAGTGTCCAGCCTCTTCTATCCCACTTCAGTTTATTCACATACACTTTTCTCATTTAATTTAGAGGAAAATGCGGAAACAAATGAGGCTGGACTGTTTTTTGTTGTTGTCGTTATTTTGGATTTTTGTTTTTGTTTTTGGTGCTGAGGGTAGAACACAGAGCCTCATGCATGTTAGGCAAAAAGTGTACCATGAGCCACATCCCCAGCCCCTGGACTATCTATGGGATGGTAAACTACATTAGTCTGGGTCTTGCTAAGTCAGAGAGCTAGTTAGCAGCAGGACCACAATTTTAGTCAATTCAGTCTTCACTTTAAAATACAGGCAATTAATAATATTCTGTACTGTTTCCAGTAGGTGTTGGATAAATTTTGAATGAGATAATAAATAAATGAGTAAGTAACTGCCTAAAATAAAAGCTGCAGTTTCCCTGAGGCAGACAGGAAGGCCACTGCCTTTCCCTGATCTGAACCTTTGTTTGGTCATGAACTGTAAACTCCTGCAGAGAACTAAATGATCATAATTACCCTCTGATCCCTGTGTAGTGACTCTTGGAAGGATAAGAATACCTAAGTTTCAGTGGAAATTAAAAAAGAAAAAAATAACAACTGGCCAATGGCAAAACTGAAGGACAGAATTAAAATAGCTCTTCATTCCAAAAGTTTGAAGAAAGGAATCTGTGAGTCCCATCAATGAGAATTTGATCATATCATATCAGACATTGTTTCTTATCAGTAACTTAGAGTAGATGATACATGTTTGTCCTGTCAGCTTTTAAGGAAGTTGAGTAAATAGACAAATACGTGAGTTCATTTTTTTTTGTACTTCACTATTCTGAGGACACAATAGGATTTTTTTTCAATATTTTCCCTTGTCTTTATCATCCAATATTATTTTTCTTCTTTATACATCTCCAATTTTCAACTCTGATATGAAATTATTTATGCAGTGATTTTTTTTATTATGTAGAAAGCAACCAAGGAAATACCATTTAATGAGTCCCACTTAAGTTCCTCCACAGAGGAACTGCTTATTTTAAAGGAATTATTTGGAGCATGCTTACAAAATGGAATTTCTGGCTACTTCCCCAAGATGCAAAATTTTAAAATCAATTAACAGTTGTACTCTGATCATGAAGAAATCACCTTTATGTCAACAACCAATCACAGCAGTGGCTGCAATCTTTTAGTTCTAGTTTTCGCTTCAGAGAATCTTATAGCTTCAGATGAATCCTTCAGTAGAATCCATCATCAGTTTAACTTATAACATTTTTTTATTCTAACAAAAAATAGTCTGGGCTGTGCTTTTATGGATAGTGTTTCTTCTATCCACAGTAAATCCTATGTGGGGTGCAGAAGGAGTGCAGGATGTCGCAGACATGCTACCTTTCCACTCCCTACACTTTAATGTGTTCTTCCCAGGAGTTTTTGAGCAGGTTTGTTTTATTTATTAAAAAAAAAAAACTATTAAGAGATTTTTATCTCCATAGAAAATGTAGCCAGCACAGTTATTTAATTTTTGAGAGTTCTGTTGTAAGACATTTAAATGCTACCAACACGTATTTTCAGAATCAAACAAATAGAAAGCTCTCTTCTTATTCTCCTCTTTGTGTATAAAGAATTTTAGACCCTGGAGGCAGGTGAAATTTAATTGACAGCTGAGACTCCTGAAAGGCATCTACCAATGTGACAATATGAGCCCTATTGTTAAGTAAATGCATGCAAACCTTGAATTATAATCTTCTGAGAACAGTGTAATCACTTCAGATCATACTGCAGCACAGTAATCTGACAGTGAGCAGACACAGCTCCATGGAAAAGTGCCCAAGTTCATGTTCAGACTTGAGTGGATTAAATCCTGTATGTTATTTTATGATCTGAAGAAAACTTTTTACATCTGTTCTTCAATTTCTCCTTATTAAGATGAAAACAGCAATAAAGATAACTTATCTCATAGTTATAAATAGCAATAATATAAGGTATTAAAAAACATTTAGAATAGGTAGTAATCCAAAAGTGTTAGTATTATTATTCGGAGAATGCGTTTCATTAAATTAAGAAGTGGAAGAATTGATGTAGTCTTCAGGAAAAATTGCCAAATACTAAAATGTCAAACATATATTCTATAACCTGTTACATTAAAACTAAACTTGTTGCAAGATTCTTCTATTTAATTAGCCACTTTTCCACAAACATAATCTTCTTAAAAAAAAAGCCAAGAATCAACATTATTAATCAATTAAAGTGCATCTGAAAATCTATTGGCTTCCTAGAAAAACTCTTACTTATATGAGATTTATAATAATTGGTATAGGTTGTTGAAATGGTAGCCAAGATACACCCTCCACTCTTTGCATTTCTAGAATAATTGTGTAGTGATTTTTGGGTCATTATGATGACCTGAACAAAACAATTTTACTGAAAGTATGCTTTTGTGTTAGCAAGATATAATATGGGGGACTGTCCTGCCATTCTGCACTAGAGCCCCTGCCCAACCTCTATATCCCAGGCCCAGGCCCCGTACCTCCTCCTGGGCTCCCACTGGAGCCCAGGCCAAGGTCAGGCCCAGGACCACCACTGCCTCCATCTGTGCCAGAGCCCCTGCTGACCTGTGGGATCCCAGGTCTAGGCCCAGGACTGTCACCAGTGACTACCGTGGAAGCCCAGGCCAAAGTCAAGCCCAGGATGGCCCCACTCCCCATTCCAT
This sequence comes from Xerus rutilus, assembly GCA_028644305.1. Taxonomy (NCBI): domain Eukaryota; kingdom Metazoa; phylum Chordata; class Mammalia; order Rodentia; family Sciuridae; genus Xerus; species Xerus rutilus. The sequence goes on along the minus strand of CM053408.1, from coordinate 7,401,075 downwards.
GCCGAGCACCTGCGGACTTGCTGGAGCCCAGGGACAAGACTGACTCCCAGGACCCTGGCAGATGCTAGCCATGCTCAGACCCAGTACAGCCCCCTCTAATCAGCTGACCCACACCCACGCCCATACCTGAACCCAGACCCAGGTCTAGGACCACCTACAGGAACCCCTGTGGGAGCCCAAACCAATGCCAGGTTCAGGACTGCCCCCACAGAACTGTGTGAGAACCAAGGCCCAGGATTGCCCCTGCACAGAGTTGAGGTCCATGTTGTAGCTCCCTACAACATGTTGTAGAGATAGAGATTGTGAAATTCTTGAAATGAAGGAAACAATAAACCAAATAAAAATTCCAATAGAAAGCATAACCATCAGACTAGATTACTTGGGAGACAGAACATCAGATAAAGAAGACAAAATATACAATCTTGAAAATAAAATTGACCACAGTGAAGATGGTAGAAATCATGAACAGAACATCCAAGAATTAAGGGATAGCATCAAAAGACCAAATCTAAGATTTATTGAGATAGAAGGCAAAGAGTTTCAAACTGAAGGAATGCACAATCTCTTCAATGAAATAATACCAAAAAATTACCCAAGCATGAAGAATGAATTGGAAAATCAAATACAAGAGGCTTACAGGATACCAGATATACAAAATCACAACAGATCTACACCAAGCACATTATAATGAAAATGCCTAGCATATAGAATAAGGATAGAATTTGGATCTCAACAGAGATTTCAACTCAGACAGTAAAAGTCAGGAGATCCTGGGACAACATATACCAAACTCTGAAAGAAAATGGATGCAAGCCAAAAATCTTATATCCAACAAAATCAAACTTCATATTTGATGACAAAATTAAAACTTTACATGGTAAACAAAATTTAAAAGAATTTACAGTGAGAAAGTCTGCACTACAGAGTATTCTCAGCAAAATATTCCATGAGGAGTAAATGATAACCAACAATGAAAATCTACACAGAGAGAAACTAAACTAAAGGAAAGGATTCAAAAGAGAGACCAAATCAAGTTAAAAAACAAAAATAAACCAAAATGAAGAGGATTACAAATCATATTTCAACAATAACTCTTAATGTGAATGGCCTAAACTCATCAATTAAAAGACATCGGCTGACATATTGGGTCAAAAAAGAAAAAGAAAAAGAAAAAAAGACCCAACAATATGCTGGCTCCAAGAGACTTCTCTCACAGGAAGAGACATCCACAGACTAAAGATGAAAGCATGAGAAAAAAATGTTATCACTCTCATGGACCGCACAAACAAGCAGGGGTTTCCATCCTTGTATCAGATAAAGTGGTCTTCAAACCATAGTTAGTGATAAAAAGAGGTAAAGGACATTTCATACTACTTAAAATAATCATACATTGACAAGGCATAACTATTATAAATATCTATGCCCCAAACAATGGGACATCTATGTATATTAAACAAACCTTTCTCAACTTCAAGAATCAAGTAGACCACAACACAATAATACTAGATGACTTTAACATATCTCTCTCACCACTGGATAGATCTTCCAAACAAAAACTAAAAAAAGAAACCATAGAATTCAATAAAACAAACAATAATTTAAACTTAACAGACATATATAGGATATACCATCCATCAATGACTAACTACACTTTTTTCTCAGCAGTACATGAATACTTCTCCAAAATAGATCATATGTTATACCACAAAGCAAGTCTTAGCAAATACAAAAAAAATGGAGATACTACCCTGCATTCTATCTGACTATACTGGAATAAAATTAGAAATCAATGAGAGATTAAAAAATAGAAACCACTTCAACACCTGGAGACTAAATAATACGCTATTGGATGGTGTATGGTAACAGAAGACATCGGGGAGGAGATAAAACAATTCTTAGAGGTAAATGAGAACTCTGATACAACATATCAAAATCTGGGACACTATGAAGGCAATGTTAAGAGGAAGTTTCATTGCATTAAGCTTATTCATTAAAAGAAGAAAAAGTCAACAAATAAATGACCTGAAACTACATCTCAAAGCCCTAGAAAAAGAAGAACAAGCCAGAGAGAAGTAGAGGACAGGAAACAATTAAAATCAGGTCTGAAATCAATGAAGTTGAAATGAAAGAAACAATTCAAAAAACTGATAAAATAATAAGCTGGTTCTTTGAAAAAATAAATAAAATTGACACCCTTAGCCACCCTAACAAAAAGAAGGAGAGAGAAAACCCATATTACTAAAATTCATGATGAAAAAGAAAATATCATGAAAGACACTATTGAAATTATCCTCTGATAATTAAAAAACTATTTTGAAAATTTATACTCCAGTAAAATAGAAAACCTTAAATACACCAGACAAATTTCTAGAGGCATGTGACCTACCCAAAGTGAACCAGGAGGGCATGCACAATTTAAACAGATCAATTTCAAACAATGAAATAGAAGACTTGATCAAAAGCCTACCAACCAAGAAAAGCCCAGGACCAGATGGATTCTCAGCTGAGTTCTGCAAGACTTACCAAGAAGAATTAATACCAATGCTCCTCAAATTATTCCATGAAATAGAAAAGGAGGGAACCCTTTCAAACTCATTCTATGAGGCTAGGGATCTCCCTGATACCAAGCCAGAAATAAAATTTCAGACCAATGTCTCTGATGAACATACATGCAAAAATTCTCCATAAAATTTTGGCAAGTTTCATACAAAAACATATTGTAAAAATAGTGTACCATGATCAAGAGGGGTTCCTTCCAATAAACATAGTCCCACACATCAATAGACTTAAAGATAACAATCATATAATTTTATCAATTGATACACAGAAAGCATTTGCCAAAATACAGCACCCTTTCATGTTCGCAACAGTACAAAAACTAGGAATAGTAGGAACATACCTCAACATTGTAAAAGCAATCTATGCTAAACTGAAGGCCAACCTCATCTTAAATGGAGAAATATTGGAAGAATTCTTTCTAAAAACAGGAACAAAAATGGAATGGCCTGTTTTACCCCTTCTGTTTAACATAGTTCTTGAAACTTTAGCCAGAACAATTAGACAGATGGAAGAAATTAAAGAGATACAAATAGGAAAAGAAGAACTCAAACTATCATTATTTGCCGATGACATGATACTATACTTAGAGGATCCAAAATATTCCACCAGACAAATTCTAGAATAAATTCATCAAAATAGTAGAATATAATATCAAGACCCATTAATTGAATGCATTTCTATACATCAGTGATGAATCCTCTGAAAGAGAAATTAGCAAAACTACCCCATTCACAATAGCCTTAAAAAAAAACATACTTGAGAATCAATTTAACAAAAAATCAATTTAACAAAAGACTTCTACACTGAAAACTACAGTACACTAAAGAAAGAATTTGAAGAAGATCTCAGAAGATGGAAAGATTGCCCATCCTCTTGAATATGCGGAATAAATATTGTCAAAATGGCCATACTACCCAAATTGCTATACAGATTTAATGTGATTCTAATTAAAATCCCAACAGCATTCCTTACAGAAATAGAAAAAGCAATCATTAAATTTATTTGCAGATATAAGAGACCCAGAATAGCCAAAGCAATGCTTAACAAGAAGAGTGAAGCAGGAGGTATCACAATACCAGACATTAAACAATGTAACACAGCTAAAGTACAGAATAGAAGACACAGAGACAAACCTGTAGGAGCACTCCATACCTTCAACCTCTTCCTTCCCTCTTTCCCCATTCTATGCTGATAGACTGCACACTGAGCAGAACAGAGCATACCCCATTGTTTGTAACTTTGGGGCCATGATTGGTCCAAGAACCATACATAAGCTTCTGTACTTTCTGGAATAAACGGGCTCTGCATTTCGCTCCGGCAGAAGACAGTCTTACCTACCCCTGAAGTTTGGGTAAAATGACTCTGAGGACCATTCACCCCAAACTCTCATCCCACGAGACCCCATTTCGTCCTCCCTGAGGACTCCTCGGTACCCCTCGTCCCATGGGACCCAAACTCGTGGAGCAAGACCCACAAGGCACGAAAGTAAAACTACACAAACCCTTGTAAATACAGTAATCCCACACTAGCCAAAGGCACCAAAAACATACATTGGAGAAAAGATAGCTTCTTCAATAAACGGTGCTGGGCAAACTGGAAATCCATATGCAGCAAAATGAAACTAAGTCCCTGTCTCTCACTATGCACAAATCTCAACTCAAAGTGGAACAAAGACCTAGGAATTAGACCAGAGACCCTGCGCCTAATAAAAGAAAAAGTAGGCCCAAACCTTCAATACTTTTGATTACACCCTAATTTCCTTAACAAGACTCCTAAAGCACAAGAAATAAAATCAAGAATTAATAAATGTGATGGATTAAAAAGCTGCTTTTCAGCAAAAGAAACAATCAATGAGGTGAACAGAGAGCTTATATTTTGGGAACAAATTTTTGCCACATGCACATCTGATAGAGCACTAATCTCCAGGATATATAAAGAACTCAAAAAACTTAGCATCTGAAAAACAAACAACCCAATCAATAAATGGGCTCAGGATCTGAACAGACACTTCTCAGAAGAAGATGTACAATTGATCAACAAATATATGAGAAAATGTTCAAAATCTCTAGTAATTAGAGAAATGCAAATCAAAACTAAGATTTTATTTCACGCCAGTCATAATGGCAATTATCAAGAACACAAACAATAAGTGCTGGTGAGGATGTAGGGGAAAAGGTATACTCATACATTGCTGATAGGACTGCAAATTGGTGTAGTCAATCTGGAAAGCAGTATAGAGATTCCTTAGAAAACTGAATGGAACCACCATTTGACCCAGGTATCCCACTCCTAGGTCTATACCCAGAAGATTTAAAAACAGCATACTGCAGGAACTCAGCCACTTCAATGTTTATAGCAGCTCAATTCACAATAGCTAAACTGTGGAACCAACCTAGATGCCCTTCAATAGATGAATGGATAAAGAAAGTGTGGTACATATACACAATGGAATATTACTCAGCATTAAAAGACAATAAAATTATGGCACTTGCAGGTAAATGGATGGAGTAGGAGAACATCATGCTAAGGTGAAGTAAGCCAATCCCAAAAACCAAAGGCCAAATGTTCTCTCTGATAAGTGGATGCTGATCCATAATGTGGCGGGGGGGGGAGGGGCATGGGAAGAAAGGAGGAACTTTGGTCAAAGGGGAGAGAGGGAAAAAGAGAAGACATGGGAGCAGGAAAGATGGTATAATAAGATGGACATCATTGCCCTAGGTACGTGAATGACTGCACATATGGTGCAACTCTACATTGTGTACAACCAGAGAAATGAAAAGCTGTGCTCTATTTGTGTACAATGAATCAAAATGCATTCTGCTGCCATGCATACCTAAGTAGAATAAACAAATAAATAAATGAAATGTATAATGTGGAGCAAAATGTAGTGATCTTAAATGCTAACCATTAAAACTTACCAATTATTTGAAGGCCTGAGAATATTCTGTCTATATAAACTCTTTTCACAACCCTAAGGAAGAACCTGGGGGATTTGGGGTAGAAATCCCAAATCAAATCAAAGCAATGAGATCAGAGATAGTGTGTGGATTCAGAAAATTATAAAATAAAGGCAGTACAAATGGTTTCATAAATGTGTCAGGAAGTTTAGTTGTGTGATTATAGAACTTTATTCGAACATACACAATGATTGGAAGAATTATTTTTGTTTGTCTTGTTCCTGAAATAAGGATTGGAAGAATTATACTGAGGCAGACCCTACAAATTTGGGGGAAAAAAAAAAGCTGTTTCTATATACATACATCCTACACACACACATATATAAATATATATGTGTGTATATTTATGTATGTGTGTATATGCACAAGCACACATATACACACATGCACATTCACAGGATAGACCTCAAACACTTCAAACATTGAAGTATTTATTGACAGTTAATTTCTACTACTTCCTTATAAAATTCTGAGTTTTCTTCCAACAACTCTACAGGTCTAACACTAGCACTACAGCTTATCCAAGTAAAAAGAATTTCCTTATGAAATCTGCAGGGTTCAGATTCATCAACATCCCCACTTAATGCTGTCAATACATATGTGATAGTTGTATAAAAATATCTTAAAATAATAATCTAAATAGAGGTGTTCTCTAACATTTTTAAACTTAAGACCTATTAACTTTAATTTGAATACAAATGGAAGAGCACTGAGACATTTTAAATGTCTTATGTTAAAATAGTATTACTTTTTTTACCGGAGAAATAGAGTCCAATGGAAACATCTGTTTTTAATAATTGTTCTACACAATGACAAGTGTACAAAACAGTACTTTTTAATGAACATTAGTATAGATGATAATAAATAATCATTTTAATAAATATCAAGCACTATTTTGTAGCCTACATGTGTTCTAATTATTCTTTTTTTTTTAATGATACAAGGATTAAACTCAGAGGTTCTTAACCACTGAGCCACACCCCTAGCCCTTTTTATCTTTTAACTTTTTAATTTTGAGACAGGGTTTTAATAAGTTGCTCAAGGCCTTGCTAAGTTGCTGAGGGTGGTTTTGAACTGAGATCTTCCTGCCTCAGCCTCTCTAGCTTCTGGGACTATAGGTGTGCACCACCACAGCAGGCCTAATGATTCTTTCCTAAGCACTTCAAAAGTACTAAATTAAACCTGAACATAGTGATATGAGGTCAGATGAAACACATAGCATACCGGATATACAAGTATTTAATTTATAAAATTATCAATAGCATTTAAATAACTTTTGTATACTTTATACATATCTAAATATTTTAAATTCTTTCAGAAACTTAAAATGTGTGGTTTTATTAAAAATAATGCTATATATTATTAGTCATAAGAAAATCAGAGGAAGATTTATTGAAAAACAGGAAGCAGATCCAAAATCAATATAAAAGTCTTTAGCATTCATAAGCACTCACACACACAGGAGTGTATACATGTGTACAGATGTAAATCAAGTAGTGTAAAATATAATAAAGGAAATTTGCATCAAAATAGACATTTTAATGACAATTTAATGGCAAAATTCTGAAGAGTAAACTTAAGATATTTTTTCAGGATATGTATTTAAAACAAAAAATAAAACCCATCAAAAACTGGAAATAAAAAAATTTCAACTGGTCTTTGATAAATCAGTATGAACTGATATTGCAGATGTCTTTTACTGTCCTTGGTATCAAAACTTGAACATTAAACTAAGGATACATAGAAAAGTATTTGAATCTAGAACCAGAATTTTTAAATAAACTCTGCTGTGAGCAATGGAGAGCAATAATTTAGTCAAAAAATTCTACATTCTACATTTGTAATTATCCATTCCAAATTATTGGCATATTTACACTTTATTCTATATTTTTAAATGAATCTATCTATAGATTTTCCAATGTCTGTAAATAACAAAAATGTTTATCCTTTTTGGCAATTTGGTTTAATATTTAGAATGAGAATTATGTGAATTTCATTATCTCCTCCAAAGTGGATTCAGGAATAATGGCTTTGATTTTGCATGCTGGAAGTGATATGTAAGCAAAAATCATAATTTTCAAACCTCTTTATTTCTGAGAAGAAAAATTCCAGAGATCAATGTTTTTAAAAGTGGTTTTGAGAGAAAGTACTGAAATTACATTGTTTATCAGTCTATCCTCCCAATAGAAGCATAATAACATAAACCATCAGAGTTATTTTCCACCCATGTAAAATAAAGCATTAAATATCATTTTAGAATATGTAAATGCTTTGTAAGCAAATAAAATAAATATAATATATACAAAGGAAATATCAGAGTCAAAACAATGCTATTAAAGTATTTTATTTAATACTAATAGTGAAAGTACATCTGGAGGAAGAAAGAGAATGGGTGACGGGTTATAATTTATCAAAACAAATTTCAAAAAGAGACATCTTTTATCACTAATGCAAATCATAATGTTTTATGGAACCACGTATTTTAAATATTAAAATAAAACATAAAAAATAACCCTTCTCAACCTAGGAGGCAGGCACATACAATTCGATAAATTTAATAAAAATTTATCTACTTGCAAATTTTATTTGTATTGAATCTTTAAGATTGTATTATATCCACAAAATTTGTACATATTAAATCCTTACATGTATATTTTTTCTACCTGTCTTCATGAAGGAGTTTTCAGTATAATTTCACCTTTTGAGAGATAAACAAGTGATTTACCATTTATAATTGACGGTACAAGATAAAAACAATGAAAAGTAAAATGATAAGATGAAAAGATCTGAAGCAAAAAATAAAGCAGATATAGAGAAAATAATATGCGTTTTAAAGGAAATTTTTCTTCAAAACCAATTCTTATAAGAACCTATATTAATTTTTTAGAAAATTTGAACCACATTTTGTTCTCTTTTAATTGTATAGGGTACTAAGAATTATCATTTTTATTAAGAAAACTAACTGAAATTGTCAACTATACATCACATTTTTTTATTTTCTTGCTAAAATATGAAAATGAGTTTCAATTGCTGTTTGAAGGATGGCTAAATTTTTAATATGACAAATTAAATTTTTTTGACACTTTCTTATTTTCAGTTGCCTTCAAGGTTCACCTTTACCTCCATATTTAAAACATAAACATCTTTGAAAAATCTGTAAATGTGCAGAAATCTCCCTGGTAAAGGTCTTTTCTTTACCAGGGAGATTTCCTATTTCTTTCACTAGTCAGGGCCTTGCAGAAATCAGATGTATCAAATGAATTAGACTATTACATAGTGCATCTAATCTCTTTAGTTCATTTTATCTGCTAGACTTCCTCAAGTTCTAAAGGGAGAACATTTCACCTCTGGGAGTACTCCTCCAGTATATTTATTTACATAGATAAATCTGTCAGCCTTGCAATGAATGAGCTCCAAGAATGAAAAGGCTGGATAGTAGACACAGGCTGTGGTATTTGCAGCTTTGCAATCTGGGCTGTGTGATATGGCAGCCTCCATAGCACTGAAGGCATTCGTGGTGAGAATGTGCGTTAGAGTTCTCTACTTGGGGGAAACATGGCATCCATTCTGCAGGGTGTGACAAGAGATAAAATTAATCTCCAACAGATTACAAGGTACCATGTAAAAGGTAGTTCCTGGAATATTTCTGAATCTGTGTAGAAACTGAGCATGGGACATAAATGACTATATAGCCAGAACTCAGCATTATACATTGAGTTATTTTGGAGCCATCAATTATAAGTTGAGGTAAACTCATCAGCATTATATTTTAGGAGGAAAATGCATACTTGTAATCCAGCATGAGGACGGTCAAAGGACACAAGTAGGTTTCATGATATGGGGACCATGTATTCAACACTACACTAATGCTTGTCTTTGAGGTCACAGCCATGATCCTAGGAGGGTTTCCTCATGGACAACTAGTAGAGAACAAAGAAGGTCAAGTTCATCTCATGAGTGGATTCACTCAGTAAACTGGCACAAGGGAAACAGAGGTGTCTGCTGTCTATAACCCAACAGCGTACCCTAAAGAGAGCAGGATGGAGACATTTTTTTGCAGTGGTAGAGATTGGAGCAGCACATCTGTTGGATTATTATCTGTGAAAGAAGATATGACTGAAGATTAAAAAAAATACAGTCTCTTCTTCCATGGAGAATGATTTGACTGTTCTTGGAAATAAAGACTAAAAGACTGGGGTCTGAGAAAGTGGCATGTAGAAAGTCCTATGGGAAGGACAGTCGTGTGGTGGTACCTGGATTGCAGGCTAATGGCCAAATGGGAATGTCTATTATGGGAGACCAAGAAAAGAGCCAGGTAGACAGAAACATTTGGCCAGCTGATGTTATGTAGACTCTTGTGAATAGCCATTCTATTGCTGGCACAATGGGTGTAAGAGCAGAAGGGCCATGACAGCAGGGGTGGAGGAAAAAGATGAGCACAGCAAGGTCCCACTCACAAAGGCAGAGCTAGCTTTCTGCTAATGACGAATGTTCATCATGGCAGAAACCTAGATCAACAGTGACTGTAGTACAGATTGATTCTTCACAAACTACTAAATTGACAACTTGAGTACACTGAAGTCTTCCCTTGCTGGGAGGGACACAGAATAAGATTATTTAATATCTGCGTATAGTCCTTATATGGGTTTTCCTTTCGTATCCAGGACCTCATTTAGAACAACTATTTGAGAACTTACAGAGGGCATGATCTCCCTCGGCTACAATGTGACATCATCTCCTAAAATAAGGTCTATACTTCATCAATCAGTTGAAGAGAGGAGTCATATTCCTGGCAGAGTTTACTGGCATTCATCATCAGAAGGAGGTGGGACTGAGGTACAGAAGGTGGGGAAGAATATGTTTGGCCTTCAGGCAGTCCAACTGAGGAGTATCTTTTAGCACTCTTCTGTCTACGGCGTTAAATAGACAGCAGAGACCACCATGAACAGGGCTGTAGTTTGGGGACATTAACCTTCCAGTTTTCTCTATGGTTACTAGCTAGAGTCTGACTCATTGAATTTAACATTTCCTTCTGCTTGTCTAAACTTTAGGGAGGTTTCTACCTGACTGTTGGATAAGTCCCTGCCCTCCCTTTTCTTAGAGCATTTACTTTAGAAAACTTAAAATTGCAATTCCTTTTCTTTGAGTATCAATCTCCCCGTCTCCTGCCAGTTTGACACCATAGGAATGTCCTTCTCAAAAGATCTGGGGGCATCTCTTTTGGAATGCAATCAAGGACTATGATAGCAACCCTGCTTCTTTTAGTTTCTGTGGGTAGGTAGGAGCCTAACACTGATAAAGACAGGTAGCCTGATCACATTTGACCAGACTCCCACTAACATCCTCCAGTAATTTTTACTCACTCCAGCACTTAAATTATGCAAGCAATCTATTGCACAACATGGTGACTCTGGTCATCAGTATACTGTAGTCATGAAAAGTGCTGAGAGCGGACATAAAGTGTTTCCTCAAAAATGGTAACTGTGTGAAATCGCACATATTAGCTAGCTAGATCTAGATTTAGTCAATCCACAAATATGTGTGCCACATGATAAATGCACATGATTTTATATCTCTGTTTAAAAAAAAATTAAATCCTCCTGAGTTTCCTTTCAGTTATCATGGTCGTGAGACCTCTTGCCATAGTTTTGAGTCATGTCTTCCTTGCCATTTTAAACAGTAACTGGTACCATTTTTCTTTGACAAGTCCTGAGGAGACATTTTACATGGAATAAGCCAAGAGGGACCAGCAAGAGCGTCTGAGTGGCAGAGGACTTCAGGCGTATCAGGTAGATCCTCCCTTCCGTCATCACTTCTCCCAGTTTTCCAGGGTGGCTGGTCGCCGAAGTCTCTCTCCCTAGAGAATACCTTCAACTGAATGCTAGTTGCTTCTTGTAGCTAATAATCAATTGAAGAGGGGTAGTGGATCCCAGACCCTTGCTCCACTTCTGGTTAACTGATGGTACAATCTAGCTCCAAATCTCCCTGTGGATTATGTTTCGGCCTGTTTCAACTGTATCGCAGTTCAAACATCTTCCTCTGCTTGCAGTATTCTGATTTATTCACTATTTCACAAGTGTTGTTCTCCAAAGTTCTTCCCAGCAAAACTCTTATCATTCAATTTCCTACTTCAGAATCCATTTACAGGGATCACAGTTTAAGTAATTCTACATACATAGACATTTTTAGACTACGTGCATTTTCCACTATTAGGACAACACTGAACATTCCCTAGGCTGCTACCCTGGATTACACAACTCATTTTCTTAGTGGGATAAAGCACTTCCCTGTGAAAAAGATCAACTATGTCCATATGAACAGAAATTTTATTTACCAGATTACATTTCTGTTCTTCATTTTATATTCCCGGCTTTGGCCAGTCATTTTTTTGTTACTGTTTGTTTTTCTTTTCTTTTCTTTTTTTTAATAAGATAGGAAAATGTAAAAGCATTGTCACACTGAATATTTAGGGGTGTACTTCCCAGCTTGTTTCCTTGTCATAGTTTTAACACTTTGAAAATTGTAAACTATGAGAATGAGTTTTAAAATATTAATTCTATTAATACCCAAGGGAAATTAATCCCCATTGTGTCTTTTCTATTTATTTTACTGATTCCAAATGTTTTGTGCATTTTTACTAAATTGCTTGAATGCTTTTGGTATGTTTAAACACATCCTAATTATTTATCATGAAATTATTGGAGGATGTGTGTTTCTCTGTGTTTTTTTTTTTATTTTTGCCTAGTAACAGTGACAATGTGGGCAAATCTATTAAAGTGTAATAATCTGAACCAATGGTGTTACCAGCTCATTGCCCCAGGGTTAGCTGTGTAGGGTATGTAGCAAGCTCTCTCAGTACTCTGGATGCCCATTTCTATCATTAGAGTATTATGAAAATTAATGGTTCCTTTTCTCTTTATTCTTCTTGCCTTGCTATTTATTGTCCCTAGAATAGGAAATTTGATTGAACCATTCAGTGTTTCTGATATGTTTAACTTTGTGTTTGTTTTCATCTTTCTTGTTATAGCGACTGAGCTGACAAGGATATTGCCTTCCAAAAAGCCCCTAAATCTACCAACATGTAGGACACGTAGCATTCACTCTAGATTTTTAACAGATGCTGGCATGGATGATGTGAGTTCCATAAAGGTTGAAGCATCGTTTCAGTATATCTTCATCTCCTAATGGGCACAGTTGCACATAGAACTATGATTTTGGCTTGGCAAGAATCTATTTGATCATTTTGATGCTGCCCAGAATTTATCAAGGCTTAGCAACCAAAAGCTCAGCTATTACATCAAATAATTTCTGGAGCTAAACCACAAATACTTAAGAAATAGTTCTGCAAAAGCAATCTAAAATCTAGTTTCTGATAAGGCCTGGTTTCCACATCCTCCTGCTTCTCTGCAATGTTTTTAGCTTACACAAACTACCCAAAGAAAGAGAGAGAGAGTGCATACATTTTAGCCTTTAATTTTATTTTCCAGAATCTTACCTGAAGCTCAAAAGCATCATCAAAAATATTTGGCATCAATACCACTCAAGTGACTGATAAGAAACTCCCTTAATGTCAAAAGTCTTTCCATTTTTCTAAGAGGAAGAATAAGGCCATACCTAAACATATTAAAATATTATTCACTTTGACAATAGAGCTAGTTCCAAGACATGAGCTATTGCTATATTAGAAAGGAGAAGCAATCAGTATTTTTCATTGCCTAAGAATCTCCATACTACAAAAAATCCATTACTTCTAATGAAATTGGTAAGAACCTAGGAGGCAAATGTCTTTTTAAAAATAATTTCTAGTCTGGAATCTGGTTTGAAATGAGTAGTTGTAGTTAACTCATGTTCTCATTAACAGAAAAAATTTAGACCAAAGTGAGTGTACTTATTAAAATATTTTTAAATGAAATAGAATTTTCATTAAGATTGTAAAAACTATTATTGTTCTGTTTCAACTAGATCTGTAGATTGTTCTTTATATTAAAATTGGGAAGAAGAGTAAATTTATTTTGCTTTGAATTACATGAATTACTCATTATAAATGTTACTTAGATACACTTATCCATAAGATAGTTATATTGTTGAGTTTATATGAGAGTTTCAAAATACGGATATGACTTCAATTCTTGGTGACAAAATAATTATATAGTACATTTTGCCTTCTTCAGTAACTAGTTTTTTATTAACTGTGGTGTCAACATCCAATTGTATTTTCTATGCATTTGTCTTATGTATTTTTTCCTTGACCAAAATAAGTAAATAAATAAATAAAAATAAGAAAATGAATTCATGTGAAAATTTGAAACAATTTTAAATGGAACAAAAATTTCTAGTAGAGTTTGAATATATTGCTATAGTTAACAGAAATTAAAGAACAGTACTTTATGTCTTCCTATATGTGCTTAAAACTTTTAATTTAAAATTTGTATTAGAAATTTTCTGTAACTATTCCTTAATGATAACTTAGTGACAGTTGGGAATTACGTTATTAATGTCAGACTCTAATGCTCTTAAGGAGTAATTTACTACAAAGAAAGAGTACTCAAGTATTGCTTTAAATTGTAAAGTTAATCAAACTATAACATTTCATAATTTTTCAGAAAACTAAGTTGGTTACACATTTTACACTTCAGTTCTTTCAGTAGCCATGTTTTTCCTTCATGACACTTATTTACTGTTGTACATTTACTCATGTGATTGTTTAGCATCAATTTGTCTCTTTAGGGAGGAAACTCTTTAAGAGATGAAAATTAGGTTATGTGGTGGTTTCAAACCTTGTCTTCTGAATTATCTCCATATGGCTTTCCAAATATGATGTTATTATTCCACTCCTTGATGTCTATAAAATCATCACTTTAATGATAAATGCATACCAGTGTTTATAGCTACATAATCCACAATAGCCAAGTTGTGGAACCTCCTTCGTCCCTATCAACAGGTGAGTGGACGAAGTAAATGTCACACACACAAGCTTTACTTGGCTATAAAACATAAAGAAATTATTTCCAGTAGATAGATAGAATGGAAGAACACCATGCTAAGTGAAATAAGTCAGACTCAGAAAGTAAAAAGTCAAATGTTTTCTTTCATATGTGGAAGTTAGACAGAAATAAGAAATTAATAAAGAGAAATCTCATGGAAATAGAAGGAAGAAGAGTGCAGTAGACAAAGGGGTTCAGGTGGAACCTGAAGGAAAGAGGAGGTATTAGGAATTTAAATGGAGCAAATTACATTATGTGAATCTATGAATATGTCAAAATGAACCACACTATTATGTATAGCTATAATGTCCTGGTATAAACATTAAATGGGGAGGAAAACATATTTGATTTGTTCTCTGTTTACCCTCCAAATTACACTCCATCTGGTACATAGAATTAGCTTAATATACTTCACGAATAATTTAAAAATAAATGAAAACTATAATCTAAAAAACTACTCACCTCTTATGAAATGATGTGTATACAACCAGGAACTGGCCCAGTAGAAACCAACATAAAACATATCAGATGAGTTTAATGGTAATACAATGCTCAATTTTATGTTCAATATCATAAGTATAATCTGTAACAACATAAATAATAGATATTGATATTTTGATACTTCTGGCTCTAACTCTTCTAATTTCAGAGACATGAAACCAGAATTATATGACTTTATGATTCTTCTAGAATACTAACAACTAATAATATATAATAGATATTTTTATTTTGTTGATAAGATTTTCCCTTATAAACATGTTTGTCTTATAAAATTTCAAAATACAGTTAATCATACAGATCCAGAAAAAAGTGGAATTGTGCAAAGTCTTATTTCCCTACACACTTGATAAAGCTTAAAACATGACATAAGGGCAAAGTTTATAATCTGAAAGCTATGCAAATGTATGCAAATTAATAAAATTGTCATGTGATCATAATTCATCCTGGATAGCCTTTTAATTGTAACTGTCTTAAGTGATTAAAAAGTTATACTATCTTTTTGTAAGATCTAACATTTTACACATTTATGTAATTCATCAATATATAGTTTTGAAAACTTGTATGAATGCAATTTACATTACCAAATGTTTCATGAGTTGATTTAGATATAATTATAGAGATGATAGATATAAATTTTCTATTTTTTCCCTTGTACATGTAGTAATTTCTTCATCAATCTGTACAGTGTATTCTAATATCTTTATCAGAAATTTTAGAAAATCCATATGATATAATCAGGTGGTGCATCATGATAATATGCATGTATACCAAAGCATTTGGTTAATTATTGTAATTCTTGTTGAAAAGAAATGCAATTTGTTGCATAAGTAATATGAACACTTAGAAAAGAATTTGTCTCATACATATATGCATTAATCTTCTCAGGCTGCCATAAGAACATGCCATAGATAGAGTGGTTTAAACAACAGAAGTTTATTTTTTCACAGTTTGAGATACTGAAGTTTCAAGATCAAGCTGCTGGTGAGGCCTGTCTTCCTCAGCTGGTAGAAGGCCAAATCTCTCTGTGTCCTCACATCTACTTATTCAGAGAGAGGAAAAAGCCTCTCTGGTTCTCTTCCTCTGCTTATAAAAGACTCATGTTATTGCAGTAGGAATCCACACTTGTGACTTAATTTAACCCAGTTATCTCCATAGAGGTCCCATCTGTATTTCTATATAGACACAATGGGATTGGAGTTTGTTTCAATTAGCTTCCTCATTACTGTGATCAAAATATTTGACAAGAACAACTTGGAGGAGGAAATGTTTAACTGAGATTCATGGATTCAGAGGTCTCAGTCCATAGGTGACCGACACCATTGCTCTGGGCCCAAGTTGGGACAGAACATCATGCGTCAGGGCCCAGCTGAGGAAAGCTACTTCACTTTTAGGAGGATAAAGAAGATGAGAGACAGAAAAGAGAAGGGGCCACAGGAGAGATGAACCCTTCGAGGGCATGCCCCAGGGTAGCCCACCTCCTTGTGCCGTGCCCCTCTGCCTTCAGTTACCACCCAAACATTCCATTCAAACTAGGGCAGACTGATTAGGTCACATCTCCCATAATCCAATCATTTCACCTCTGAATATCCGTTCACTAACACAAGGGCTTTGGGGGGACCCCTAGTATCCAAACCATGATAGGACTTCAACATAAGAATGTGAAGGACTTCAAATCCTTAACTATAAACTATCCCCTTTTTCTTCCTACTAGTTTTTGTAGGACTTGAATGAGGGTGCACTTTTTCAGAATACACAAATTGCACAATTTTAACCAGTTTGTATATTTTTTCCACAAGGTAAAGTATAAGTCAATACTCTGTTTCTATTTTTCTGTTGAAGAACTTTTCAATAAGAAAATATAAATGCAACCTAGCTTGGCACGTAGCTAAACCATTGCTACAAATAATGATGTCATGAAATATGATCATTGGTGTTTTTAAAATCATTATTCCATTTCTCATTAAGTGGTATAGTACAATGTGTTTTCAAATCTATTCAGTAATTAATAGATCAACTTCAGGTTTTCCTCTGCTGGAGACTAGTGGCAGTCAAAGGGGAATCACAGAGCTTTAACAATATTTTTAGAGTGACACAGAATTAAAATGCTCAATACAACTTAACATTGCATTTTCATTATAAATAAAATGCTAAAGTTTTATTTCTTGGATAATCTCCTGCCAGTAATTGTGCCAGATTACCTTCTGATAACTTTCTTCCATGACAAATAAATATTATCTGTTCAAGCTGCTTCAGAATTCACACAGTAGTGCGACTATGGTTATTTACAAGACATCACAGTGTCTATCTCATGTAGCTCTCTCTTGTCCTATGATGTTTATCATTCTAGTCAATATGTACATGATTTCTGGAGTATGTACTTATGAATCTATTTTTATCTGCTAGGCTTGTGTATGTCAAAAAAGTGGAATCATTTATAGTTTTAGGCTGTGCAGAATTATAAAAAATGAATTTTATTCAGTTTCATTCTGTATTTTACGCTGCAATTATTTGACAATGACCAGGTTAAAATATGATTAAGTCAAAAGTTATTAGAAAAGTCTTAGAATTGGGATGCACTTTAAATGTCATTAACTGAAATATCTTATCCCATGTACAATTAAACTTAGTAACAACCAGTTTATGATATGACAGAAAGAACAATGAACTAGACATCAGGAACCTGAGTTCTAATTCCTTCTCTACAGCTGATTCAAACTAAGACTTTGTGTGAGCTGTTAACTTCTTTGAACCTTGATCAACACAATTGCTGAAGTGTTACCTAGTTTTCCATTGTTTGGCTATCAGCAAGCTCCATGGATGTGATTTCTCTATTTTGATCCAAGTTAGAGATACATATTTAAACTATCAGGGCCCTGGTGTCAAGGTTGACTTTCTTCCTCACTAATCATTTCCATTCACTAAGGCTATTCTTTGTTCTTCCCCTCAAAGGGCCTCTAGCTGTGAACACATTAGGTTCTTATTGAAGAGACCTCTGGAGTTATAAAAATAATTGACAGTAGGCATTTTAATGTCACATTTTTTAAAGATATATTTCAGGTTAAAAGTTATGGGTATGTAATGTACCAACTACAGTGCATGTGATTTCCATCTCCTGGTATCAACTGGTTGTTAAGTGGAAAGAGATGTAGATTATTAACTACAAGAATTTTATATGCACTTTTTCAGGAACAGAAATAACACTTTTTCTTCAATGTTCCAACTTCTGGAATCTCCAAAATTCAGGACATTTTCAAGAGCAACTATTTGAACAGTAACAATTTCATATGCTAATTGAGACAACAGTCACATTTTTTGTTAAAATACCTCAAGCAGTTCATGGATAATGCCAGGAGGTTCATGTATGTTTTTATGGTTTTTGAAAAAGGGATTCTTTGAGAATCCCAGAATTAAATGACATGGCTCATGTATCCAGGGGGAAATTGATGTTTTAAAGTGTGTCATACCTAAATTTCAGCTTATTCTTTTTAAATATTGAAGTTACTCACTGTGAAGCTGAATATTGTGGACATTGAAGATCTTTTGAAATAAGTCGTTTCTTCCTTTGAAACATCTTTAAAAAATGTATTTGGCAATATAGCCCCAAACACCTTTATAAAATATTTGGCAGTGATTTCTCATGTATCTTAGAAAAGGTTGCCATTTAAAAATATTCTCAGAAATCATTAGGTTTAGCTCATAAGAAGTATGAAGCTTGAATTTCTTTTCCTAAAGAAATAAATAATGTGTCTTTAAGGCATGCTTTCAGTGACAAGCAATGTATGATCAAAATAAAGCAAAATACACCGAAATTTCAAATCAGAGGAAAAAACCTTCACTCGAAACTACAGTTTTTTGAAATATTGCCAAAACTATGGAAACAACAAAGATAATAGTGGACTCTTGGAAATTTTGTGTTTGTGTGTATGTGTGTGTGTGTGTGTGTACTCTTCATAAGGATTGCAGTTCATTGCTACTATATTTTTACAAACTTGTAGATCTCAAAACCAATAAATCAAAGGAAGTTGCAATTATGGACAGGGAAACACAAAAAAATGTTTAATACCAGAAACTGTTTTTGAGAAAAAAATAAAATGCTGAAGTGATTGGAAAACCACAAAATTATCCCCATCGCCTGCTGAATAAAAGGTGCACACAGGCATACATAAATGAGAGCTAGTGTATGAAACCCAGAAACAGATGTGAGAGCCAGAAGAGACAGTTCCAGAAAGGAGAAGGAGCAAGTTCATACTGCCAACATTATATGACAAATGATAAAGAAAAATGAAAATTCAAGATGTCAAAAATGACATGTAATAAAACTATGGAACATTATTTTCAGTATGATAATTCCTTAAAAGCTTCCCAGTTAATCTTTTCCAAATGTAGTACATATAGGATGTATGTTTTTTATTTAATTATCCACCTTTCTATGACCTAAGTTAATGATATGTAGAATATATTTAGGTTCCTAGTGACTCAGACATGTGAAAGTTAATGAGCTTTAAGTAACACTGACCAAGGATTGCTGTATATTTATTATACTTGATTTTCTTCTCTACCTGGGAACCTAACTAAAGTGAATTTCCCAATCATTCTGCAGCGAGCTGAGGTCATATAGCCACACACTGCACATGAAACATTAGCAAAAGTGATGGGTTCACTTCCAGGCTTGGCCCATGGAAAACTAGCAGACATACTTTCATCCCCTCCTTTTTTAAATCTATCTTGGTTTAACTGCAGGACCATGTCAAATTAGATGGCAGAGCTCAAAGTGGAAAGAGATTGAGTTCCTGAATATACTTTTGAACAGAGTTTATTCTGTTCAATGAATCCTCCACTGACTAACATCTGATTTGTAGCAATGTAATTCTGAAGGATTTTGGATAATCATGCCCCAAGATGATGGGGAGGGTGTTGCAACCCAGTCACTGATATGCTCTAATGACCTAGACAGCAAGGAGAGGCAATGAATTAGGAAGTTTGAAGTCACTGTTGTCAAGTCCAGAAATTATAATTAGCACTTTCTGAAAATATTTTCTACTGGAACCATGCCCTTTTCTGATTACCTACATGAAAAATAATAGTTATTGTAGTATGACAGAAATGGCATGATATTTGAAAACTATCCTTCTATTCTGGATTTAATAGTTATTTCATATATATATATGTACATATAAAACAATTTATTAGTCCATTCATATATATGAATATATATATATATATATACACACACACACATGCATACACACAGAGTTCTACTCAGCCATAAAAAATAATGAAATTATGACATTTGCTGGTAAATGGATAGAAATGGATAATATCATTCTAAGTGAAATAAGGCAAACTCAAAAACTCAAAAGTTAAATGTTTTCTCTCATATGCAGAAGTTAGAGAAAAATAAAGGAAAGAGGGAGGGAAGGATAAGATAACATAAAAATAAAGGGAAAATCAGTAGTGCAGAACAAAAGAATCATGAGGCAAAGGGAAGGGACGGGTAAGAGAAGGCAAAGCAGAATGAATTCTAACAAATGAGGTTATGTGCATATATGAATATAACAGAGGGGATTTCAGCTTTATGCATAGGTAGAAAGAACTGATCCAAATAAATAAATAAGAGTGAAGTCTAGCAGAATAGAGGAAGGAAAACGGGGAAGGAGAGAAAAGGCCAAAAGGAAAAGAGAGACAAAAAGGGGGGATCATGAACTGAAATGCAATTCCACACATGTATGAGTTTGTCAGGATGAACCCAATTCTACTATGTACAATAAAGCTCTAACAAAAAAATTAAAACTTTTCTAAAAACTGACAATGACAAACTCTGGCATTCTTTCACTATAATTTTATCAAGTTTCAAAAAATTAAAACTAAGGAAAACATAAAAGTAGTATTTGGACTGTGCACATGTGACCTAGGATGACCACCAGCCAGTTATTAATTCATCTTTCATTGTCCAAATCAAGTTAAAATATTGCACCTTTTTATTCATTGTGATAAAATCTTTGATGTGTTCCTAGTCAATTGTAGTCCCTATGCCAGGTACTGAAAGCTCCTCTCTTACATTTTATCATCAGAAGAAAGAGTCCACACAGAATTCAAGAAAACAAATTTGTGGAGACTAAGATTTATATTGGTCCAGAATATTGACAGGGTTAGAAGACATCACCCAAAACACAGGAAGACCAAATCCTTCTCCAGTTCATACTGTGGCTTTGTGTTTGGAATAAAATATTTACATTTATCCCGTCAAAAGAAAAATAGTTGGAAAACTAAGAAGTAAGAAATGCTAAAGTACAATAAATTGTAGTAGAATATAGATTATATCTTATTGTAAGTAATTTTATTACCTAACTCATTTTCCTGTGATCAGTAGCAGCAAAATTAGGAGGGCCAATTCATGTTTATGTGGCAAGGGAGTGGTAGAAAACAATTCCTTGGCTTGTGTAATTGTGGTAGGAGGAACAGACTGTACAGAAACTTTTGATTTTAAAATAATAAGATTTTTTAATAACTTAAAGGTCTGCAATTATTTTAACCTATATACTCCAGGAAAATATATACAATGAATCAGTGCCAGTAGCAATCAGAGTTCTAAGATCACTGCTGCCTCAAGCTCCAGCTTCCTGGAAGCAGTGTAAGAGCTTGGAACAAAGATGCCTTCCTCCTTCAGTCACCTGGAAACCTGGAAATTGCTGACAAAAAATCTGGTCACCAGTCCTCATTCTTCGTGCATTCTGCACCTAGTTTCCCCAGCTGTACATGTTTTCCACCCCACTTTATCTGGCTTTACATTCAACCCATTAATAAATTTCCTTTGCTTTCTTAGTCTTCTATTTCCTGAGTATGGTGCACAGAATGTGGAATATTTGTCCCCCCCCATGTTAGGAGACCATAAAGCCTAGGGAAATATAAGACACATCATAAGCAGTCAGTAATACAGAAACAGATGTATACAGCAGAGATGAGCTAAGCAATCAGGTTAGCAAATATGAGGAATAAGTTCCAGTGTTCAAATATGTAGCATCAGCAGTTTTCAGTAGAAAGGACTTCTGCTTCCAAATCACTAAAGACCAAGCCATTAAACATCATCATGCATTTTTAGTCACCCAAAATTCACACACATTAGACAAGTCACTCACCATTGGGTTTCGACAATCCACTGTGTGAATGTAAACTATCTTATTTTGAAGCACAAATTTCCCTTCCTCATAGCATCATATCCAAACCTGTAAATCATTTACTTTTTCTTTCTCTGATATAAGCCTTTCTTTTCTTCAACTCTTACCATTAAATATGTTTCACTTGTTAGTCGTTGGCTATTTACTTTGTATGTATGGTACAATGAAAACATCAATTAATATTATTTTTCTCTGCTTCTCTTTTCCTCTACTCCATCTAAGGGTGAAGACCTAATAACGGAGACATACTATCTATACTATAATTCTGTTTCAATAAGTAGCTCATTCCTTTTTTTATATCTATTGATCAAGATTATTTTCTTCTTCACCCCTTTGATTTGTTGTAAATATTTTCTGTGTACAAATACAGCATTATCTGTGTAGCATGCAGACATTTTTAATGAAAAGTTTTACAGTTTCTACCTGACTTTATTTCTAATGCTTCTTTCCATTTTTGAGAACATTTTTTATCACATTTCCACAAGATTCGGTGATAGCCAGTAATGTTCTTTGTTGATGTCACCCATGGCCACCTGGCTCAGTTGGTGTTTATCATAATATACACAGTAGAGAATTATGTTCAATTTTTAGATGCTGGCAACAATTACTATTTCCTTCAATTGTCAATTGCACATCAGTAATAAACTAGGGATAGTTCTCATTTCTTCCCAAAACCAAAAATTCTTTTCCCAAAAGTATTATTATTTTCCTGCCAAACGATGAGTCTTATTTTGAAAACATAAATCTATGTGATTATTTTTATACTAAATGCAAATATATTCTCACCCCACCCTCTCTCTCTCTCTCTCTCTCTCTCTCTCTCTCTCTCTCTCTCTCACACACACACACACACACACAGGCTGAAAAGGCAGTCTCAAGAGGAAATATCAATCTATCAACAGAGTTACATGCAAATTAAAAATAGAACATCTAATGAACATCCAGTCATACTTGCATTTCCTCAAACTCAAATACATCCCAAATCACTACATCCACCATACCCTTCTAGCCACATAATTTCTGTGGTATTAGAGACATTGACTTCTACAGAAGCTGTTTCATACATATATTTCCCAGCCAGTCTAAGTTACATAGAATGATTTTCTCTATGCAAGAAAATCATTTCCAGTATTTTACTTAGTGCATAATTGTGTGCCTATGAAAAAATCTACATAGTACTCATACATGACCACTTACAATTCCATATGTGATATCATTGAGTTTTTCTTAACTTGAAGATTAAGAAATTAAGGAAGTGTTCTGGGAGTTCTCTTTCTTTTTCCTTTCCTCCTTTTCTCCCTTCTTTGTTCAGTGGTGACCTAGCACCTAAAATCAACTCTCAGTAAATTTCCAGTATACAATATAAGGTTATTAAATATAGACATCACTAAGCAACTCAGTGAGACCCTATCTCTAAATAAAAATCACAAAAAAGGGCTGGGGATGTGGCTCAGTTGTTGAGTGCCCCTGAGTTCAATCCTCAGTACCTAAATAAATAAATAAATAGATATAATCGTCATACTCTACTAGATATCTTGACTTATTCATCCTGATAAATGCAACTAACGGAAGGTATACATTTATTTATAAATATATACACACACATATGTATATGAATATATATGTAAAATAGTTTTAGATTTATAGATTTATGGAAATATTGCAAAGATAGTCCTGAGAGCTCCCATATACCCCACATCCACTGTCCAGTTTGGTTCAAAATTTATGTGATTGTGGGACATTTATTGGATCATTGTATCATTATTGATGCATTATTATTACTAACTGAAATATATATTTTATGAGATTGCCTTAAAATCCAAAACAAATTACCGTATTACATGAGTCATATGTGTCCTCCAGCTCCTCTGTGATTTTTTCTCAGACTTTCCTTACATATGATGATCTTGACAGTTTTTAGGAGCAGTGGTACAGGTATGCTGTGAAGTCTCCCTCAATTGGATTTTGCCTAATGTTTTTTTCCCATGATTAGATTTGAGCCACGTATTCTGGGCAGGAAGGCCATTAGTGCCATTTTTATCACATCATCACATGTATGTGACGTCCCAACAGGTGATGTTATCATTGTTGATTATCATCGTTGGTGTGAGTCTGAGCGTCTGGCTATGCAGTGTGGTCAGAGGTAGCAGTTGAGACCGCTCTGTCACTGCTCTTCACAGCTGCACCCATTTCAAGAAGTGGCTTTGTGCAGTGCCTGCTGGAGGAATGAGGAGTATGTGTGTGAAGTATCTGGAATTTTACTGCTTTGGATTTGCCTATTTGTCCCCATTTATCTATTTATTCCATAATTTATTTCTATGACTATGGAATCAGGGTGTGTGTTTTACATATTGGATTATAATTTAATATACTTTATTATTCAAATTTGCTTTGGCCTTTGGGAGCTCCTTCAGCTGCTTCTATGTCCTTGAATCATTTTGAGTGAGTGTGAGTGTATGTGGATATTTGTGAATGTGGGTGTCAGCCCCTTCCTTTTTAACACAACAGGATACCATACACTCGTTTTGTACATTCTACTTGAAATTAGCTATGTCTTTTCATGAGACTTGATTACTTTGTCAAAGCATGGCATTAGAAACCCATATCTGAACAGTAATGGTTGCTACTTGGATGCTGTTACTTTAGGCTTTGTAGCTAACTGAGCAATAAAATCATTGTGTGTACACTGGTGAGTGTGTATACACACACACACACACACACACACACATCTTCAGTTCTATTTAAGTGTTTGATGGCTTGTGACCTGACTCTGTTCTAATACCATAAGATCATCCTAACCTCCTTCACTGCTCAATCTATAACCTCATGATGCAACACTGGGATTCAGGTCTTGCCATCCAGCATGCATTTAGGAGTATGTCTTTAGGAGTATTAGAACCGCCAAGCTGCTACCTGTGGGAAACAACTTTACATTGTGGGTCCAGTGTTTATGTGCAGTTCTTCTGCATTTAGCCTCACAAACTCCTCTCATTCTAAACTTACTTAGGATGGTAGCTTCTCACCACTTCCCATGGTAAATTCTTGCATATATTTGTAATATCATTACATTGCTTTGTCACATTCTGTATCTTCATGATTAACTTCATGAAATGTGTACATATCTATCCCAAGTTCTTTATCCAATATATGGTTTGCACATATTTTCTACCAGTGAATGACCTGAAATTTTTCTTGTGGTATTTTTCTATATGCTCCATAATTTGGATTTTTTAAAATTTTTATTTAGTTTAAATTATTTTCTAAAATTTATCCTAGTATTATTTAGAAGTATGAAGTATCAAAGTGTTTGATAGCAATATTTTCGATATTGTCATTTCAAATAATAAGGATGTTTTATAAGGCATCACTTATGCAAAATATGTGCTTAGAGTGGAAGCCAGGGTGGTTATTGTAAGCTCCAGTTTACCAAATAATTTTAGTTAAAGCATGCACCCTGATCATTTGTTTCTGTGAATTGCTGTAATTAAATCTTAATGTCCTTCCTCAAATTATTAACAGCTATATTTATAAATGCTTTTTTCTTAGTGACTTGATTCTACTATGACCCATAATTTGCTACTCATGATATGTCAAATAAATATATCTACAAGTTTGCTTATTTTCTATATTTCCAAGCCAAGCTGTATAGCTAAACAATTATAATGTAATAATTCTGTTTTTGTTTTTTAAAGTATTTACACTTTCAGTGATTTATAAGGAAATCTCACAGATTTTTTTGAAGAGAAAAGACAACTATACCATTTGAGCATATCTGTTTGGCACTGGGGATTTAATGTTATGGGAGATTTAAATTTTTATATGGGTTTACCATGAAGTAATAAAGGAAGAAAACTAAAAAAGTAAAAGAACAGAAAAGGAAGGGGGATAGAAATAAAAAGTAACTTATAGAAAAATCATTAAACAAAATTTTAAAAAGTAAATAAAGAAAAATTTTAGATCAAACTGTAATAGTCAATTTGAATTGTCAACTTGATTGGATTAGGAGATGATGAGGATTGAGTCTTCTGGGTGATGAGGGTGTGTCTAGGAATGATCGGCATGTTCGATAGCGAACTGAAGCTGTCCTCTCTAACCTTGGACAGCACTATCCAATATGCTGGAGTCTTGGATGGAGTAAAAGTTGGAAGAACAAGGAAGCAGCAGCGGATTCAACCTCAATTCTCCTTTTATGGATTTTTTTGTAAATTTTTTTATTTGTTCTAATTAGTTATACATGACTATACAATGCATTTTGACACATCATACATAAATGGAGTATAACTTCTCATTCCTCTAGTTGTACATGATGTAGAGTTACACAGGTCATAATCATATACACACATAGGGTAATAATGTCCCGTTGAACGGGTTCTTGATTGCTGCTGTGATTGCCTGAGGATATCAGATTCAGATTCTTGCTCCTTCACTCTTTCAAAGTGGACTCTGCCAGTGATTCTCCAGGGAGTTTCCAGAAGCCTTTGGTCTCGGACTGGGGTAGCATTATTGATCCCTCTTGTTCTGAGGCATCAGCATGTTGGACTGCCCAGCTACTGGTTCCTCCAGCTCTCCAACCTGCAGATGGCCATTGTGGACTATGCAGCTTCTGGTTATGTAAGCCAGTCTAATAAATCCCATTTTTATAATTAAACTTCCTGTTGATTCTGTTCCTTTAGAGAACCCTGACTAGTACACATACCTAACCTTCCTACATCCATATTGTTTGGTCTTTGCATAACTTTTAAACTCTGCCATCTAGGAAAAAGAAGAAGGTATCTTCCAGTTAAAATTGTTCTGATTGACTATTAAGAAATGATCTCAAATTCTAATTTCATTTTCCTTTTTGCTAAATAAAGATAACATATTTCCCAACAGTCTTCTCTGATTTAAATATATATCAAATATTAAAATATTAAATATGTTATTAAATAAATTTATACACAAAACCAAGAGGAGTGTACTATAGAAATGCATTCAATGTCCAGCACTTTATGCATAGAGAGATTCTCAGAGAATGATGAGCCAACATTGTGACATCTGGCTTCAATTTATTGCTCTACCACTAAAGTATGGTATAATTCTACATAATTTATTTAACTTTCATAGCCCAGGCCTGTCATTTATTAAATCTGAATAATGCTCCCAAACCTATGTCACCTTTGTATTGATTGAGAAATTTAGTCACTAAATATGCATATGAAAGTTTAATGTCCTTAATGTCACTGTAATCTATGTACCCCAGGAGTCCTTTATTTTATTTTTTACAATATGATTTCTCATGAGTTTTTTGTGGATCATTAGTGATATAATTAATAAGCTCTTTTCTGTCTGCTCCAAAATGTTTTAACATTTATTGATAACTGAATTATAAAATTTTTGTGAAACTGGGAATTACAGTTTAAGATTTTGTTTTCTTCAGCAGGTTTAACTAGATAAGACTAAATAGAGTTGAAATTGACACAATCCTACTTTTATAGTTATTTTCAAAAACAATGAAAAAAGAACATTAAAGCAGTATTTTAGAATTTCATGCTCTAGTATATTTCACAACTAAGCTCTCAGACTTTCTCTGTAAATTTGGTATGATAATACTGTTTGTTTTGATCTGTTAAAACATTGTCAGTAGACAGATTAGTACAAAAATCATGTAACACATTGTAAGAAGGGATAACTCAGATATATGAAAAACTAAACTGATTAATTTCACGAATATAATTTTTGAAAGCAAACTATTCTTGAAAACATTGGTTTTATTTCCAAATTTTTGAAATTTAATGTAATGCTTGCTATTTTTATTATAATAATCATGGAACCAAGATTTTTGAGATTGTTTGAATTTTTCACAATCATGCAGTAATGCATAAATGACTGAAATTATTATTTTTTTCAATAGAAACTCTATTATATATGTTTTAAAACACATATTTCACAAAATAAGATTGCATTTATTTCACAGTGATATTTCCATTTTCAAAATATTCAATGCCATTCAGAAAGTATATGTAACATTTTCACATTGCAATTTAAGTGCTAAGATAAAGCAT
>CM053408.1:7331884-7372358 GCA_028644305.1 Xerus rutilus | reverse complement strand
CTGTCTCTCCGTGGAGGAGTGGCAGAGAATTTGCATGGATATTTAATCCACCACGTTATTTATAACATTTCACTTTCACAAGAATGGAATATTAAAGAAAGAAAATAATCTTATTTATTTCATTCATGGCTGTTCTGGGATGTTACAATTACACAACCAAAACTTAAGGAGTGTTTGTTGGATTTCTTAAAATATAGCAGTCAGGTAAACATTGGTTTAAAATTTTTGTTTAATTGTTCAAAGTTATCAAGATGATTCATTCTCATATCTAAGGACCACGTTAAAGTTATGATTTACATAATACATAGAGAATAAAATCATGTGTGTGTAGTTTAAGAACTTTTGGACAGCCACAACCTAAATTGAAGCTTTATAGTTGCATTATTAATTGAAATAGGTGTGCTATGCAAGTTAATTAAGGAAAAAAGACCTGAAAGATCTTCATTCATTTACTCAGGAAATAAAAACATCGGTGACACAATAAAAATTTTGGATCCTTTTAAAGTGTTGTTAATATGCAAGTATAATGCAAAAATAATTGTATTTTGCCTTAAACAAATACTTAAAAACTTAAACATCTTTTAACACTTGTGTTTTTGAAGATTCAAAATGAATCAAATGCAATTACTATTTTTTGTATTGAAAAAGTATTTTATACTTTTCCCTGAAATTTGCCTCTCAGCAGTTAAGAGGTGGTCCTTTAGTTTGTGCAGTTATGAAAGTCATCCTCTATTATTGTACAATGCCTAACTTTTGATGTATGTGTTGGTAAATAGCCCAGGGTTTAAATAAACATTTGCTATTCATCATCTTAAGAAATAGGACCATTGATTTATAAATGTATTCATAAAGCAGAGCTGCAGAAGTCATGAGTGAGTAATTTGGAAAGGTATTTGTTCTCTATTAAACACCATATGCTATACATACACAATTCTCATGATGACATATTTCAATTTTCATGAGAATATAAACAGAGAGGGATAATGAAATATAATTGATCATTATTTGTATTATTACTACTGCTTGCAATAAGCTATGCTGTGTTAAAAGAGTCACACTTCTCCCAAGAAACAAGTAGATACATGTGATTTCTTTGTAAAAGAAAAATGACAATTTCAACTTTTATTCTTTCATGCTTATAAATGTATATGTGATACCCCATGAGTATACAACATATTATTTATAAAATTGCAAATTATAGCAATAGGTAAGTTTTTGCAAAACATTAGTATTTGTATTGTCTGTGGCTTTTTTTATTGGTGTACTTGATTGTAGACATATATATATACACTATATATATATACATGTATAAGAACACATATATATGTATATATACATGCATATTTGATTATTTGATTATATATACACAGTAAACTAGAAGTAGATCCTTAACTACATATACATAACATATAAAAATTTGCTTGTGTAGATAACAAGAAACTGTTCAGGTAAAAATATCCCTAGTGTATAAATAACTGAATAAACGAAACTCATCAAAATCAATTCAGCACATTCAGCAGACAACTGCAAATTAAGAGACATTGCCCAGTGATTCCTAAACTGGACACAAGGATATGGATGCTGTTTTGATTGCTCCTGCCTATACCCAGTGATGCCCAAGGAAATGCACACATTATTTTGGTATAGTTCAAGAGCCATAAACTATCTCTCTTCATTACTATAGTTATGCTACCACTACTCACATCTGCCTTTTGGTTTCATTTGGAAAATATCTTTACTAGGTAATATCATAGAAATATTCTGCTATAGGTTCAAAGCCAGCTCAACAACGTAGTGAGACTGTAAGCAACCTAGTGAGACCCTGTCTCAAAATTTTAAAAAAATAATAAATTATAAAAGGGCCAGGGATATGGCTCAGTGAATGAGTATCCCTGGGTTCAATCCCTGGTAAAAAAAAAATGTGCTATAATTTTCTAATATTTACCATGTACCTATGCTTATTTTTTTTTTAATTTGGGAGTAGTTTTTTTCTTCATTTGGTAAATTCTAGCTAAGACTAAATGCAATACTCATAAACTGTTTTCATAGTACCTAGTGTACTAAGATTAGCTAATAGCAAAACATTTCTTTTAGGATTCCTCTTCTTGCTACTAGAGGAAATGCTAATGATTATCTTGTTAAATCAGATACCAATTTGAGTTCTTTAATGTTAACCCTCAAAGTAAAGTATTCTATAATTCATTCTTTTTATGTTTAAATTCAGGAAATACTACAAAGTCACCATCATTCATTTATATGCTTAAACCATTTATTTTTGATCTGAATAATGTGAAAATATAATATTCTCCATTTTATCATAATTGTATAAATGTGTAGATGAGAGGTCACTTGATAAGAAATTTTGTATGAATGC
Source organism: Xerus rutilus (assembly GCA_028644305.1). NCBI lineage: Eukaryota > Metazoa > Chordata > Mammalia > Rodentia > Sciuridae > Xerus > Xerus rutilus. The sequence continues at coordinate 7,369,984 of CM053408.1, read as the reverse complement.
TATACCAAAACAATCTTATTTCAGTTGATAATATTTGTAGTTTAAAAAGAATAACAAAGTCCATCAGAAAACTCCAAATAGTCAAAGGATTAACTTTTCCTTAAACTTCATATCCTTCATCTTGAGAATCATACTATTCAAAATCATGGGTCCCACAATATGAAAAGTAAAAATTATGTAATTCATGAGTTCATATATTTTAATAAGCATTCTCTATTTTTTACTGCCATGGAAGTTTTTGGTGTTATTTTTAAAATAATTCTCTGGTATCTTTTTGAAAACCCTGTATACTTCATGAACCATTTCTGCATTATAATGACTATATGTATCACTGGAAAATCATTAACTAATATATCCTAAATTAAATTAATGTGAGAGGATTATTGAAAGTTATAATAAATGGAGAATCATTTTGCTTCATATGAGATCAATTTTTAGTTCTAAAAAACAATTTAGAGAACTTTGAAATATTTTTAAAAATTTACTTATAAAAATAGAGATCTGTATTTAAAAAATCAAGACACGTAAAATATAATAAAATAAGTACTTACAGTGTAGGATAGATATAATTTACACACATATAAAATATGTATCTTAAAATATATGTGCTTTGGTTAAAAGCTGTGTGCCTATTCTGTTCAGGATAGGAATAGGAATTATTTAGGGCACCAGAAAATTTTTCAAAGCAATATTTGAGCTCAAGAAACCTAAGATATAATTTATTAAGAAAACAAAATGATTTTGAGTTGCAGATTAAGTTAATATTACACAATGTAATCTTGATAAACAGAAAACAGAACAATGTTTGTAGTTTTGTATATGCAATTTCAGAAGTTCTCACTAGTTGCAAAATTATTCACTGAGCACCTACATATGAGATACAGTTCCATTATGTTATGCCAGTCACCCAGGCACTCATGAAGGGTACAGGACAGACATAATCCCTCTCCCCTGAGGACTTAGAGTTCAACCGGACCTGGATAAATATCAGCATTTGGAGTCACTGCAATGCAGAGGGTGGTTACCTAATGCAGTAGATAAAAAGTGCTTGACAGTCTTGCAGACAAAGCTTTTGTGAACTGAATCTTCGAGGAGGAGAAAGTCGATTGTGGAAGGCTCCAAATTGGCAGGTAGCACAGTTCATGAAGCTAGACTCTGCAGTGGGATGAGTGAAGAGAGAGAAACCCTAGAGAGAACATGCAGTGTAACATGAAGGAGTCTGCAGTGCATGCTGAAAGGATTTTACATACTTAATCCATAAACCAATGGGAAGCCATTAAGTATTGTTAAGCAAGAGATAGATGGTGAGGCCATTGAACGTCACTTTTAGATAGGATGCTCAATGGTAGAGAATATCCATCAGCAGGGTTCATTAGTTTGAGACTCTCACAATATATAAGGTCAAAGATCACAGAGGTCCAGACAAGGCAAGCAACAATGGGTAATCAATGAAAAAGATGCATTTAAGAACTATAAATGCAGAAACAACTGGCCTTGTTAATATACTCAAAAATTGTTTTCACCAGTATCTTCTGTATATGCTATTCACAGCTTGCTAATAGTTACGTAGAGAATGAGACACAAGGCCATATAATTTCAAGTATTATTTTTGCATATAGAAAGACTAATCAAAATTATTTTTATATTTTTCCCTGATAGATGATCCATATTTAAGGTTATAAATATTGAGTTCTTCATAGCTATTTGGAGACAAAAATCTGTAAAAAATTTTGTTATAGTTTAATACAAATATATCAGTAATAAGAGAAGCTATTGTTTTCTGATAATGATTTTGTGTTTATTACTAAGTAGAAAAGCTTCTTCTGCATTACTTAAAGAATCTAGTAAAATCCTGCTTTAGGGGTTAGGGTTGTGGTTCAGTGGTAGAGCACTTGCCTAGCATGGGTGAGGCACTGGGTTTGATCCTCAGCACCACATAAAAATAAATAAATAAATACATGCATACATACATAAAAATAAAGCTATTGTGTCTGCCTACAAATAAAAAAAATTAAAAATCCTGCTTTAGATAAAAATTGAGACTTAAAGTGTCATTGCTTCTACTATTGGTCTTAAATTTTAATGAAAATGAGTCCAGTGGAAAATGAAAGACTTGGGAGTTTAAACTAATATACTGTTTCTCTTTAACCTCCATAAGGTTATTTTGCATGGATTTAGCTCTCTTAATTTTATTTTATTTATAAGAAGCAAAAGACAAAAAGTTTTTCATTTTTTTTAAATAAGAAAAAGAAAGACATGGGTCATTTCTCCCCTAAAATCTGCAAGAATAATATTTATCAATATACCATATTAAAGTGCAGTTTCCAAATCACACTTGTGCAATGTGTTCCATTCATATGGCTGAGGTGTGCAGTTCTTGTTTCTTCCATTCCTTTGTGGATCCTCCTACTTATCTAACCTTTCCACAGACATAACAGGGGACAGAAGAGGAAACATATTCCTTCTCTAAATCTTCATGGAAGGGGCATTTAAGTAGTGAATTTCCCTCTCTCCAAGTTGTTAAGTTTCATATGTATTTTCATTCCCGGTGTATTCCCTAAATAATGCGGCTTTTGCTGAGCTCCTGATGAATTTCATTTCTCTTGCAATGTTTTTTTTTTTGATCCTATTGTTAAATTTTACCTAAAACTACAGAGAGTATTTTGTTTTCTTTTTCACTGAACCATGAAACTCTTTGCATGTGTCTGCACGTAGGCTAAGCAATACTGAGTTACACTACAGTGGTAATGCTTTGCAAGGAACGGGCTGTGCACAGGGATCTGAGGCATGTTGTCCTAAAGGACCGTTCTGCAATCACAGTAAGAAAGGGGTTGGATAATAAGCAGAATATACTCTGCCATGGGACTATCACATTGGCCTCGTGAATAAGGGAATCAGATCAAATCTATTTGTTTAAGGAAATACGTTTTCTATTTTATCACCAACAAGCAAAAGAACAAATTGATTTAAATGCTTTCCTTGGCACTTATAGAAATATGACATTTTTATAATATAGATAAGAAAAAAAAGTGGAAGGGTAGGAAATGTGACTGTAAATGTTGTCACAGGGAGAGGCTGGGAATGTAACTCAGTGGTGGAGAAATTGCCAAGCATCCTGACCACAGATGCCCATCTGTCCATGGATGTTGTTACGAGTCCTGAACCCTGCATCCTGTACCCTTGGGCCCTACAAAATCAGCCAGTAGATGTAGTCTAGCACCCTCCAGGTGCACAAGCTCAGATTGCTGGGTGGACAGACAAGAACTGCCTGGTGGGAAAACCATAGTAACCAGGGAAGTAACACTTATGTCCTGGCAACTATGGGAGAATCTATAGGTATGAGTCACAAAGTTGCCAATTAATTTAATTTTCATTAGATTCATAGGCCTACAGAAGGCCATTCCTGAGGATAATCCCTAATAGCCAGTAGAGAATCTTGCCCACACAAAATGGCAGTGCACACCACGAAAGGACTTACAGAGGAGCACTCCAGAGACATCAGCCATCACCTGGTATGCCCAGGTACAAATCCACTAATCTACAACCTCTCACTCTGGAGGGAGCATCAGTCCTCCACCCCCCATGAACCACTCAGTGTCATATCAAACGAACTATAATACCTCTACTTCAGTTGTCATACCCTGTATACTCCATGATATACACTCTGGAATATACATGGGGTAGTGCACACTGGATATGCAGAACATTTGTTCAAGAGAGTTCACAAAACTACAGTCCCTAACAGGGAATAACCTGGTTGATAAGACACAGATAATTAAGATGCAAGTCCTCAGACCCAATAGAAAGCTAGTAGGTATCCAAACACACCTAAATTGGACGGAGGCCTCAAAGAATTGCATTGGAGGTGAGCAGACATGATCACTATTTCCATACAGAAGGGAAAGCTAAAGAGTAGTGTGTGTCTTCTAAAGGTCCAAAATTTTGATGAAATCCAGAGAAGGAGGACTCAATAAGAAACTTCTCCACCTCAGTATGAATAATAAATAGCTGTAATGTCCATTTTGATCTTACATATATTACTTTCATATTAAATTGATAGATGACCCCCTATTCTTTGATACTGTGGCCTTTACTCATTCATTGTATTTATTCTAACATGTTATTTTTCATTATTTTATTTGCTCTAATTAATTATACATTATAATGGAATATATTTTGACATATTATACATATATGGAGTACAACTTCTCATTCTTCTGGTTGTACATGATGTAGAATTACATTAGTCATATAATCAAATATGCGTATAGGATAGTCATGTTCAATTCATTTTACTATCTTTCCTATTCCCATCACCTTGCAACCTTCCCTTATTCTCCTTTGTCTAATCCAAAGTACTTCTATTCTTTCCTAACCTCCCCGACCTTATTGTGAAATTAGCGTCTGCATATCAAAGAAAACATTTAACCTTTGGTCTTTTGTGATTGGCTTATTTCACTTAACATGATTGCCTCCAGTTCCATGCATTTACTGGCAAATGCCATAATTCTATTCTTTTTTATGGCTAAGTAATATTCCACTGGGTATACATACCACATTTTTTTTTTTACCGATTCATCTGTTGAAGGGCACCTAAATTGGTGCCCTTTAGCTATTGTGAATTGAGCTACTCTAAACATTGATGTGGCTGCATCACTGTACTACTATGATTTAAGTCCTTTGGGTATAAAGATGAGGAGTGGGATAACTAGGTCAAGTGGTGGATCAGTTCCAGTTTTTCTGAAGAATCTCCATACTGCTTCCCAGAGTAGTTGCACCAATTTATATCCCTAAAGAATGTAGGAATATACCTTTTCCTCCACATCCTCACTAACATTTTTTTTGTCATTTGTATTCTTGATAATTGCCATCTGACTAGAGTAAGATGAAATCTCAGTGTAGTTTTAATTAGCATTTCTGTAAGTGCTAGACATGTTGAACATTTTTCATGTATTTGTTGACTCATCTTATTTCTTCTTCTATAAAGTGTCTGTTTAGTACCTTAGCCTATTTATTGATTGTGTGTGTATGTGTGTGTGTGAGTGTGTGTGTGTGTTAAGTTTTTTGAGTTCTTTATAGATCCTGTAAATTAATGCCCTGAGGCACAGGTGGTAAAGATTTGCTCACACTCTGTAGGCTCTTTGTTCATATTCTTGATTGTTTCCTTTGCTGTGAAGAAGCTTTTTAGTTTTATTCCATCCCATTTATTGATTCTTGGTTTTATTTCTTTTTTATTTCAGGAGTCTTGTTAAGGAAGTCTGTTCCTAAGCCAACATGATGTAATTTGAGCCTATTTTTCCTCTACTAGGTGCAAGGTCTCTTCCTATGCCTAAGTCCATGATCCACTCTGATAGAGGTTTAATTTCATTTTGCTACATACAGGTTTCCAGTTTTCCCAGCCCCATTTGTTGTATAGGCTATCTTTTCTCCAATGAATGTTTTGGTGCCCTTGTCTATTATGAGATAACTGTACTTATGTGGGTTGGTTTCTGCACCTTTTATTTTGTACCATTAGTCTACATGTCTGTTTTGGTGCCAATACCATGCTGATTTTTTTTTACTAAAGCTCTATAGTATACAATTTAAACAGATTGGTTACAAGCAGTGAAATAGAAGACACCATTAAAAGCCTACTAACTAAGAAAAGCCTAGGACTAGGCAGACTCTCTGCCAATTTCTACAAAACCAAAGAATTAACACCAATTAACACTCCTCAAATTATTTCATGAAATACAAAAAGGAGAGAACCCTTCAAAACTCATTCTATGAAGCTAGTATGACCCTGATACCAAAACCAGACAAAAACACATCAAGGACAAAAACTTCAGGCCAACAACCCTGATGAACATAGATGCAAAAATCCTCAATAAAATTCTGGCAAATTGCATACAAAAACATTTTTTGAAAAGATAGCACACCATAATCAAGTGGGGTTCATCTCAGGGATGCAAGGTTGGTTCAGCACATGGAAAAAAATAAACATAATTCATCACATCAATAGCCTTAAAGACAAGAATGGTATGATTATCTCAATAGATGCAGAAAAGGCATTTGACAAAATACAGCACTCCTTCATGTTCAAAACACTAGAAAAACTAGACATGGTAGGAACATACCTCAACACTGTAAAAGTTATATATGCCAAACCCAAGGCCAGCATCATTCTAAATGGAAAAAAAATGAAAGCATTTCCTCTAAAAATGGGAACAAGACGGAGATACACTCTTTACCACTCCTATTTAATACTTCCCTTCAAAATCTAGCCAGAGCAATTAGAAAAAGGAAATTAAAAGGATATGAGTAGGAAAAGAACTCAAACTATTCCTATTTGCCCATGATGTGATTCTATATTTAGAAGACCAAAAAAAAAAAGCTTCTAGAACTCATAAGTGAATCAGAAAAGTAGCAGGATATAAAATATAACCCCATAAATCAAATGCATTCCTATGCATCAGTAATAAATCTATTGAAAGAGAAATAAGGGAAACTACCCATTCACAATAGCCCCCCTCCAAAAAAAAGGGGCATCAATCCAATAAAACAGTTGAAAGACCTCTACAATGAAAACTATAGAGCATAAAAGAAAGAAATTGAAGAAGACCTTACAAGATGGAAAGATCTCCCATGCTCCTCGATAGGTGGAATTAACATTGTCAAAATGGCCATACTACCAAAAGCATTATACAGATTTAATTCAATTTCTACTAAAATCTCAATGACATTCTTCATAGAAATAGAAAAATCAGTCATGAAATTCATTCAGAAAAACAAGAGACCCAGAATAGCCAAAGCAATCCTTAGCAAGAAAAGTGAAGCAGGAGGTATCACAATACCAGTACTTAAATTATTCTGTTTTAAAGCATTAACAAGAATCATTCTATATTTGTTTGCCTAGATCAGAATTATTGTATTCCTCTTAGTCCTTCTTTTGCCTCTTGCATTATCTGGTTTTACCTCAAAAGTCTTCCCTCCCATCTTATTTTTTTTTCCTTTTTATCTTTGTTAAATGGTTATTTTCTGTCTTTTCTCTTTTTTTTCTTTGTTCCGTATCACTCTCCTCCTCTTTTCAACCCCTATATAGCTCAATAGCAATTTTGCCATCTTTAATAACTAATACCTCAACCTATTTCAATATACTGCAATAATGTTGTACCTAGATTAGAGGAAATGTGGAAAACATTTTCAACACGCCTGCCCCCAGATGGGAGTGGTCACTGTTGTCCTCTGAAGTGTTTTAGAGAAAAAGGTTTCAGTTTTTCTCTGTTCAATGTGATGTTGGTCTTGCATTTTGTTATATATAGCCCTTACAATGTTGAGGTAAGTTTTTTTTAACCCTCATTTCTCCAGTGCTTTTTAACATGAATTTTGTTAGAACTGGACAAATTTTCTTTTCTTCATCCGTTGAGACGATCATGTAATTCCTATCCTTAATTCTAATTATGTGATGTATATATATGTATGTTGAACCAACCTTTCATCCTTGGGATAGATGAAACTCACTTTTTCATAGTATACTATCTTATTTTTAATTTTTAATTTTTATTTGTTCTTTTTAGTTATACATGACAATAGAGTCTTTTTGGTCACATTTACACAAACATGGAGTACATCTTATTCAAATTATGACCCCAGTCTTGCAGATGGACATGATGTTGAGATTCACTATAGTATATTTATATTATATATAGAAAAGTTATGTCAGATTCATTCCACTGTCTTTCTCTGAATTTATTTTTGAATGTGGTTTTCTACTACTTTATTAAGGATTTTTCTCATCTATGTTCATCAGGGCTGTTAGTCTATAATTTTATTTTCCTTGAAGCATCTTTGTCTGGTTTTGGTGACAGGGTGATACTGGTTTCATAGAATGAATTTTTTGGTGTCCCCTTTCTTTATATTTCCAGGAATATTCTGAGGAGCATAGGCATTAGTTTTCTTTAAGAGTTTCGTAGAACTTGGCTGAGAATCCATTAGGTCCTAGACTTTTCTTTGTAGGAAGTTTTAATTGCTTCTTCAATCTCATTAGTTTATATTGCTCTGTTTAGCTCTTTCTATATCTTCATGGTTTAATTTTGGTTGACCAGATGTGTACAGAAATTTGTCAATATCTTCAAGATTTTCTAGTTTATTGGAGTATAGATTTTCAAAAACATTTCTAATGATCTTCTGGATTTCAGAAGTTCTCTGGTGAGATCCCCTTTGTCATCTCTAATTTTGTTGCTCTGTATCTTCTCTCTCTTTTGGTGAGTTCAACTAAGAGACTAATAATCTTATTTATATTGTCAAAGAACCAACTCTTTGGGTTGTGGCTCAGTGTCAGAGAGCTTGCCTCCTACATGTGAGGCACTGCGTTCGATCCTTAGCACCATGTAAAAATAAATAAACAAATAAAGATATTTAAAAAAAAAAAGAAGAACCAACTCTTTGTTGCACTGAATCTTTGTATCATTTTGTTTGCTCTCAATTTCATTAATTCTGGCTCCACTCTTATTTTCTTTCCTCTACTTATTTTAGAATTAATTTGTTCTTCCTTTTCCGTGGCCTTGATGTGTAACATTAAATAATTTATTTAGAATATTTCTACTTTATAATGTAGGAACTCAATGCTACAAACTTTCCTCTTAGAACTGCCTTCATATTGTTCCAGAGATTTTGATATATTTTCAGCACCAGTATATGTTGGTTCTCTTTCTTGCTTGTGAAGACTATTATACATATTTATAGATGGACTCCCTGAAATAATAAATGTTTTCTCAATTCTTTGACTTATTATATAATTAAATCATATATGGTCAGTGATGACTTTATTCCTTTGAGTTGACAACGTAATGATATTGAGTACAAAATTCTTCAATAATTTTATTTTTAGCCATAAGGAACATTTTATCATTTTAAAAATTATTAAAAGGCTAGACATGGTAAAAGATCAAGAAAAATATTGAAAATATTATGTTAAATCCTAAAATGCAATTAAAATAAATGAGTAATCAAATAAAATCATAAAGTGTAATCTGACAAACTTCTCATTTTTTCTATATTAACTGAATTAAAGTGCGACACATCACTTTTTGTTTCCTAAAGGATAAACACACTGAATACATACCTCATGTTGGCATTCAGGAATATCAACCAATTGTTCACTGTGACTCAATGATCCAGCCCTAGTACCTGCCCTCTGGTGTAATGTAATAGCAAGTAGTTGACACTCCTTATAACTTTTGCCTTTTTCGGGGAGGGGAAGGTACAGGGGATTGAACTCAGGGACACTCAGTCTCTGAGCCCCATCTCCAGCCCTATTTTGTATTTTATTTAGAGACAGGGTCTCACTGAGTTGCTTTACACTTCTCTTTTGTTGAGGCTGGCTTTGAACTCGTGATCCTCCTGCTTCAGCCTCCTGAGCCATTGAGACTTTTGCCTTGCTTTGCCTGTGCATGTTTGGACATGTTTGCACATGCTCTGACATCCTCTTTGGGATTTTGGCAGCATGGTCCCAGATTCTTTGTCACTCCTGTCACTGACAAGAGAGATGCATGTGCCCTCCCTCATGTACAGTTAGCTTCGTGACTGTTTTCAATGGATTCGGTTCAGCAAATGAATCAGGTTGGAGCATGCCACGTCCATCTGGCTCTCTTGAACACTTTGCTGGTGGCATGCTCTCCCTTGAGATACTCCTTTTAGACCCAGGTGCCTAAATGTGAAAGTTTTACATAGATGAAGCAGACGCATTTTGGTATGTGATCCACAGTCTGAGTTAAGCAAACCCTTCGAGCCATCCGAGTCTATACACCAGACACATGAGTTTTAGCACCAAAATAAATTAGTTCTTCTCTTCATTGCTTTTGAAGACTATCATAATTACTTATAGATAAATTCCCTGGAATAATGTTTTCTCAGTTCTTTGACTTAAAAGACAATTAAATTATATATAAATGGTCAATGATAATTGAGACATACTATTTTTATCACATGCCTAAATGTGAACATTTTACACAGATGAAGCAGATACATTTAGCTTTCTGGTCCACAGTCCTAGGTAAACAAGTTTTTCAAGCCATCCCAGTTGATGCACCAGACGCCTGAGTGAAGAACTCTCCAGAGGATTGCAGCCTCAATGCAAAGGACTCACCCAAAGCACTTTGTGCCTTCCAAGCCAAATTCTGAGACACCATGAAAAAGAGACTCTCTCTCTGTTAGGACTCTGTGATAGCTTTACATATCTGGGACCAAATTCCTGACAAGACCAGCTTAGAGGAGAAAAAGTGTATTGTGGCTCAACATTTCAAAAGTTTAGTCAGTGGATGGCCAACTCCATTGATCACAAAGATGAGGCAGAATATCATGGCAGAAGGTAGACAATCATGTTGGAATAAAGCTGCTCAGACCATAGTAGCAAGGAAGTAGAGAGAGAGAGAAGGAAAAGAGAAGAGACCATAGAGAAGATGAACCTTTCCAGGGTACACGTCCTTCCTCCATCCAAGACACAGCTGTCTGCAGTTACCCCCCACCGCTCATCAGTCTACTCTAAGATGGACAGATTAGGCTTTAGCTCTCATAATCCAATCCATTCTCCTTTGAATATTCCTGTGTTAACACAGGAGCTCTTGGAGGACACCTCATAACCAAACCATAACAGCCTTTTCTCAACAAGTGGACACATACTCTTTTGTGAAAAATCTTCCTTAAATATTTGCATGATTCTTTATGATCCAGGCCTTTTGATCAAAGAGCATTATAATGACTATTATTTAACAAATAGCTTTAGAAACCATAGTGAGTCTCCTCTCTAAGAAGCCTCCTTAGAGAGATGGAAATGTAACATCCTTCCTTCCTCCTTCATGGAAGTCCTTGCTTATATTCTAGATAATGGACTTCTTTCTCTACTTCTCCTGTCATCCCTCATATGGAGATTTGCTTAACAAGTAACTTTTCTCTATCTAAAGGTGATAAGGAAGGGTGTATAAGCAGCACCCTCTGTATAAGTTCTTAATCTCACAATATTAAGTTTTGTCTCTTGTGATCAAGCCTATTTCACATTCAGATAACATCTAGTTCTCACCATATTGCTCTGTGGGGCTTGGGCTCTGAATACTACATTTTGCTATGAGTAATATATTTTTTTCCCTGATCCAAAAATTTTGAGTCTCCTGACAACATGTTTGTGCACATGCGCGTGCACACACACACACGTGCATGCGTGCACATACACACACAATTGTTTGCAAATGCATGCAGTGAGTTCAAGGCATTTGTGTGATGATCAAGAAAAAGATACTGTGATGAGGTGACAGACACAACAAGCTTTCTTTGGGTGGTGATTTGACAGGTTTGCATGACAGGTGGTTAGGATCCCTTCTATAGAAGGCGGAGACCTTCTATACATGGAGTATGTGGGCCACTTCCAGAAAGGGAGAAAGACAAGGGAAATCCACCAGAGGGGAATGAGGGATATCAAAGAATGGGCTCACAAATCCACACGGGGTCTCTTGGCATGATGGAAGCCTCTAAGTCAGACAACTCTGCAGGGCAGCAGCAGCTTGTTGTCGTTTATAGCCTTGAGGTTGATCTTAAGTATGGCTAGCAGAGCATGGGCACAGTTTCATGGATTATGAAAAATAGTCAGATTAAGAGGGGCTCAAAGTCTGCTTATTGGGACTACATTTTAAAAACGAGATGTATAAAAATTTGAGTTTTGCAATGGCAGGTTTTGAGCTAACAAGTCTCAGGCTGCTGTGAAGAAGTAAACAACATAGGGCTAATTGGTGTTCAGATTTGTGTGTAACAATTTGGGAGCATCTCAGACCCTTCATGGTTTCTGATTACCATATCCTAGACTTGAACCTGGGAGAAGATGTCTTTTGACAATAGTTAGCAGAAGTGATGATTGAGATCTTCTGACATGTGGCTCTGGGAGGCCATTCAACTTGTCTCTGGGTTTCTTGGAAAGCTTGCTCTGCAGATGCTTCTGCTCAGGGTCTCCGTCTCAGAACCCTTCTGCAACAGGCCAAGTCAAGCGGAGAAGCCGCTTGTTAGAACGGTGAATGAGAGTCCCAAGTGTGCTCGGAGTTGGACGCATCTCATTCCAAGCAGCTCAAGTGTGACTGCAGAAGTCCCAGACGTTCTGTCTACCCTTGACTGTCGGTATGTTCAAAGCTGAGACCCCTTATCTCATATACCGTGGATCAGCTAAAAGCCACACCTACTCTGCCTTGTCTGAATCACCACTTTGCCGAATCTGTAAGCACCACCATAAAAGGATTTTTTGCCTTTGTCTTTAGTGGTTTTTATCCATCTTGAGGTGAATAAAAAAGATGAAGATTAACTCATATGTTTCATAAGACATTAGATACTAATTTCTTCAGTTGTGTGAAAGTTCCAAATGTCTCTATATCACGTGATCTCAGAAGGCAGACTATAGCAAATAGTTTCTTTCCTTTGGCTGTACCAATACTAAATACTTGCTACAGTGTCATAGGTTAATTCAAATAAAAGAAAAGAATTCAATAAATAAGGGAAATATTCCATAGGAAAATGGATTTTGAAGGATTAGTAATGTAAATAAAATGTGACCTAAGATAGCCTTTAGTAATTGATAAATTCAATGCATGAAACAATACTATATATCTTTTTTTTAATTTTTTTTAGTTGTTGATGGATCTTTATTTGTTTATTATTTATATGTGGTGCTGAGGATCGAACCCAGTGCCTCACACATGCTAGGCAAGTGCTCTACCACTGAGCTACAGCCCCAGCCCCAATACTCTATATCTTGATAGCATTAAAACAGGTACTTAAAACACATCAAGACTACATAAACAAAAGAATAAATGAAGGCCTGAGAAATTTTTAAACATTGCCCTCTTTTCATAGACCATTGTAGGTGTTGAAATCATTTCTAACAGCTAATTTTGAAAACAGCTAATTTTGAAAATGGTATGTTTTACAGTTAGTGTCAGAAATGGATGTGTAACTCGCATATTGGAACTCTGAATCCATTCTTCTAATTGTATCAACTTATACACAGAAAATATTTTAACAATTATATTATTTCAGTTACTACATTTACACCTAAAAAAAACCCAGAAAAGACTAGTTTCAGTCTTTATTGAAAGTTTAAATTTTAGAAATTTAATGATACATATTCAATTTTAGCATCACTAACTGTAAGACAGAAAGCCAAATATTGAAAGACTGCAATATACTTTCAGTATTCAGGAACTGGGTGATCTGGTTGATATCTCCATTATTTTGTTATGTTCTTTTTCTACTTCCACTGTAATATGTTATTTTGTTTTCAGTTGTTACTTTCTCACATGTCTTAATGCACTCTGAAATTATCTTCCTTTCTATTAACACAATTAATAAAAATGATATTCATTGGCCGGTTTAAATTAATCTCCTTTGAATTTGTTACATTGAATGGTGGCTCTTTTAAATAGATTGTCCCCTTGAATTCAAAAGAGAGTACAGATAAATTAAGCCTTTTTCATTTAGATTCTATTGACCTGATTCTACTATAATGTATTTTTGTAAACACACATCTGTTGTTTATCAGGAAAAACTAAAAGTGTATTATAATTAGAAATCTGCCTGTAATTTATTTGCTCCTTAACCACCTGCTTCATACCGGATCACATTATCTTGTGTTATAGTATTCTTGTATTACAAAAAGAAAGTATATATTAAAGGACATTATTCTAAGTTTTAAAAACTATCTTGGTTTTATATGACACTTATTTTCAATAAGTGCCTCTGAATCACACTGGTGGTTATCTGGCAAGTTGAAATTGTTTCTTGAGAATGTTTTATTCCGTTAGCAGTATGTCAGCTATATAACAAAACACTATCCTGGCTAATTGGGAAGCTCATTTATTTTTATCATTAATATGATTATGATTATTATTATCTAAAAATACACAATGTTTCTGTTTTCCAAAAACAGTTTTCTCATCTTCATGTTAAAAAATGACATTACTTTTTTCCAAATAAATATCTATTGTTTTTATTGAGCACAATCAATTTCTAAATTAAAATATCAGAATTATTTTAATAATCATTCAGTAAAATAATAATCATCATTTAACAATTAAAGATTATGTATACAGAATCTGTTTAGTTGATATAATTGACATTCTCTATTGAGTTCATTTTATCTTTAAGTTTTAAATAATAAAAAATTACCAAGTAGGTGAGTTGAGCACACATGGAATTACTAAAAAAATCAAAGAATCAAATACAAAGGGGAAATCATATTTTAGAGACAGGAGTGTTTTTAAATTTAATATCACTTATCTACTCTATTGTTTTTATACATTGTTATAAAAGTAAATTAAAGAAAAAAAGACATGTTGTGGTTAAAATTATAATCCATACAATATTTGCCTTATTTACTAGGCTTGCTTAACAGGTAAATTGTATACAGCTAGACAGAGATTTGAAAACATTCTTGAATTTCTTAAAAGACAGTTTAGCTATATCTGAGAGCTATATCTTGATTATTTAAATCAAAGGTTTACAATTTCAGGGTTGAGGAAATCCAACAATCAAATGAAGAATCAAATAATCAAATCTGGATGTCATTTTCTACTTGGATCCATAATTGGACATACAGAGGGGTGAATTATTGATGCGATGAACACAGGAGTAAGTTTATAAAAATAGCTAGAACTGTGTCTTCTAGGTGTGATTTCTATGAATTATAGAATGAGAATTCTAAAATAAAGAAATGAATAAAATTTGAGGATTAAATAAAAATTAAAAGGAAATATTGTCAAAGCACATATAGACATGCAAAAAAATAAATTGAAAGATTACACAGAATTTAAGTCTAAACTCCCTAAACTGAATATTTAACAATTAACTACTGATCACTTGTCTACCATGTTTTAGGCACACTACAGGCATTTTAGAATCTAACAAAGAACACATAGTAAAAAATCTACGCTGTCTTCATAGAGCTTACATTTTTAAAGACAAACATCAGAAACCAGATTTTCTTAGCACTAGGCCTACTCAGAACAAAAGATCATGTGAGGATGATTTTGTCAGTTTTTGAAAGTTCCTGCTATTTATGAAAACAACCTACATATGTGAGTTTAACCTCAGTATTCTAAGAAGAGCAAAGTTAGTGTGGGGTTAGACATCAGTAATCCTATAAAGGACAGATTGCTTCTATTTTTTATTTTAATTGAATTTTGTTGTATATTTAAAGGCAATTATTAGAAACAATAGAGACCCTGAGTGCTCTTTACCCTGTTTTCACCACTGGTAACACTGTTCAATATCACAATACACAGAAGGATTTCACAACCAGGATTCTGAAATTGATAGGATCTACTGCTCTTATCAAGATTTCAATACTTTAACCTGTACTCAATTGAGTATGTTTTTATTTCTATACAATTCCATACATCTGTATTTCCCCTATCTACTACAACAGCTGAGATATGAAACAATTTCATCACCACAAGAATTCCTCATGCTGCCCTTTTATTTGTATACCATCTCTCTCTGGTCTTCTGACCACATCCCTAAACCCTGGCAACCACTAATAACTTTTCTACTTCTAAGATTTTGTCATATCTAAGTATTATATAAATTGCACAATGGCGTATATAACCTTTGAGAATTGTTTTTTTTTTTTTCACTCAGCATATTTTCCTGCAGTTTCATCCAAGTCATGGAAGAATCAATTGTTCATTTCTTGTTACTGCTAAGTAGTGGTGTATGGTATGTACATACCATAGTTTGTTTAACAATTCTGCCTTTTAAAGTATATCTGAGCTGTTTCTAGGTTTGGGTTATTGTAAATGAAGTTTTCTTAGTATTCACATACAGATATTTATGCAAACATGAGTTTTCATTTTCCTGAGACAAGTTCCCAGGAATATAATTGTCGAATCCCATCACAGTTGCATGTTCAGCTTTCTAAGAAACTGCCAGGCTGACTTCCACAGGGGCTGTACCATTCTGCATTCCCACCAGCAATGTATGAATATTGCACTTCTTCACATCCTTCCCCACATTTGATATTATCACTTATTTTTTTCTCCTAACCAATCTGAAAAAAATTTTAGCTACTTTTGTTTGTAAGATTCCCTCTCTCCTCCTCTAAAGAACACAAGGCCTTCATCAAGGTATGTGTTATTCACATGTGTATGTCCAGTGTGCAGAGGACCACATGATAAATACTTGTTAGGTGAACAAATAAATAATGTGCCTATTTCTCATGGAGAATAATCTGTCATAATTGATCTTTCTTCTATTTTATTTATTTATTTATTTATTTATTTATTTATTTATTTATTTAGTAGCAGGGATTGAACTCAGGGGCACTCGACCTCTGAGCTACATCCCAAGCCATATTTTGTGCTTTATGTAGAGACAGGGTCTCACTGAGTTTTTTTGTGCCTTGCCTTTGCTGAGGCTGGCTTTGAACTCACGATTCTCCTGTCTCAGCCTCCCTAAGTGCTGGGATTACAGGCATGCACCACCATGCCCAGCTCTTCTCTGTTCTTTAAATGAGAAAAGTTAAAAATACCCTATTACATTCAGATGTCTGCGTAAGAGTTCTTGTACAGTAATGCATAATTCCTGCATGGAGAACATAGTTACAGTGAAATGTTCTCATAACTCCAGTTACCTTTATATAAACAATTAGAAAAGAAATGTTTTTCATTCCTTCATTCATTTAATAAATATTTACTTTACACTAATCTGTGCCAGACATGATTCTTGGCCTTGAGAATAAGAATATTCAAAAATAAAAATCCCCTCTTTAATTGATGGAGTCAAAGAATTAGCAAAGTTTACACACACACACACACACACACCCCAATAATGTATATGTGTACCCATATATGGATGCAAATGCATATATAGATATATATTTGATAAAACTTTAAATGTGATTATGTAAACCATTGAATAAATAAATTTATATTAATAAATTATATGTACATGTATACATATATATTTTAGAAAAAATTTTAATAGTCCCAATATAGTGAATTACATTGATTTTTTAATGCTAAACCTATCTTATATAACTTGAATAAATATTATTACTCAGTTACAAACCACTTCATCATAGAGTCATAAATTAGAAATAAAAGAGTTGCAGGAAAAAGCTACCATCTTAATGGGTTAATGATTCCTTGGTGTAGTAATTAAAATGGATATATGACGATGTTTTTTTTTCCTCCAAAAACAATGCAGAAGCCAGAAAATGAAAGGAACATAGCTCCTGCTAACTCACATTGGATATGGAGATATATTTTTTTTTAAATTTTCATAAAACCACTTATATTTGTTAGTATGTTGCAACAGTTTATTTGTGGATAATACTGTTATATTTTTTTGTAGAATTGTTATGAGAGAAGGGTCAACACAGATACTTAGTAGAACTATATAACACATGCAAAGCTGTATATGTGCATTTGTTTTATGAACTAAACATGCAAGTATTAAAATAATCTTAACTGACTTCAGCATGTGCTTTCTAGAACCCGTTTTACTTGGTGTATGTACTGGAATTTACTGTTAATTACATCAATTTTAGGCCTGAACTATTTCTTGCATATTCTTCTTTCCACACTGTTAAAATCTGAAATTCTATGAGGTAGGGTTTATCAAATAGTTCATAATTCATTTACAGGTGGCTGTGACAGGCTAACAGTGTGTGGGTGGAGAGCTGTCCTGTGTGTGGTAGAAAGTTTAGAAACTTCCTTGATGTTTATCCAAGAGTCACCACTAGAAACCTTCCTAGCAGCAACAACTCAACTATGTGTTCAGGCTTGCTGAATGTCTTCTGAGCAGGCAAAACTGTCCTCTATTGAGAACAGCTGGTCCACAGTGAATAGGAACAGAGACACATCTGCCTTTCTTGAATTTCTCTCAGCACAACGTTGCCTATAACAAAAGCTGCTCTAGTTAATTTAAACACAAATGTATTTAATGTAAAATATTTATAATTGTTGGAAGGTAGATCAGACTCCCCGAAAAGATTCTTAACACAGTAAAATTGGTTTGTTAGGGATCTTGTCTCTCTGTTAGTACCTGAAAGAAGGAATAATCAAAACCATCTTCCCAGCTGCAGAACCAAGGCCATACCAGCTCAGTCCTGACCCAAGCTAGAAAAGCCAGTGATCAGTGCTGTGCCTCTCACAACCACTGACTCGACTTGGGATCTACTGCACCACTGAGGAAAAAGCAATCATGAGCTTACCAGCAGAAGAGAGGCCATCTGACAACCTCATTTCAAGTTTTTAGAAACTCTAGCTATTTCTGCAGAAAGGAGGTCAGGTCACCTTTAGAACTGAACTAAGAGAGGCTTGGATAAGTCATCTTTAGCTTTATAACTGAGACATGAAGAAGGACATGTTGCAGTGGAGGTAGAATACGATTGAGTGACCCACTCTGCCACATCCGTGTGTCAGTCGATTACAGTAATGCCCAGGTCTCCCCCTCCACAATCTGAACCTAACCTGCATTTCCAAGCTTCAATCTGTACTCCTCCCTTTACCAGACATACATTTATAGTAAACTTCCTTTTAACTACTTCATGTGCATTTCTTCAGTTCCCAGAACATCCATTTCTTTTTGTGATTTTATTCTTGATTTTTTTGCTTTCCTGTTATATACTTGCACTTTGATTCCACTAAAATGCTTTAGACTCAGTTTTTTAAAATGTTTATTTTTAAGACAACAAGTTGAATGCCTCCTCATCCATAATTCTTATTTAGTTGTGATAATAGAAGCATTATATTATCTCATGTTGCACAGGCACCTCCAATAGTGATATAGATCATACGTTTGTTTCTCATGCATGTCTTATTTTCCTTGTAAGAGTCTGGCCATACTAAAATATGAACTCACTGATGCTTAGCATGTACAAGGGAGTAGATTCAGTCTGTGGCACCCAAAATAAATAAATAAATAAATAAACAGATTAAAAAGAAAAACAATTGCAAAATGAATGTATTAAAAAGAGTAAGTGACTAGTGATACCCCATCTCAAAATAAAAAAAAAAAATTAAAAGGGCTGAAGATGTAACTTAGTGGTAAAGTGCCCCTGGGTTCAATTTCCAGTACCCCAAAAACTGAAAGTGGCTACTTGGGAATGTGTTAATTTTATTTTGCCTTTTATATTAAACAGTTGATGATATACGATATTGAATACTGTAATAAAATAAACTTAGAACAGAACTTTTAAAGCAATAAGAACTATTATTTAAAAAATGATTGCTGCAAATAAACCAATTACATAAAAACATTTTAATGAAATAGATTTTCTATTTAATGAAATTATATTTAGGTATTAAAAATAACAATTGCTCATCTATTTGCTTACTGCACGTAAGTCATCCTCCATTCTTTAATGTGAAATTTTTAGATCAAGTGCTTACTACATGTTTCCAATTGTAACATCAGCTTCTCTTACCAGGTGTATCAAATCAGTTCATGGTCAGATATGACAAAAATTCCAAAAGTGTTGTTCATTTGTTTTACACCTGTTATTGAAATAAAAGACCAAGCTAATGGGAACAAACAGTCTATTTCTGTAGTCTTTCAGTAGCAAAGCACGATCACTCCCTGAGCTTCTGGTAGACTGGAAGACTATAAATAGGGGGGAGCTTAATAGTGAAAGAGGAAGACTCAGAGTATCTTTTGATTAGTGGTTGTTAGTATGGGAGAAAGTGCATATCTAGCTTTCTGTAATTTATTCTGAGTTTAAAATGGAGGCAAGTAGGAAATCTTGCAGCTTAAGCCAAATTTTGAAGTTTCTGGCATGGCGTTTCTGAGGATTTGGCTTCCTGGCTTCCTGTCTCCAATGATGTGGTTTGAATTCCCATGTTTCTGGGTCAGATTTCTCTTGTCATAAACTGTGTGATCACTGGCTTTTTTTGTATATTCAGTCTCTTATTCTTGTAATTACATGTTCAAAAATTTGCCTTTCTTTTCCTTTCTTGTTTTCTCCTTCCAACTTTGCATTTCCATCTTTCAACGAGAAAATACTTGTGGGGCACATCTTGCACCAGGCAGTGGCTGCTTATGGATGAGTTTCCCTTTCCAGAGCTCATACTTATTCACTTATTAGGCAAGGGGCTTTTATTAGCAGGGGGAAGAGCATAACTTTGAACTACTAAGTGGAGCTTGAACTATTAAGTGGAGGCTAAAGATGTATTTCATTTAGACAAACACAAGGGCATTGGCCAAATGGGGAGCCCTTCTAAGAGTTAATAACTGAGAAAAGTACTTTGATCAAGGCTAGATCATTAGAAAAGATAGGGCACAATGGTTTAAAATGAGGGCAATAAACAGAGTCGAGTCATATTGGTGGAGAATTTAAAGAACTGGCTATATAAAATAGAGGCAAATCTTAGATAAGGGCTAAAAGTCAGATTGTGTGTGGCTAAGTGGCACTCACTTGCAGAAATGAGAAGATATGGTGGACTATACAAAGCAAATTCCCTCTCTCATGCTCAAATGACAGAGTTCTTTTCAAATGAAGTAAAAATCTTCCACAAGACATTTAAGAATTAACATAAAAAACAATTTCATGGGAAATTCCAAAGATGTATCTGTAGATCTTCCTGTAATTCCAACATTATATAATTCTTGTGTTGATTTTATCTTTATTTCCCCCAAATTCTTGTGCCTTTGAAAAAACCAACTCCTGGAGCTGCTGGGGTCCAGAAGAGTAAGTCAATATTATACTGTGAATAAAGCAGACTTATGCTTTCGCATAACCAGGGTAGTGGGAAATTTAAGTATGATTATGTGGTGAGAATTTCCAGTTTTTAAGAGCAGATTCAACAATCTATCTACTAGAGGCAAGCCATTTGAGTTCTCTAAGTATGCCTTTTACGGGCTAGTTTCAACTATATACATCTAATACATCAGGATGTGGATAGATTAGAGTTTTTGTTGTTTGTTTTAAAGTTATTTAGTTAGTGAAAAATTCACAGAGAAACAAAATAGTACATGATCCAAAATATTGCAATTGACAATGAAACACTGGGATGCTACTAAGAAGAAATATGTAGAAGTTTTTAAAAATTATAGGAAAGAATTTTTGGCAAATGACACCAAAATCCAGGGTAAATCAATTTGTATTTTGACTACACTGTCATAAGTTTTATGTTTGCATATATAATTTTCATAATTAGAAATATATTATGAAAAAGAAAGACAACCATGTCGCTGATTCTAAAAGTTATGTTCAGAATGATCTCTTTGGTTTATTCATATGTATATTAGTATATTATGAATAATTATGAATATATGGTTATATATTGATAGGATCAGATAGATATGCCTAATTGTTATTCAAAAAGGCTTATGCAAATACACAGTGAACTCTGCACCATAGCTACACATGCAGCGTGCCAGTATGAAATAGTGATTAAAGGAATTGCTATTTTTTTTGATTTTTTAATTATGTACATCTTTGAATTTTTAGAATAATATTTAACAATACACAATAGTGTTCCATAATTCAAAATAAACAACTATCTTAAATGAACATAAGAATGACTGATATTATATGACTACTTACGTAAAATTTCTGATCAGAAAGAAAATATTGTACAGATATTAATGATATGTTATAATATAGTATCATAAGGACTGGAAGAAAAAACAGTAAGAGATGAGACCAAAGTGAGATGCTTATGTCTTTTATTCTATAGAATTATAAACTGGTTAATGTCTAATACAGAATTCTGCTGTGATATATCAGCATATTGTAAGGAGAAATATTTTCCTTTCAGTGTAAGAATATTTTTATTTTATTTCTCTATTTCATAGAAAAATATATTTTTTAAAACATTCTCATATAAGATATGGTGAATTAATTCGCTGTTAGCATTTGACCTTGAATGTACAAATAAAGCCCAAGATAGTCTGCTTCTACTTGTACACGGGAAAGAACTGATCATATTTTAGTTATTCTAAGGAAATAATGACATGTAAATACCCTTTCTTTTTATAGGAAACTACTATATATGGCTTTCTTTGACATCTTACTGTAAGCTGTGGTTTCTTTTGTAGTGAAAACCCAGCAATTCATCTGAAAGGTCATTCAGGACTAGGCACAATAATTTCAGCTGATCAAATCAATTATTTATACAATGAACTACAGTATGGTTCCCTCTAGAAATTACCTTATTATAGCTACTCACTCCCACTGAACTCTAAGAAAAGTGACATTTTGAAATACAAAGCTTATTCTCTTCACTGAGCTTAATACGTATCGGCATCTTTCTGCACCTCTTTTCTCTATTGAATAGCTGTCAGTCAGCAAGAGACGTCCCATTCCCTAAGCACACCACACAGTGGGTTTTCTTGACATGATGGAAAATTTTCCAGTTGGCAAAAGTAAAGACTGAGGGTGGTAAAGCTTTGGACTCAGCATGAAAGGTAATAGAGCTATTAGCCAAATACCAATGTCAGAAATGCTGGTACTGTGCACCCAAGAAAGAGTCTTAATGTCCCCTGGGGCACACACTTAGGAGAGTGTTTGGCAGATTAAAGCAGGCAAATAGAGAGGAGGACATCTTTGAAATACAGTTTCAGGTATGGAAATTAGTGCCATCTTAAATTAATGATTGATTATTTATAGTAGTACATGGGGAAGCATTTTGCACAAAGTGAACAAAGTGTTAGCATTCAGATAATAATTGTAATTACCCCCAAAATCATTTTCTATGTTGATTTCTAACTAGAATAAAATAATTGTGTCTATGATCTCTACATTTTATTATACTTTCTATTATAGAAAAATTAGCCTACCTAATAATAGCACTATAATAATCAATAGTATTCAGGAGATAATTTCACACCTGTGTTCTTTTAACTTTATAGGCATAGGTGAAAATTACAGATTGCTCAAATGATTTAATTTTCTAAAATGATTTAAGAAAGAAATATGCCTAGTTAATTACTGGAGTATTTGTTGTATTAAATCAAATAAATCTTAGGTGGACAAAAAACTTTAAATGTCGTATCATGTAGCAAACTGGAAAATGTATTCATTATCAATCAATATGCAAAAAATTATCTCAAAACATAGAAACTTGAAACAACGAACTTTTTTTTGCACCATTTTTGTTGGCCAGGAATTTTGACATAGCTCATGTGGGACCTTGGGATAAAAGTAGCTCATAAGACTACAATCAACATTTGACTGGGAGTCCATGAAACTCTACTGGATGATGAGAGACTGCCAGTATTTCAGTGGTTGTTATCAGGATTCCATTCCTTTTGGGAATGCTGATTGTGACTTCAGATTATTACCATTGGTGTTGGCCACCAGCCACCTGAAATTCTGCCACAGGGGTCTGCCCTTAAGTCAGCTCGCTATGGGACAGTGACTACCTTCATAATGAACTAGTCAGAAAGCACAAGAAAGGGTCTACATGATCTTTGAAACCTAATCTTGCAATGACTTTCCTTCACTTTTTCAGTATTTTATTTATTAAAAGTAAGTTATTGAATCCAGGTACAGCACTTTGGGAGGCTGAGACTGGAGAATTGCAAGTTCAAAGCCAGCCTCAGCAATAGCGAGGCGCTAAGCAACTCAGTGAGATCCTGTCTCTAAATAAAACACAAAATAGGACTGAGGATGTGGCTCCTGAGTTCAATCCTCAGCACCAAAAAAAAAAGAGTCATTGAGTCCTGGTCACAAAGAGAAGAGAGGTGTCATCAGGAGCCACCTGAGAGTCTAGCACAAGGATTCAGTAAATTTAGATTGTATTGTAGTAACATTTATATATTATTAGATAAAAGCAATTGGATAAAAACTGAAAAAAATTGTTTCAAATCTTACTTGTCTTTTAAATTTGATTTTCTATAAAATTATGGGCATAAACTTGTGAATATGAATTTGTAAAGAGTTTAAATTGTTTATAGGAAGTAATTCATATTGAGTTCTCTAAAACAACTTAGGAAAGAAAATCTTGCAACTGGCAAATATAGGGTATCATAAAACATATTCTTCAAAAATGCAATTGTCTTGAGTTTTAGACATGTGTTCCCCAGAGCTTACAGAGAGCATGTGTCCAGCTAGCTCAATTTATAAACAACAAAAAATGGTCACAGGAATATCATGAATAAACATAGACACTATCTACAATTCCCTGTCAAGCACTTGACATTAAACAAACATTCTTGTGTTCATATTTATTTGTATATTGGACATTACTATTGCTAGCCAAATAATGTAAGCACACAACCAAAACAGTGTAGATAATTAATAACAGGAACAAAGGCAACATATGCTTATGCACTTAAAAATATACAATTCTGGGCAATAAAGTTGATTTTATTTTTATTTAATTCAAACTATTTCAAGTAAAAGCTTTTTGTACAGTGTCTTGACAGATAAGAGTATAAATAAGTTATGCCCAAGAGAGAATTCTTTGAGATTTAGTCAGCACCAACTTAAACTTCTATACTATTTTATTAGCTAGTTAGTATCTCTGGTCATGAGTTATTTATACCACTCGAACATTCATGAAGATAAAGTTAACAGCTTGTTCCAATCACCACCACCTCCAATTGGTCTTCCAGCTTCTACCTTTGCCCACCTCTGGACTATTCATTGTGAGAGATGGAATGATCCTTGTAAAACTTCTGTCAATAATCTGTGCCCCCCACCTTGGAGCATTATAAGAAACACCTTTGACCAAAATTCTCCAAGTTGTCCCCATCTCACTACAAGGAAAACCAAAAGCCATGAAAATAATTATAAGAACCTGTAACACCTACGCCCTTCTACCTCTCTAATGTATTTCTACGTCTCTCCAGCTTTTGCATTCTATTTCAAATATAGAGCAGTTACTTCTTTGAAATTCAGGAGGAAGCATTCTCAGGTATTCGCTCTCTTTAATTTAATGTAGCAACATATAGTTATATTGTTGATTGTCTATCTTCTCATTTGTCCACTGCAAAGCTAGCAATGCTATCCCTCTGTTTCATGGACATGTGTCAATCACTGGAATAGCGACTGATACCGAGCTGGTTCTCAATGAGTATTTTAAAATTGATGAAGAATTTTGACCATTATATACATATGCATTAATTTTTCAAAATGGCTTTCACTAGTTGTTGTGTGTCTATGCTTGTATGTGTTTTTTCCTGAATAAAACATTATCTTTTTTCTTTTCTTTCTTTTTTTTTGGAGGGGGAGGCATGTGTGTATGTGTTGCAGAGTTTATCACCCAGGGCCTTGCACATTCTAGGCAAGCGCTCTGCCACTGAGCAACTCCCCTATCAAGCATTATAATTAGCATCTTCTCAATGTAATAACTATTTGATAAAAATGTACAAATATAAGGTGTTTGGACACATTTGTGTTAATATCTCTGAGGACTATTGGAAATCTCTCAGTTCTAACAGTTTTGTGGGTAACATTATTTTATCACTTCCTAATTTCAAAACATTACTTAATATCCCCTCTTCCCGCTTTCTGAAAAACCTCCTAACCCACTACTACCTATAGAAGTCTTTTCAAACTTAAGATGTGATGTTCAACTCATGCAAATTAATTCACTAGGTAACCCAGAAAAACAGTATTAGTCTTACAAACTACAGAACTCAATTGTTCAGAGTAACTATTATACATGAAGTTAGGGAAAAAATGACAAAATGTTATTTTAAAAATTTAGAAAGGAGAAACTGAAATGGTTCTTTGAAATTCTGTTAGTTCAGCCCTCTGCCTCCGGAAAAGTTAAGACCTCAATCACTCAAGGTAACTCCTACCTTAGTAAGCATGTTTCCAATTAGGTGACAGTCATATTGATAAAGTGCCTGGTCCATCATAAGTGAACTACTTTATATTTGCTAATTAATACTGTAATCCTCCTGTAGTCCTTTCTTGGAGGAAAATAACATATACTATTTTCCTCTAACTGCTTTCTCAGTTTTCTAATTCACTTTATTATCTTAAAATGCATATTTGTAATAAACAAAAGGAAGTCTTATAATCTTTTCAGGAAATATCTCTAATTTCCAGATAGAAGAAAATGGTTAAAGAAAAGTTACAGCTGCCTTTATTTATTGTTGATAAGAGACATATATTGGTTCTAGAAAAAACAGAATGTATCCACATCTGCAGTTGGCAAATCCATATATTCAACCAACAGTAGCTGAAAAATAAATTGGCACCTGTATTGAACATATCCAGACTTTTCTTGTCATTTCCTCCTAAGTAGCACAATATAATAACTATTGATATAGCATTTCCATTGTATTGGGTAGCATAAGTAAACTAGAAGCCAGGCATGGTGGCTCATGCCTGTAATCCCAGCACTTTGGGAGGCTGAGACAGGAGAATCACAAGTTCAAAGCCAGCCTCCGCAAGGGCTAGGCACTAAGCAACTCAGTGAGAGCCTGTCTCTACATAAAACACAAAATAGAGCTGGGGATGTGGCTCAGTGGTTGAGTACCCCTGAGTTCAATCCCTGGTGCCAAAAAATAAATAAGTAGAGATGTTAAGGTATATGGGAAGACTTGCATAATGTATATGCAGATATCATGCCATTTTACATAAGGAACTTTAGCACTTGCAGATTTAGGTATCTGCAAGGGATCCTGGAACCATTCTCATACAGATACCAAAAGACTGTTTGCTTCAGTATTTAAATCATTAGGCTTTAAAATCAGACCCACCTGGGTTCAATCTCCATCCTATACTAATTTCATGGTTTAGAAAAAGCCGCTTTTCCTCTCTACTGCTTAGTTTTCTATTTGAAACTAGGGATAATAATAGAATTAAGTAAAAAAGCTATCTGGGTACATTAATTTACACACTGTTAATGCTTTCCACAGAGCAAGTACAAAGTTGAGCAAACTAACAATAAAGCCTTATTATTATTATTATTATTATTATTATTATTATTATTCCATTAGGGTAGAAATGGTTCCTTTGTTCAAGCTCTAAACTGACAAAGAAATTTTAGATGTTCTTCATGAATGAAGATTATTTATTCTGAATTCCTTTTTAAAAAAAAAACAGAAAGGAAGTAAAGAGGCCCTCTGTGCAGGTGTCCTTTGATAAAAAAAGACCTAAATAAAATGACAGAGCAAACATGCAAATATCTTAGAAAATAAACAACACAGGCAGAGTAGAGAAAGTGTTCAACCTTCATTTAATACAAATACCCAACTAATAAAACAAAAACAGTGATAGCTGCTTATGAAAATTTCAGTTGTTACTGGAGAATAGATACTTAAAAATAAGTTTTATTATGATATGACTGATATATAATGAACTGCCAATACTTAGATGGTATAATTTGATAAGTGGTAACATATGTATATTAATTAGATCATCATCATCATCATCATAATGAAGACAATGAATGTAGTATCATCTTCCACAAGTTTTAGTATACTACTTCATGTTGCTTTGCAGGCTCCTCTCTACCCTAGACCCCAGATGTAATTTTCTATAATTTTGTATCAAATGAATATTATAATTTGTTTCCTTTTGATTGAATTCTCAGCAGACATGGTTGCTTTGTGATGTTCCCATGTTGAACACATGTATCAATAGTTCATAAATTTTGATTGCTGAGTAGTATGCCATGGTATGGACATACTGGATGCATCTATCTGTTGATGGACATGAGGACTATTTTCAGGTTTGGCTATTGCAAACAAAGTGTCTATGGATATTTATGTGCTAGTATTTATTTATTTATTCTAATTAGTTATACATGACAGCAGATTGCATTTTTATTCATTGCACACATTGGGGCATAACTTTTTATTTCTCTGGTTGTACAAGATGTAGAGCTGTACAATAGGTGCAGTTGTATGAGAACCTAGGGTTATGATGTCCGCATCATTCCACCATCTTTCCTACCCCTAGACCCCTGTTCCTCTCCTCCCATTCCTTTGCCCAATTCAAAATTCCTTCATTCTTCCCATGCTCCCTCTCCCCATTATGGATAAATATCGAATTACCACAGAAAACATTTGGCCTTGGGTTTTTTGAAGATTGACTTACTTCACTTAGCATAATATTTTCTAACTCCATCCATTTACCTGTGAATTTCATAACTTTATTCTCTTTCAATGCTGAGAAATAGTCTATTGTGTATATATACCACAGTTTCTTTGTCCATTCATGTATTTAAGGGCATCTAGGTTTGTTCCACAGTTTAGCTATGGTAAATAGCTATAAACATTGATGTGGCTCTGTCAATATAGTATATTGATTTTAAGTCCTTTGGGTGGGATCCTTAAGGAGCGGGATAGCTGGGTCAAATGGTTCTATTCTGAAGACTCTCCATACTGCTTTCCAGAGTGGTTGCACCAATTTGCAGTCCCACCAGCCATGTATAAGTGTACCTTTTTCCCCACATCCTAGCCAACATTTATTGTTGCTTGTATTCTTGATAATTATCATTCTGACTGTAGTCAGATGAGATCTTAGTTTTGATTTTCATTTCTCTAATTACTAGAGATGTTGAACATTTTTTTCATATATTTGTTGATTGATTGTATGTCTTCTGAGAAGTGTCTGTTCAGTTCCTTAGCCCATTTGTGGATTAGATTTTTTTTAATTTTTTATTTTTTGTGTTACATTTTTTGAGTGCTTTATATATCCTGGAGATAAGTGTATATCTGGTGTGCACGTGGTAAAGACTTTCTCCCACTCTGTAGGCTCTCTCTTCATATTATTGATTGTTATATGCCAATAGTTTTTTTTAGAATAGAAGTATGTCTTCTTTTTTCTTAGTCCCTAGGAAAGAAATGATTAAGTCACAGGTTGCACATATTTAACCCTTCGAGGAACTGAAAAATGACCTTTCAATGAATTCTAACGTGCCCACTTGAATAGTTCCTATTTTTGGAATGAAGTAAATTAAAGAATTACACATGCTGTTAGAAACGTTAACATTGATATTGAGTGAAAATATTTGTAATTGTTATAACCAATAAGGAAATAAGAAGCAAAAACATAAGGAACATGTACAACTGAATAGAAAAAAAAAGGACCTATATAACCTAATTAACAAATGTAAAAGAATCTGAATAGATGTTTTTCTTTAAAAACAGCATAAAATACAAATGGCAAAAAAAAATAAATGTATGTAATGATCCTCAATATAACTAATTGTGAATGAAATGTAAATGAGAACCAAAACAAATTATGATTTTGTACTTGATAGGATAGCATTTGTCCAAAAGTTAAAAGAGCAGAGCTGGTCAGCATGTGGGAAAGAATCATCCGTGTCCATAAATTGGTAGGAATGTAATCACTGAAACCTTCATGGAAAATGGAGGGAGGCTCCTCACAAAAACAGAAATGGAACTGCTGTATCGTAGAGCAATCTCACTTTTGGGTATATATTCAAAGGAAATAACATCTCAAAACCACTCCAATGTTCTATATTTTGACCATTATTGGTGTTCTTTTTTCATCCTCTTTTTCTTCTTTTATTGGTTGAAATTTTTATTATTTTATTTTATGCTGACATTAGCTGTAACACTACATTGTGATATTAGCAGTTGCTTTCAGGTTTATTAGAGAAAATGACATATCACTATGTACCTTCAGATGATTTTTTATGACTTTACTTATAAGAAACACATAGTAGCAATATATTTCTATTAAATTATAAATACTATATACTTTGTCCATTTCTAGATGATCATACTTTATTTACATTTACATCTCTAAATTCTTTATTGCTATTTTTGTTCGATCAATAAATTAACATTAGGCAGATTTAAATTAGGAAAATTTTGTCTATTTACTTATGCAGCTACCTATTTTTTCCCCATTGTGTTATTTCATATTTCCAAGGGATGACATTCTCCTTCTGTTTGAAAACTTTTTTTTAACCTTTCTAGTAATGTAGGTCTTCTAGTGGTGGTTTGCTGGCTGATATTTGTCTGCAAAGCTCCTTATTTTGTATCTTTTCACAGTGTTCTGCTGGGTATAGTATTGCAGGTTAGTTTGGATTTTGCTCCACTCTCTTCTCCTTGTGTTGTTTTCAAAGAGAGACCTGCTGTCATCTGTACTTTTACATTTTCTCTGTACTTGATGTGTTATTTTCCTCTAGCTCTTTTTGTCCTTTAGAATTGTTCTTTTCCAGGCATCAAATATTTTTCTTACTCGCAGACCTAATAAGTTTTCCTCTGAATACACTAGGGGAACATTTTGGAGGGAATATTGTGAATGCAATTTTCTTTTTCTTTTATTTTTTTCCACCATACTATATATGTACCCCAGGCATTGGTCAGGATTTAGGTTGAAATTAAAGAAAACCATCTGTCAATCTCTATTGTTCTCTGTTAGTACAATTGTCTCTTATTTTGTATTATGGCTAGCAAACACTAGATTTCTTCTTGTCCCTGAAACCTCAACTCAAGACAGACTTTTGGCCCTCCAAATGTTTCCAAATGTTAGAAAATACAAACTACACAGAGAGTACCCTATACCAATTTAAGGGCTCATATCATTTTTCTCCCCTCTATCATTGATCAATACTTTCTATTATCTATAGTCCAGTGTTTGGGAAAAACATTTTATATACCTTAACAATATTTGTTTAAGGCATAAGAGTGCATTTGGTCTCTTTCTTTTTTCATCTTAGCTGGAAGCAATCTCTTTATGCTTTCTTCATATATTTCTATTTTGTCCTTTTCTATGTTTAATTAGAATAAACTACAAGGACATAGTATCACTCCAAAAAATTCCATAGCTTAAATATCTCAGAGCCTACCTATTCTAAACATATTTTCATTTCCTAGCCACTGTTATCTGTTATCTTCACACTCCAAGCTAATCTTCATTCTTTCGGGGGTCTTCGGGAAACTTATTCCTCTGTGCCCTAATATAGCAATATGCTCGATGTCTTTTGACCATTCCGGCCTGTTTCAGGCCTCACTTTACCTCAGTGCTTATCTTCCTGAAGCACCTCATCTGTTACTGTCCACAGACACTTTCTAAGACCTTGATTTCCTGATTTGGTAACACACACTCAAATCTCTGGAGAACAGCTCCTATGTACCCTTCTATCTGAATCCATTACTGAATCTATTGATGTTCTACCTTCTCTAAACTTTGTTAAAACTGACAAAGAGATTTTGACGTGACTTGCTATTAGATTATAGACTCCTTTTTGACAATAATGCCATCTCTACATGTCTTTGTTCCTCAAAGTACCTGAGACAAAATAGTTCAAAATAAGATTTCAAAGAAAAAATTGATGAATGACTGAATGAGCAAATAACTAGATATGCTTATGTTCAATCAGATAATTAGTAAAGTGTAATATAAAGTGTAATGATCTTTTTTATTATATTCTCAAATTAAGATGACAAACATGAATTTGGTAAAAGAATAACATTTTTAGGGCGAAGGTTAGGGTAAGAACTTTTTTCTTTTATATTTTTTTAACTTGTGTGTGCTGAATAGTCGATGGACATTTAACCATATACATATTTGTTTCACTCTTCTTATTTCAAGCATTTCTTACAGGTATTTTCTTGACTTTGTCTTTTGAGGACTAGGTTTTGTTTTATATTGCTTTTTGTTTGGTTTATATTTTTTCCTATCTACTTCCCTTGATTCACTTTCCCTCTTCTTTTTCACTAACAGTAAAATTATATTGTTCTCTCTTTTACTCTCCCTTTAACTCTTTTTATTGATAGTCTCTCTCTCTCTCTTTTTTTTTTTTTTTTGGTACTGGAGATTGAACTCAGGGGCACTCGACCACTGAGCCACATCCCCAGCCCTATTTTGTGTTTTATGTAGAGACAGGGTCCCACTGAGTTGCTTAGCGCCTCGCCGTTGGTGAGGCTGGTTTTGAACTCGTGATGCTCCTGTCTCAGCCTCCCTAAGTGCTGAGATTACAGCACTACCATCTTCTGTGAAACCACCAACCCGCCCAATACGTGTCCCTCTTCTTGCTCTGAGCCCATTTTAACTTGGGAGTAGCTAATCTGAATCTATAACTGGCATCTGGTTCCTACCTCAGGGCCATTAACGGTAACTCACCCACTCGTTCTCCTTAAATAAGACATCATGATGGATTAGTTCCATTTCGACCCGTGACCCAGCATAACTGCACTGTCATGCCTTTAGTGGTTTTATTTTTTTGAGTATACTTCCACTCACCATTGGTCGTCAGAGGCCCCGTTGCAGTCAACTCAATTGTAGCTGGACTTACTAGTCAATATTCTTGTGGAGCATATGCTATATAGGGTTGATGTCGGATTAATGCTTGATGGACAAAGTTTTTAACTAAAACAGAATTTAATTAGAACTATCAAAAATCTTCAAACCCATACCTCCTAACACTAAATTTAATTCCAAAATCCCAATTCTTATGAAGATAAAAAATTAACTGCTTCCTCAGTATGTCGAAAAGGGCCCATTCATTCTTTCTTCAAAACCACAAACTTACTAGTCCATTAATAACCTTAATTCAAACCTTTCACTCCGTCCACCAGCATTAAAATAGTACTTATGTAATACTCAATTTTTTCGCTCTTACGTAAGTACAAGCAATAAATAAAACAAACCATGCCATCAACCCATTACGTTAATGTAGCTTAATTAAAGCAAAGCACTAAAAATGCTTAGATGGATTTATTCAAACCCCATAAACACAAAGGTTTGGTCTTGGCCTTTTATTGGCTCATAGCAGATTTATACATGCAAGTATCCTCGCCCCAGTGGGAATGCCCTCTATACCAACCCTCGATCCAAAGGTGCTGACATCAAGTTCGCCTGCCCGCATGCAGCTCACTACTTCTTGCTTCATCACACCCCCACAGGATACAGCGGTAATTAAGATTAAGTAACATAAACGAAAGTTTGACTAAGTCATGCTATGCCTTAAGGGTTGGTAAATTTCGTGCCAAACACCATGGTCACACGATTGACCCTAGTCAATAAAACATGGCGTAAAGCGTGATTACAGGTTTACGTCACCTCGCCCATCTTGAGTATGAGCATATACATATATATGAATGTAAATCTGAATATATAACATGAAAAATTATATATGAAAATCTACATAAATATTTATAATTTTCTTTATTAATAGGTTAAGAGTTGAAAGTAAAGTAACTATTTGGTTTAAAACCTGGATTATTATAATACATAAATATGTATATATTCATTTTATCTGAATATTTAAAAATACAAGTCAAATGTACATGAGTAGTGATATATTGCATACATAAATATAAACAAATATGTATTGCATACATAAATATATGTTAAAATATGTATGAAAAGCTAAATATATATGTGTTATTGTGCACATGGACAGATAATAATTAGGTTTTGGTTTAGAATTTTATTAAAAAAAGAACTGAATATATAAATGAATATTTCTAAATATATGTGAATCTATATAAAAATTCTGCATAAATATATGAAGATACATGTCAAATATATGTAAATATTTGTATGAATATACACTGTATATATATATATTATTCATTTTAAGATTGACATAATGATAGGGAAAGAACTACATTTAGTGATAACAATATTGTTAGGGGTGGGAAATGAACATATATACCTATATATACGCACATGTACATGATTATGGAAAAATATAAATGAAACTCCATGTAAATATGGTTTATATATAGATATGGTTTATATATAGATATGTTTAAGGTTAGGTGTATGGTTAAAATCTGGTTTTAAATTGGGAATTAATACATAACTGAAAGAAAATAAATACATATATATAAATATATATCAAAATACATATGAATATTCATATAAATGCATTCATTT
Organism: Xerus rutilus; assembly: GCA_028644305.1. Classification (NCBI taxonomy): domain Eukaryota; kingdom Metazoa; phylum Chordata; class Mammalia; order Rodentia; family Sciuridae; genus Xerus; species Xerus rutilus. The sequence goes on along the minus strand of CM053408.1, from coordinate 7,336,206 downwards.
TTATATGAATAGTTTTATGTTTAGGAATAGTGTTACTGTTAGAAGTAAGATTAAGGTTAAAATTAGGCTTAATTTCATAGTTAGAAGATATATATCAACATATATGAATATACATATGAATATATAGGTAAAATATATATGAAAACACACACATATAGGTATATGGATTTTGTATGGATAGGTTAAGTGTTAGAGGTATTAGAATTCAGTTTAAATATTCAGTATAACTTTCTAAATAGATATATTTGTAAATTAGATGAATATATAATTATTCAAATCAGTTGTGTAAGAATAGTCATAAAAATATATATGATTTCATATGTAAATAGTTAAAGTTGTGGAAGAGTGTTATGGTTAGGAACAAGATTAGGATTAGGGTTAGAGTTAGGATTAAGATTACTGGTCAAAGGGTACAAAGCTTCAAATAGACAAGTTCTGGGATTTATTGCACAGCAACCTATTTGAGATCTATTACTGACTATATCCAATAATGTATTATATATTTCAAAATAATAGAGAATAAATTTCAAATATATAATCATACAAAATGTCCAATAAGAGAGATGTTGAATATGTTAATTAGCTTGATTTAATCACCCCAAAATATAAGCATTTATCAAAATATCATTGTACTCCCATAAGCATCGTATAATTATTATTTGTCAATTAAAAATAATATAAGTAAAAATAAAAATAAATGCCTACTTCTCTAGGTTAAAAACAAGATTAGAACATAAAAATCAAAATGTTAGTATGTATATAAATATACATGAGGAAATATACTTGAAATCCTATATAAATACATATGGTTTTATATATGTATATATTAAGGTTTAGAAGTAAGATTACAATTTGGTTTAAAACATGAATACGAATACATAAGTGAATGTGCAGAAATATAAACTTCTATGTTGAATGTACAAAAATAGTCGTATAAATATATATGTTTTATATATAAATAGTTAAGAGTTTTGAAGTAGTGTTAGGGTTAGGACTAATATTGGTTTCAAGTTTAGAGTTAGGTTAGAAGGTATATCAATATGTATGCATATACATATGAATATATATGTAAAATTATATATGAAAACCTATATAAATATATAACATTTTATGTATGGATAGGCTAAGTGTTGAAAGTAAAGTTACAGTTATGAATATTTATTATAAATAAATATGTACATATTCATTTTATCTGAATATTTAAATATACAAGTCAAATGTACATGAGTAGTCATAAAAATATATGTATGTTGTCACATATAAATAGTCTAAGGTTATAGACTATTGTTATAGTATTGTTAGGATTAGGACTAAGAATAGTTTAAGGTTTAGAGTTAGGTTTATTTTTGGAGTTAGAAGATATAAATAAACATATACAAATATATTTATAAATTTATATGTGAAAAATACATATGAAATGCTCAATAAATATAAATGATTTTATATGAATACATTAAGGATAAGGAGTGGTTACTGTTTGATTTACATTTGAGTGTAATTTTATCCATGAATATAAAAGGATATATTTATAAATTTTATATGAATATATAAACATACAAAGCAAATTAGAGAAATAATCATATGAATTTATATGTATTTATAAGTAAATTTCTTAATGATTTGGAGTAGTATAGAGTTAGGCTTGAGACAAGGGTTAGGATTAGGGTTAGGGTAAGGGTTAGAGTTAAATGTTAGTGTATATATTCTATATATATACAAGAATGCACATATATATGTAAAAATATATATGAAAAACCATATAATTATACATGATTATATATAAATATTTTAAGGTTAGTACTATTATTATAGTTTGTTTTAAAATTGTCTATGAATATATAAATATAAATATGTATATAAATTGTTGTGTAAATATATATTCAAGTCAAATGTAGCAGAATAGTCATATATATTTGTTTGTCTTTATATGTAAGACTTATGATTTGGAGTAGTGTATTGTTAGACATGAGACAAGGATTAGGTTTAGTTAAGCATTATGGCTAGGATTAAAATACAAATATCAATACATACTAATGTACATATGAATATATATGTGAAAATACATATGAAAACATATAAATACATAGGATTATATTAGAGATATATACATATCAATGTACATAAATATACATATGAATATATGTGAAATATATATAAATACCTATATAGATATATATGGATTTGAACATAAATATATTTATCTTCAGGAGTATAGTTCCATTTAGGAATAGAGTTAGGGTTAGATTTAAGGTTGAGTTGGGGTTAGGGTTAGGGGAGATATATATATATATATATATATATATATATATATATACACATATATATACACACACATATATGTATACATAAAATATATGAAATCTATATATAGATGGATTTTTATATAGATATAATTAGTTTTAAGAGTAGAGATACAGTTAGGGTTAGGTTAGGGTTAGGGTTAGATTTAGTTTTAAGGTTTTAAGGTTAGGATCAAAGTAAGGAAATATATATCAATTAATATGAATACACATCTGAAACACTATATAAATATATATGGTAATTTACACACATATCTACATTAGGGGTGTTGTTAATATTAGTGTTAGATTTGGGTGAGATGTAGATTTAGTGTTAGAATTAGGGTTAGTGATAGAAAATTAATATCAATATACATTAATACACATATAAATATATATATGTGAAAATATATATGAAAGCATATATAAATATATAGGTTTTTGTATAGACATACATATGAAATTAGGAGTAAGCTTACTGTTAGGATTAAGGTTATGTTTAGAGTTAGGTTTATTTTTAGAGTTAGAAAATATATTTCAATATGAATAAATATGCATAGAATATATTTGTGCCTATATATAAAACCTATATAAGTAGGCATATTTTTATATATAAATATAGTTTAGATATAGATATAGTTAAAATAGCATTAAATTGTCTAGAATGTTTAAATAAATATTAAGAAATATATACATAATTTTTATGTAAACATATAAACACAATTAAAATTCAGAAGAATATTTATATAATTTGACATGTTTATATATGTAAGAAATTTTATGATATGCAATAGTATATGTTTAGAGCTGTCACTAGCTTTAGGTTTATGGTTAGTATTACAGTTAGAGTTAAAGTTAGGGTGAGGGTTAAGTTCATAAAATGAATGTAAATATTTATATGTGAAAACATATAAAACTATATAAATATATATGTTTTGTATGTAGATATACTTAGTGTTTTTAGAGTATGATTACAGTTAGGGTTAGAGTTAGAGTTGGGTTAAGTTTTGGGGTTATGGTTAGGGATAGAGGATATAAATACATATATAAATATACAAAATATTCACATAAATATATATGTGAAAATATATTTAAAAATATATATGTATGTATGGATTGTTGTACAGATATATTCATGTTTAGGAGTATGGCTGTAGTTAGGGTTATGGTTAAGGATAGCTTTAGGTTTAGAGTTGTGCTTATGTTACAGGATAGTTATCAATGTACACATACTTATGTTTACATATGTGAAAATCTATATAAAACCTTTGTAAATATATATGATTATTTATATACTATATTTATGGTTAAGAGTAATGTTACAACTAGTGTGAGCTGTGAGCATTAGGATTAAATTGAGAGGGTTAGAGTCAGGGTTAGAATATGAATATAATATACCAGAATATACATGTGAAAATATATATGAAACATACATTATATACAGGAATTTGTATATATATATATTTAGGGTTAGAAATATGAATATATTTAGGATTTTGTTTAGGGTTATGTTACATTATTTATTAATGTGTATTTATAATTCATATGGGAATTTATGTTTATATATGTCAAAATATTTGTGGATATTTTTATAAATGTATGTATAAATTTTAGGTTTACAGTTAAATATTGATGTGTTTATGAATATAAATTTCAATATATATATATATGAATATAAATATGAAAAAAAATTTCTCTCCATATATTAAGTGTTAGGATTACAATTACAGTTAGAGTTAGGTTGAGGGTTATATGTCAATATTTATATGAATATATATATAAATGTATATTAGAGAGAGCTTTCTGAAGAACATGAATAATTGAAATAGTGTCTAAAAATTAAAAATAATATTCTTATTATAAATTTTTATATATATTTAAATGATCTATATCTTCTGGGAAATAGAAGGCATAGAACCATTATAAATCAACCTAAAGGGTAGTATTTTAAAATTTTTATCTGTCAATTATGATAAGTAGAATAAGAAATAAAAATTGTATTTAATACTTCCTTTTTGGTTTGTTTTGGTCATTTTTATGAAC
>CM053408.1:7306361-7331384 GCA_028644305.1 Xerus rutilus | reverse complement strand
GTAGGTAACTTTCTCCAGCTGCATTTCCAGTCCTTTTTGCCTGCAGAGATCAAGTGAACTCTTTGAGGCCATTTCAAGAAAGGAAGAATTGTTTGTTGTCAAGGGTGAAGGGTTTTCTGAGACCAGCTATTTCCTGAGAAGCAGAAGTCATTGGGGTGCTTTATTCCTGTTGTCAACCTGTCCTATTTATGATACTTACTGGGATGGGAAGTGGCTATAATGGCAGGGAAATTCTCAATTCATATGTTCTTATTTATTGTCTTTCTTTTTTCAACACTGGGGATCAAACCTAAAGGCCCTCTGCTACTGAGCTACATCCATAGCCCTATTTATTTTACTTTGAGGTAGGGTTTCGCTAAGTTCCTGAGGCTGGCCTTGAGGTTGCAATCATCCTCAGCCTCCTGAGTCACTGGAATTATAGGCATGTGCAGCAGTACCTGGACATATTTATTTCCTTCCTTCTTTAGAGACATCAGAACACAGTGTCTAGCTCTGAGCAGACTCTACTCAGCCATTACTAGTCAACTTCTAAAGCAAGGAAGCAATATCGACCTTACTTGAATCAATACAGGATTTGGGATGTGATTGAAATAGATGTTAGCAGCTTTCCAGTTTCCTCCTGACTCTCTATCATTGCCACATTTTCTTTCTCGTTTCCTACTTATCTGCCTTATCTGCTGGACTTTTTCTAGCTGATAATCTTTGCAAGTGGGCAAAAGTAGTTTTCAGGAAGTACTGTTGTGACGGTTTACAGTATTGTGACCATGAGCAAAGACCATGATAATTGGATTCACTTTTAACTGCAGATTTTGGCTAATGTCTAGTCTTCTGCTTAAGCCAAAAACATAGACAAATAACTTCCCTGAGACCTTAAAACGGTGATCTGCTTCAAGTAATCCAGGGGTCTGTAGGTGCTACCAGACGCAGGTCATGGAGTCAAATCTTCAGCCTCTACTTGAGTCACTGGAAGTAGAAGAGAAAATGCAAGGATGGATAGAGAGGAGATGTGCAGGTCACCAAAAGATTGGGCATTGTTTAAAGACCAGATAGGAAGGTAACTTCACATGGATTAAAAGTCCATATTTAAAGGAAATTTTCACATACTAAATTAATTATTAGACCACAGATATACCTGTTCACAAACAGAAACACAAACACTGAAAAGATTAGAAGCCCCATCCCAGAAATAATCAGCATGTCAATAAATGACCCTCACCAGGTAGTGTCAGCATGTCCAGTTACTAACCAAAGGAGAACTGAAAATACCCTTTTGATCATGTCCCTGTGCTATTGATCTTAGGAATTTAAATGTCTCACTAAGATGTAATTTGTGTGTTCTTCTCCAATGTCTGTACTCTACCCTGTCTCTCACAGTGTGTACTTCTTTCTTTCCCTCAATCATTCAATCTGTGCCTTGCTTTGACCTTTCCTTAGATTCTTTTCACTGACAACATCGAGGCCCCTCAAAGTCTGAGTTGAGGTCCACCTCTCTTTTGGGGGACCTCCTCAGTGACACACTTACATAGCTTTCTTTCTGGCAGATGTGTAAGTTATATCCTGTAGGCCAGTGATTACAGTTGAATTCCTCCCCACTGTGGAAAAATGAGTTGTATCCTTTTGCAATTCATTGCAACATCCCTTTATTCCATATCAATTTATATTGCTTTGACCTTTTCTTTGAACTGGTTATAACATTGCCTAGATCCCTCATATTATATGAGTGAAATAAATTATTTAACATGTATTCATTATTATACTTTATTCAAGTCATGTTTTCACCATCTCCTTGTGACCTTTTTAAATAGATTAAGACAATTTTTGACTGTATAAAGGTCTTATTTCTTTAAATGCATTTAAGGGATCATCTTTATGCATGCAATTCCTGCAGCAAAGTATGGATGGGAAACAAAGTATGAATGTTTGTGTCAGAGCTAATTACACTGATATCCAGACAGGAAGCAGACAAAGGGACAGTATGTTCCGATAATCAGTGACCTTCATTCTCCTGAGTTTTATCTTTTGATCTCTAGAAAATTTAAAAAGGATAATTGGATAAATAGAAATATTGAATCTTAATGGCCCTTTGTCAGATGAGACTGACACAAGAGACAGGGTAAGGAGTTCATATAGTTCATTCCCTGGGAGCATCTGTGAACAAGAGGGTGTCTGTGACCAGGGTGGTGGAAAAGATGCAAATATTGCTGCAAGCTAGTGCTGAGCCACTGAGGGGCAAGAGGGTGGAGGAATCTCCACCTCCACCTCACAATTGGGTCTTCATTGAGAGCCCTTTTTCCTCCAATACATAGTGTTCATCACCAAGAACCACAACCACCTAGTGTCAGGGTGTTAGTGTCAGGTACCCAAAAATAGTAATTTCCTTTTCTTCTGAACAGAGTCAACACTAAGTTAAAAATCTCAGGGAATATGATGATTCTTTTCAATACCCCACATTTCATGGCTTTGTGGAAATATCTAAGCAATGAATTTGGGATCCTTATATGACAAGTTTGCTGGTTACAGAACTGATTGTTGTAGAGTTTCATCATTTCAAACTATTGCCTAGTGCTAGGATATTTTCTCAGAAATTAATTCACATTCAAACTGCGTCTATTCTTACAAGCACTAAAAATTTCTATTAAATTATCCTCAGTTTCTCCTAAACTGTTCTTCATAACCAGGAAGAATGTCTAAGTGGGGCGCGGTGGCGCACGCCTGTAATCCAAGCACTTTGGGAGACTGAGACAGGAGAATTGCAAGTTCAAAGCCAGCCTCAGAAATGCCAAGGTGCTAAGCAGCTCAGTGAGACCCTGTCTCTACATAAAACACAAAATAGGGCTGGGGATGTGGCTCAGTGATGGAGTGTCCCTGAGCTCAATCCAGGTACCCCTCCTCCAAAAAAAAAGAAAAGAAAAGAAAGAAAGAATGTCTATTACCAGCTAAGAGCCTAAAGGTCTCTGACTGGAAAGAAAACAGGAAAAAGTAGGAAAGGATTAAAAGGGAGAAAATTAGAGTGCACAAGAAAAGGAAGGATTTGGGTAGTGGATAAAGGACATTTCACACAAAAACTATGCAACATGTCAGCACAAAGACATGTTGAGATTCAGAGATGATTTGGAACTAGAATTGATTAGTTTATTTTTAAAGAAAATGCTAAAATAAACATTAGAAGGCCAGATTTTCATACTGGTTTCTTTGGGCTTTGGCTGTGTCCTTTTTTAACACATGCACTCTTGGGTTCTATTTCTTCAATAGTAAATATTAAGGTTGCATTAACTTAGGGACAAAGCTAGAAAGTTGTAAGAGGTATGAGAAGTGTTTCAGCTGCCTGCACAAAAATTAGGAAGATGAGAGAAATGCGATGTTTTATGTTTTAATAAAATTAAACACATTATTCTGTAAGCAGTTACCTCAGATTATAAAATTCTATCTTCCACATTATATTGGGAATCATGTAATTTTGGCTCAGGCAAGTTTGCAAGTACATGTTTAATTTGAGATATCTGCTAGATATGTAATTCAGCCTGTCAATAAGTAGTTGGATAAACAGTCATGATTCTGCTTTTGAGAAATCCCTCCTTGCTGCTATTCTGTCTTGTTTTTGAAAAGGTGCCTTAAAATGACTCTGCGTTTATTAGCTCTTGGACTCCTAAAATTTGCAATCACTTTTCACAAATAGAAGGGAGAGTTACTGAAGAACACAGGAATACTACATGCTGTTTTTGTATTGTGAACTTCATCCACAAACTGACGAAATGGTTTTTATGTGGTATGTATGGGAAATGTCTGCTTATTGTTTTCCATAAACAAATGATTTATACAATTCTAATTAGAGCCTAACTCACTGGGATCCTGAATAGAATCTGAACCCCATCTTGCTTTTGAGGACACTCAGAACCCTACCCAAATTATGCACCCAGTGATGAAGAGGATCTTCACAACGGCAGACATTCCTTCCTTTCTATTTGTGTCTGAAAAAAATGGAAAAAGAGAAAATATTCTGAAAAATGGGAAATCTTTTAGTGTAGAAACAATCTGGCCCTAAACTCTTGACCTAAAGGCATAAGGAACTAATATTCACTCCTTTATTATTCTTTTTTTTTGGGGGGGAGGTGCCAGGGATTGAACTCAGGGGCACTCCACCACTGAGCCACATCCCCAGCCCTATTTTGTATTTGATTTAGAGCCAGGGTCTCACTGAGTTGCTTACTGCCTTGCTTTTGCTGAGGCTGGCTTTGAACTTGAGATCCTCCTGTCTTAGCCTCCTGAGGCACTGGAATTACAGGCATGTGCCACTGTGCCCGGCTCCTTTTGTGTTCTTAACCCATTAGCTAGATGCTATTGCTTTGTCAGTTTCTCCTTATGTAAGAATTCCCCCTCCCCACTTTCTACCTTATAGCAACTATTAATTTGATAATTATTATTCTGCACCAACTGTATTTTTGATGATGTGTAAACATAGTAACAATGTTCAACAATAGGACGGTGCAGGGAGAACATTTATGGGCACACACTGTGCACAGTCTCTCATTACCTTTGCCACTTACCTTGCCCTTTGTCTGCCTCCCTCAGTGCTCACAGGCTGCAAATCACGCACCTATCTCTCAATTTGGAGGAAATGTCCTGCTGTAAGTTATGCACTCTGGCTGATGATCAGCCTCTCAAAGGAACGAGGACTCAATGCTAGTTCCCTATGTCCCAACTTTAACACAAAAATCAGACAGATGATAGGATCCTCTCCTTTTTCCTCTAGGGAATACTGCTAGGTATAGTCTTCCCCAGACTGCCAAGATTCTGAGCAAACACCTTGAAGGACAGCCTCCTGGGCGTTTGTGCTGCTCATCCTGAGGCAGTGGTCAGGATGGCAAGGTCCACTACTGTTTCACTGGGTGTATTTTTTTCCTCCTCTTTCCTCCTCGCCTTCCCCATCCCAGCCTTGAATCTCCCTAACCAAGTGTGGCATTTTAACCTTGCCTCTGGCTCTGACTCTAGGAGATCTGGGTTACAACACATGGTAGCCTTGTTTAGGGAGGAGCATGGTTTCACTGTCAGGACTCACTCAGGTTTCTACTTGATAGGTAGCAGATAGACAGGAGTGGCAGGAACATGGAGTTGAGCAGATAATGCTAGAGACAGGACCATGTCCTTGCCCTCTTGATACTTTCTTCTGAAAATCAATTTACTACTGTGCCCCTGTTCTGGCTTAAGTCAATGGGATGTAACATTTCCGGACAAACACCCTGTTATCACCAAGGGATGCAGGTCCAAAGCTTCCTCCCTGCTGATAAGAACAAATTATCCTGAAAGTGTACCTTTGTGACCCTTTACCCAGACCAAAGCTTTCAAGAGTCAGGAAGACAGGGTTAACACCTCTAAAAACAAGTTACAATTAGAACCAGTCAGCACGGGTCAAAGTGACCAAGTGTTGTGTTTTGAGATCTTTAACATGTGCTTTTAATCTCACTGTTATAGCAACCGTGCTCCCTGAGTTTCACTTGGGTCCTTGTGGGTAAAAATGCTTAAAATGATCTTCACAAATATTTCCAAAGGGAAAAGAAGTCATGCAATTTTATCACATTGTTTGAGTTGAGTTCAAAGGCAATCAACTGGAATTAAACTAATGTTAGTTTTTGGGCACTGAAGCCTCATATTCTACTGGGAGGAAGGATAGAAACCAAGGAGAGATCCTGCTCATCCAAACCTGGCTCTTCATTCTCTATCAAAGTCTCTCTGCCTCTGGTGCTTCCAATACATACAACATGTCACGGAATGTCTGACACATAATAATTACTGCATTAAATGAATAAAATAAATTTTGACAGAGCAGTGGTTTATAGTCCATTAAATAATCCAGTATTTAAAAAAAGTATTAGTGTTGTAGTATATCTCACCAATTAATGAATTTGTATCAATCTCTAATAAAATTTTTAGTATAAGGAATGCTCAGGCATCTTTCTACCACATCTTGCATTACAGACCAGTAGATACTGAGAGCAGACTGATTGACAACCAACATGGTTGTCTCTTCAGTGCCTGGATCCCGTGACTGAGATAAGGAAGTACCCCTTTCCATATCCTGATTAGAACAAAGCGTGTTTTTCTGTACTTTAGGTCTGCTTTTAATTTCAATTTTGTTATTTCACCTAGAGTAGATTGGACTGTGAAAGATGGGTTCACTAGTCAAATTCAGAGAAAATTGATTATGAAACCCATCAGGGCATAGATCTTTCTAGTAATTGGAAATTATTATTTTTTTCATGTCAGGCTTTCTAGAAACTGATAAGGGTAATTCAATGTTTTCTCGGTGTTTACACAATTATTGCATAGTAATAATTTATATAAAATAACAAAAATATTCAGAACTAATTTGTAAGTATCTAAATGTATTATTTAATTTTTCTTACACTAGAATAACCTTACTTGCTATCAGTTGGGAAATATAAAAAATGTATATAAAATTGTCTCCAGGACTGTAGCAGGATTTCTTAAAAGGGAGAATGGTTGGATTATAAATGCATAAGAAAAAAGTTTCTGCTAGTGGGTGGTATTTGTATTTTAAGAGATAGAATTTCATGGATCATAGGTTCAAGCAAATACCCATTGTGCCAGACATTAGATGCCACTTAGCAGCAGTGATAGAGGAGTGGAAAACATCTGGCTGTGGATAATGAGCCAGCGCTTCTCAGCTCCCCTGGATGCTAATAGCACTGGGCAAAGGTCATGGTGAAAGGCCATCTGGCACCCAGCTTAAAGATGGGTAGAGATCTTTCCAGCACTGCAAATCATCAGCAGATTTGCAAGTAACAGCAGGTAGAAAAATCTATTAAGTAGTAAATGTTTAACCAACAATTTTAAATTCCTGACATGAATATATTTCATTAACATTGTGGCTGTGAAGTACTAGAGTCAAATCCCAAACTATTAAAACATAAAACTATATCATAAATACAAAATAAATCAACTCTCATACATCCCAGTTATGCAGAAGAAATACATGTAAATTTGTAACTTAGAAGAGATTTGTTCTCTGGAAATATTATTGTCCTTTTGTGCTTTTTTGTTGATTTCTACCTATATCTTATTTCTATTTAAAATTACTTAACAGAAGGCTGTGATGTAGCTCAGTAGTGGCAAAGTGTCTGCCTTGTGTCCTCAAAGCCATGGGTTCTACCCCCAGTTCCAAAAGAAAAGACAAAAAAAAATTACTTAATAGAAAACTTATGCAGACAGGCGCGGTGGCGCAAGCCTGTAATCCCAGCACTTAGGGAGGCTGAGACAGGAGAATCGCAAGTTCAAAGCCAGCCTCAGCAATGGCAAAGCGCTAAGCAACTCAATGAGACCCTGTCTCTACATAAAACACAAAATAGGGCTGGGGATGTGTCTCAGTGGTCGAGTGCCGCTGAGTTCAATCTCCAGTACCAAAAAAAAAGAAAAAAAAAAGAAAACTTATGCTATCAAACAAAAATATAAATTTTTGATTCTATATAATTTAGAATTAGATAATGGTATGAGTCTTTAGGCAAAAGAAATTTGTCTTATTATTTCCCCTTATTCCTGCAATTTCTGTCAAAGCTGATGTCTGGGCATGTGGGAGAGGAGTTTTTTTTCTTTTTTTTAAGACCAGCTAAATTATCTTGTAAAGTAGATAAGAAAATATCTTTAAAACCTACAGTACTGAATGGGATATCCACATTCTTACCATTTTTCTGTGTAAGTTTTCTAAAATTTAAGCAAGAATATGGATAAATATGTCCTGATATTGTTGAATAAATTACTAAAATAACTTTTGCAAAGCACTTAGGCCAGAGTTTAGCGCACAGCAGGTGAGAGATGTTAGTTCTCCTGCTTCATCCTGGATCCTCGTTCCTACTAAGTATTCTCCTCTGGGCTCAGTCATGCTGACATTCTTGCAGGAAATGCTGGTGCCTGGAACTCTTCTTCCTCTCTGACAGACTTCATTAAGGGGCACAGCTTTCTACCATCCCCCATCTGTACATTCTACCCACTTAAATAATAGTCCTTCCTGCTTCCTGCCCTAGGGCTTTGGGGAGCTGTCTGCTGCCTTCAGTTCCTGTAGTCCTCTCTATGAGAAACTTACCTAGTCCCTGCCCCACACTGCCCTCCTGTAGGTCACCTCTACTGTTTATTTTCTTCCATCCTCAGACTATAGCATCCCACTGAAAATTCAGCTCTTGTTAGAATAGAGGTGAGGGACATAGAGTTATACTATACTTCAATGATTTTGATCTCAAAGTAATATCTAATGATGCTTATCTATTTATTGCACATGTAATTATACATTTAAAAATATGCCTCCCCAATGAATAGAAAAATAAATGTGTTTTTTCTTTCTGTATTTGGTATTACAAAAGCTTGAGGCTTAAATGGATTTTATTCCTTAAGAGACATATTATGTTTTAAATATTTGGTAAGGTCAATTTTTTTTTCAGAATTGACATTTTTCAGCACTTATCTTATGAAGCAGCGCCATTTACAGTAAGCCCCAATACATGTTCCTTTAGCTATAATAAAAGGGAAGAAAGCCCTTCAAACAGAATGCAGATCAGCTCTTTAAAGGTTAACTCTTAAAAGAAGTTCCTCATCATTTCAAAAAGAATATGTTATATGGCATGAAAGTTCTCAGTAATTTCTGTACCAAGTCCACAGAATAGAATGTTCCTACTTAAACAAGTGTTGCTTAACAGCACAGTTTCTAATTTTACTATTCAGTGACAAATATAATTTTAATTTTTTTGCAATTTCTATTATGTATGTATAACATACTGATGTTCTCCAAATTGCTTTTCTGACTTGAAAAATATTGAAATCAGTCAATAGTCCCCAAATATCTGATTATGCAAAATTAGAATATTGAAGTGCAAGTGTAAAGAAATAATTCATCTTTATTTAATTTTGGGGGAGGGGAGGATTCATCTTAAATATAACTTGTGTCAACTTCCTTTCAGAATGAAGACATAAGTCAATGGAAAAGTTTGCAAACAAGTCTAAAGGAATAATGAAATCTGATGAAAAAGGAATCCTAAATACTATACAATACCAACAGATTCACCAGTGCCTAAAAGTGACCAAACCACATTCTATTTTTACCCTTGGAGATTGTCAAGAATGGAGTGAGTACATCAGAATAAGCATCGTATCAAGTACATGATTTCTTTAAGAATATATTTCAAATGTTTGGGAAAAATCTGATTTGGTCCATCTCTAGGACTATGTTAGGGTATGACATTGATAAACATAATAAACATTTTAGACTAACCTGTTGTTGAAGATTGATCATTGATCTAGGTGGTCTCTGGAGCACAGACAGGAACAGGAAAAACTGAAAACCTGAGGCTTTTTTGGGAACCAGCTCGACAACCTAGGTGTGATATAAGAGTCAACAGGCAGAAGAGTGACAGTTGGGACTGGGAAAAATTGATTGAGAGACATCCTAAGAAATAGCTAACTAAGTTTCATGATTGGCTACTTAGAGAAACAAGGGAAAATGCAACTTTATTCATCAATGTCTAGCTTTAGGATTTCTAACAGTAAATAAATAAGGATGTGAGATGAGGTCATTTGTTTTGAAGCAAAGAAATTTATTTTGCTTAGTACATGATGAATTTGAAATGACTTTAGGCATTTATAAGAAAGTGTTCAAGAAACAGAATGTGCAGATGAAACTCCAAGACAACATTACAGCAAGACTGGGGATTTTGGAACCATCATATTAGGGGTACATGTTGTAATATGCATGCAGGATTCTTTAAGGAAGGGGCTGAAAAACAGAGGGATCAATGGTTGTGTTAGCCAGTACTCCGTGTTCAATATGGGTTCATAAATAGGCAAAAGGCATTGGGTAGAGATAAAGCAGACTATCGGACATGGAGATTATAGTGGAAGCAGAGGGAGAACAATTAAGAAAGGAATATGGAGTCAACAGTGTCCAATCTGCAGGAAGTGTAAACAGAGAAAGTGATTAGTTTTAGAAGACACAAGTCCATGATGGGATTTACTCAAGAGAGGAGTTTCTAAGGAAAATTTACTCTTAAAGAAAGTGGCATGGAAACAATATTTTTGTCAGTAGCATTTTTCGAAAGCCTTTACCTTGTGCATGCAGTGCTTTCATATACCTGGTTGTGAATGTTGATGGGATTTTTAAATCAATTTATTGGGTTTCTAGGACCAACGTATTCACAGGAAGAATAGAGTAAGCTCCACCAGATCATGGCAGGAGGATAGAAAGCATCAGAATTGCACTAAACATTGTGTTGACAGACCCATGTTTCTTTCACTCACGTGCAGGGATTCCTACACCCATCTGTGAGTCACTATGTAAAATGTATTTTACACTTTGGCACTTTGACCCAAAAGCTGAACATTACATGATTGAAGAATATGTACAAAAGCCTTGAGGAGTGTGGCAGAGGCACGTTCAGCAGACAGAACTGAGAACTTCCCATCTGGGTTTGCTCTTAGTTTTATTTTAAAATAGTAGAGGATATCAATCATGTTAGTGGATACTGTGGTTACAGGGAAAGTGAAAATTGAATAGAGAAGGTAATTAACTAGAAAACATCCCAAAGGATAGAGAAGACTTAATCACATACATTGGCAGCTAAAGCTAGAAAGCTAGCAGGAACCACTGTCCATTGGTATTAAAAATTAAATTCAGGAATATGTAACATTTTCAACTAAATATAAATATACGTTTTGTATTTATTATTATTAGACTTTATTCTTTATAGCAGTTTTAAGTGCACACAATACTTGATTGGGACACATGAGGAGTTCCCACATACTCACCCCTTCCCCATCACACAAAGTTTTTCTATGGTTGACATCTTGTGTCAACATAGTACAGTTGTTGAAATCAATAAACCACGACTGGTACAATATTGTTAATTCAAGCCTAGAGTTCACAAGAGGTCACATTTTTTCTGTTGTACATTCTGTGGGTTTCAACAGATGTAGAAGGTCATATAGCCACCATTACATTATCATACAGAGTAGTTTCCCCTACGCTGTCCCTGTGTTCCACCTACGATCATTCCTCTCTGCCTCCCCATGACCTCTGGTAACCAGGTTTTTATACTATTTCTATAATTTTGCCTTTTGCAAACTGTAAGATGGTAGGACATATATAGTAGGTAGCCTTTTCTGATTGGCTTGTTTCACTTAGTAATATTTATTTAAGGTTTCAATACATCTTTAAAAAAGAAATGGCTCATTTCTTTTTTATTATTGAATAATGGTCCATTGTATGGATATACCATAGTTTGTTTATGTCTTCTTCCATCAAGAGATATTTTGATTGATTCCAAGTTTTGGCAATGATGAATAAAGTTGCTGTAAATATCTGATGTCATTTTTATTGTGGACATACATCTTCAGCTCAATTGAATATATACCAAGGAGTTCAACTGTTGCATCATAAATAAGATGATGTTTAGCTTTGTACAGAATTACTAAGCAGTCTTTTAAAGTGGCTGCATCCTTTTGCACTTCCAAGAGAAATGAACAAGGCTTCTGTTAATGTTGTAATTCCCTCACGACATCTCTTTCTATGCTTATGATTATTTTCTATTTGCACTATATCTTTTGTGAAGTGGTTCTTCTGACCTTTTGCCCATGTTTGTTTCTCTTCCACACCTGTACAAAGTACAGCATAAGAATCGGCTCTTTGCGGATGATCAGCCTCATCTAAAACAAGCTAAACTAGAAACTTTACATTTTTTCATTTATTTTAAGTGAATGTTGAGGCATGAGGAAACTGTTGCATAACATATTTTTCTATAATCACTGTAAAGAATGAGACAGAGGGAGTTTGAGGATTTAAGATCCTCCAGTGCAAGCAAAGTCCCTAGAGTTGGAAAAGGGAGACGATTTGCTCCTGTCTTTATGTTTTCTGGTCAGTAATGACAAAAGAACTTACATGTTTTTTCAACTTATCCAGTAGGCACAAGCACAAAACCTCATATACAACAAGTATTCATTTGATAATGGATATTTTGATTTTTTACTTAAAATAAGAAGCAAATTAGAGCCTTGAAACACATGGTGAATTGAACACTGTGGAATAGCAAACAAACCACATGAGGATAATGGGAAGGGCAGACACTGTCCAAAAGGAAGCTCAGTGCAGGGAAGAGAGCAGATAGAAGCGCAGGACTTGCAGGAGGACTGAAAAGAAAATTGAGCTCCCTGTGAGCACTTCCCTGCAGCTGCCACTACAGCTCTGTGAGGGCTGCACTTATAAGTGCCTGCTGTTTACTCAAGGGCAGGCTGCACTTACCAATACCTTCAGACTACTCAGGTGAGAGTTGCACTTATCAGCGCCTTCAGTCTCTCATTCGAGGCTGCACTTACCAACACCTGCTGTCTACTGAGGTGATCTCTAGAGATGAAAGACCAACAGAGGCACACATTATCTTTCCTGGAGATTCTGCTTATCATTTAGCAGAAAGAGAACTATTTCTCTCAAAGATTAGGATTCTTCGTATCATATTAGCTTTCAAGGACAAAATAAAATGACGTGTTTTGTGGTGAATGTAAAATGCAGGTATTATCAACATTTCCAGATTATGTAATGTGATCAGCCATAAAGGAAGGGCCAAGGAGCACCAACACATTGCCATATCCTAAGATTGACCGTATTTCAAAGATATATGGTATACATATATACTGATGGCCCACGTGTGTGTGTGGTCATCATTACATGAACATTAAAAGTAGCAGTTCTCAAATGTTTTCCCACCACTACTTCTATTTGGTATAATACACACCAAAATTACAATTCAGATACCCAAGATATAATAGTGACTTTTTTTTCTCTGCCATAGGCTAATAATATCTGGCATGTATTAACTACTTACCACATGCTGAGTAATAAAAGATTTTGTTTTTTGTTTCTACATTAACTCCTTTCTGACAACAACTTGATTAAATCAGTAGTAGTATGCACAACCTAAGAGTTAACTGTTGGGGCTGGGGTTGTGGCTCAGTGGTAGAGCACTTGCCTGGCATGCATGAGGCACTGGGTTTGATTCTCAGCACCGCATATGAATAAATGAAAAAATTAAGGTCCACCAACAACTTAAAAATATTTTTTTAAAAAGTGTTAACTGTTAGCAATTATGTCTCTTAATATTTTAAGCGTAAATGATTTCACAGAATAAGACCGGTTCAGATATTTTTAATAAATAGGGTCTACTAAAGAATCCATTCAAAACCAGCTTCTGAAAGTCTATAGTGTTCCTCACATTTTAAGTGTTAGATCTTTTAAAAATTTAAAGTCTTATTATTCTTTGTCTGTAATGCATTCAAAATATTTGGAAGACATATTTATGCAACCTGAAACTCTGTTTTATCCTTCCTTTTCTTTGTGTCTTTTTTTTTTTTTTTTTTTTGGTACTGGGGATTGAACTCAGGGGCACTCAACCACTGAGCCACATCCCCAGCCCTATTTTGTGTTTTACATAGAGACAGGGTCTCACTGAGGTGCTTAGTGCCTCGCCATTGCTGAGGCTGGCTTTGAACTCACAATTCTTTTGTCTCAGCCTCCCTAAGTGCTGGGATTATAGGCTTGAGCCACAGTGCCCGGCTTTCTTTGTGTCTTAAAAGAACAATGGAAAAGTAAATCAAAACAATGCAAATACTTTGGTTATCTATTCCCTCACATGTGTAAAGTCTCTCTAGGATCCCTTGCAAAGCTATTTTTAAAATGACAAATGATAGAATTACTTATCTGTTCACAGCACATATGATAAGATAGAAACAGCATCCACATGAATTCAGTAGGCAGGATCTCAGCGGTTCTCTTCAAGGAGCAATGTCAGAATTCTCCCATCTCCCTCAGTGGCTGCACACTGATGCACCTCAGAGACAGTGAGTACCACCTTCTGCAACTTGATGCTGTCCACACCAAAACTTTCCAGCAAACTTTCCGTGCAACAAATGTTCAGATACTTTTAATTCTTTCCTTTCTGTGTCCGACTCAATAAGTAGCAGAGTTCTATTACAGTTTCAGCTCTGTAGTATCTATGAACTTCTCATCACAGTCTGTAGAAACCCATACATCACTGTACAAAATAAATCAGAATTATTGATATGAAATTAATACCAAGGACAGCGAGACAGACATGACTTCCCTGTCCCAGCAGTGATGAGTTGGACATCTGATAGAGAGTGCAATTGTAACTTGACTCCATGGACACATTGCATTCCTTCATCTGGTAATTAGTGCTACAGACATGCCTAGGCAAACCCACTTAGACAAAGAGCAAGGCTAATTAGTGGTACTGGATCCTGGCTCACCAACTAGTTGTAAATCTTTACTGAGCTGAGTAAAACCCCCTCGTGGGGTCAAATGATGCTGACTCCAAACCTGCACGGGGAGAGAATGATACAAAATGGTGAAGAGGTCACTGATGATCATAAATACAAAAAATTTAGGATTCAGGACTGAAATCATGCAGAGTGAGGAGTTGCAGAATTTCTGAAAAGGCAATTAAATTTGAAGTACCTCTAATTAACTGCAGGGGTGAAAAGGAGCCATAGAAAGATAGTGGAGGAGGAATAAATCATGAGCTCCTAAGAAAAACATTGTTTTCTTCATTAAAATCCTTTTACTTAAATTTCCTTCTGTAGAGTCCTCAGAATGGAATGGCAGAAGCGACCTAATTAAAAATTCACACATTACCTATTAGTCATTTTTCAATCACATTATATAATGTACTTGGAAAAGAAACTTTTGATAATGAATGTATCCTACCAATTAAAGTAACCCAGAAATTACTTTGATTTACAATAAAAAAATCATGCTTGACAATGAAAGTCAAACTACTTGATTTGCAGTCTGTAAAGCAATTTCAATCATTCTGTATGTCCTTTGATGAGACTTTCTATCCTGCAATTGGGTGTGTCTTCATTAGGAGGGCTTGTTAAAAGTAATTTCAGATTATGACTAATGTAAGTGAAAGAAGTCTATTAAGAAAAGTAGGAATTGTCTCATTTCCACTACATTTTTACTTCAAAAAGATTTTGTATCCTTGGGAAAGAGTAAAAGTATATAAATTGGAATTATATGTAATGATTAAAAGCTGCACTAATTTTTTAAGGACGTTAGTTTTGAGAAGCTTATAGAATTCATCTGAATTCAAAGTGTTTGAAAGAATTTTCTTCAATAGATCAATTTGCTTAACTTTTATTCATATTCATACTATTAAGAAAATGTAGATGATTCTAATCAAAATATTAATAAATTAGGAAATTAAATGCATTTATATAATTTTACAAATGAGCAATACTTTGAAGAGTCGAAATTTAAGGCAGATATTCCATTTGCATAATAAAATATCAATTTCATTTATTATAGGATTCATTGGGATCTATTTAATAAAGGAGATACTAAAGGGCTTTCTCAGGAGTCAAATAATATTGGATAAAGCAAAAATTATGAGTGGCAGTTAAAAGACACAGGTTGTACCTCTGGCTCAGCCACCAACTTGATTCATGTCATTAAGAGCACGACTTTATGATTTAAAGCTTCTTTTATTTTACACGTGTAAAATAATAAAAATAATACTCATAAGACCTAGTATTTGCATTTCAACTTTTAAACTATCTGAGCATATAGGAACATTCAATAGGTAAATTTCTTTCAACTATCTGAGATAGTCAATGGCATCCTGGAAATGAGGTCAGACAATTATCAAGGAGCCATAATCTGGGGGTTTATGTGTAGAGGGTGAGTTAATGTATATCCTTCATATTAAGCGAAACAAAACTGTTTCATTAGCATGTTCTCTCTCAAGAGAATTAACGAAATTAATTGTCGTCTGCTATGAGGAGCATAAACTCATAATAGCTTAAAGGGATAATTTTCATACTTCTCTTGATTTGTTCCTCACATCCAAAGAACTCTGTGCCATAGTAAAAGAGTCCCTTGAAAGCAGAACTTGATAAATATTTCTTTCATGTAAAAATTTCCAAGCCTTTCATTGTGTGTCAGAGAACAGCCATAGCTTTTGAAACAAACAGAAAATTCCCAAAACATGTTTGAGGTAAGTTAAACTGCCAATAATATGTTTTGTATTTATTTTCTGTTTTGACCATAAAATAACCAAATAACCAATGCCTCCTAGGCTATCTTAAATTTCCAGAGTTGCCCATTCAGCCAATTGAGGTCTAAATTGCATATGTATTATTAAATTACAAAATGAACCAACAAAATGCAAAACAAACACCTCTTATTCTTTTTTGCCTTTTGACTCTATTGATTCACTCAGATTTGTATTCTTGCATAATTCACCCATGTTGTTATGTACAGGTCATCCACGTTCACTTGTATATGCTAGACTTTTCTGCTGTGTTACACAATTATTCTGTATCTTTTAGGGTTTAAATATAAACAGTTTAAAAACAACCAGTTTTTCTTTGCTTTAGCACAAAGATAAATTATACAAGACACAATTGATTCAGGGTCACATTTTTTTTAGCAAATATGCTTTAGTCAACAAATTTTAAGTATGCCCAGACATCCCAAACTAGAATACACAGCTCAAGTCAAATCTTACTAAACACATTAATAGGAAAGGACTCAAAGTACTTCATCATGAAAATTAAATTAACTGATTTGCTTTTTTCAGAACATCACGGAAGCAGATAAAGCACACAAAGTGAAATAATTAGTCAAAATTATGTACTAAATTTTAAAGAAATATCTGAAGGATATTTGCTGAAACAATCATTATTCTTAATGTGAGATTTTGCATAAAATACATTTTATTTCTGGCAAAACTGTTTTTATTCTTCATGAATGTTGTTTTATTTTCTATATAATGGGAATATAATATCTGTCTCCTTGGACATTGTGACAGTATATGCAAATCGCAGAACCCAGTGCTTTACATATATAACATGATAGGTATTTTTAATATTGCTATGCAGGTTAATATACAATTGGTATAATTTGGGATGTGTGTCATTGACTAAAGATACAGTACATAGTGAGCCAAGTAACAAGAAATAGAGAAAGTGGATAAAGGAGCCTACGAGTCAAGACACGTACATAAGAGAGATACCAGGAGTAATGGGTTTCTCAAATTGCTAAGAGTGCTTCCAAAAGGACCAATTTTGTAATGGCTGGTTGGTTTGGGGAACTTAGATTCCATGTGTGATTTAACAAGAGGGTATTTGGTGCTATGAGTTGGTGGAAATGGAATCAATTGAGAAATGAGTAGAAATGTTAAAAAGTTGATACAGAGAATGTGTTCAAAATGTTGGTGATAAAATATAATGGAAAATATGAGGTTGCAGAGTAGTGTTATTAGACATTGTGTGGACATGCACAACATATCCACAAAAGATATGGAACACGTGAATGAAGGAATCAACCTCAGTAAGAAGAAAATCTCCTGTATGCACCAGGGAAGGATAAACTGATTTAAGAGCAGAAGTACTTGCAGACTTTTAGTTAGAAACTGAAGGAACTCTGGAGGTTTCTCTTTCTTCCTTTCTCTTTCCCTCCCTTCCATCCTTTCTATCCTTCGTTCTTGAGTTGAAGACCAAGGGTAAGATGTGGACAGTAATCAGAAGTCAGAGCAGAGTGAAGGTTTGAGACATTTTGTAGAATATGTCAAAACTGGACTGATTTAAAAGATGAGCTGAAGTTTTGAAAACCAAGAATTTACAGTAAAGCAGGTCATCCTAGTTTTATGATTAGGTTCATTAAGCAGATAATATTTAAAAGAAATCTTTGTCTTCAGGTATAATTTGCATGAAAAAATAAAGTTATTAAGGAGTGAGGGGGTTTAATGTATTACTAAGAGAATAGTGAAAAAGCAAATCCATGGAATCTAAATTTTAAGTCTAATCAGCAAAAAAACAGAAGAGTGTGTCTCTTGAGGTACCCCTGAGATTTGAAAATGAGAATATTTCATGCATAAACTGGAAGACATGAGAGTTCATTCACAAAGAATTTCTAGATCATTGAAAAGTTGAGGAGAGTCAAGTGATTACAGAATTTCTGCTCTGTGTGAGCCATGAGAGTGGAAGGATGGAGCATGTGGAGATGATCAAGGCAGAGAACCAAGGTCATAGTGTTGAGTGGGACAAAACAATTTCCAGTTTCATCTCCTTGATCAAATTTCTACAGTTTTCACTGAAAGATGAGGCATCAATCAGAATATTTATAAGTGACAGTTGAAATGAAAAGAATGTGGTACAAGAACCACAGTAAAGCAGTCTGTGGCTGTGTGTTTGTGTACATGTGACAGTGGCTAGGTTTGTTGTTCATTTCTCTTTCTGTTTATGAATTAGAAGAGACTCCCTAGCCTAGCAGTGCCTCAGAGTGAGGAGGCAGGAGTCCTACTTCTCACTCTGGTGGAGTGCAGGAATTGCCAGAGAGAGCCGTCACCACCACGTACTGTGGGGGAAGCCAGTTTCTCCTATGAATGGCAGAGGAAATAAATAATCATTGAAGAACATGAGGATGGGATGTTTCTTTGATTAAAAAAAAAAAGAAAAAAAAGCATTTTCAGATGGCTATGAGAAGAGAGTGAGTAAAAAATACCAAGGAATAGAAGAATGGAGTCAGGTAAATTGTTACAGTGAATGTCTAGTGGGTGACTATAAAATGAAAATAGTAAAATAAGGTATGGCTTAATTATCCCTGACCATCTCTTAAAGAAGAACATTGTTAGGATTCTCTTTTAAGAAAAAAAATTAAACTCATTGTGCTTTTATGTTCTTCTTCTACATTGTTCTATTTGCTTGCACTTGGAAGTTTCTAGCAATTTTTTATATTTAACATTCATACAAAAAATTTTGAGCCTTCTATCTCCAATGGACACTATTTTCCTCTGAATCTCAGTCAGCCCATATCAGCAGAATGTCATTATCTTTGGAAACTCACGACTGAATGCTCTGTCCAGTGCAGCTGGTTTATCAGTTGCTTTAAGAAGCCTCAGCCTCAGAATACCATGACCTAATGCATAATAATGCTTACCACATCTCTACTTGAAAGTCATTTATTCTCCTTTGTAAAGAGAAGAGTAGGTCTCACAGGTACTTTCCCAAAGTAAATTTATTGAAAACCAAAGAAATTCCTATTCTATGACCTGTAGCAGCAGTATGAAGAAAATGAGAATTGCTTTAAAGTTTTTAAAACTGTGTTCCTTTAAATATCACAACATCGTTTTTTATAGGTTTTATTAAAATATATGTTTAACACTTCTAAGAAATTCCAAGGACCTTGGGCTCTTATCCTCCATTTACTTATAGATTAGTGATATTATGTGCTTTCATCTCTAAAATGTTTAAGCAGGAAGGAAAGCACTGTGAACATTCTTGTCTTTCAGGTTCTGTGATGCTTATTAGAACCCCTGTGTGGCTATAACGTGCTTCATCAAATTCAAAATTACAAGCCATGTGCTCAAAATCTACTCACACTATTTTTATCAAAGTGGCAGTTATATGGGTGGGTTCACTTTGCAAAATGCATCAAATATTGAAATTCAGGATTTTTGCACTTCTGAACATGCACGTTAACTCTCATCAGATGTTGTCTTACAAAAGAACTTTTTTGGTACTTTCTCTGGAAGGTTAATGAAAGCAAATTGTAAATGGTACAGTGTGTCTGTGAGGTACATCATATTCCAGATTCATGGGCATTCAATAGAAGGAAAGAGTGGGAAACAGAGGACAGAATACAATTAGTGCCTCCAGCACAAATAGGATATATTGATGGTATTAGAACCTGCCTGTAACTATGAACCCACGGAGACATTGCCAACCAAAAATCAACATGAGTCTCATTCCATCTTGATTACTACTGTACATGTTTTGCCATTATATTGCTTTTCATCTCTAATTCCTTACTTGTTTTGCATAATATTGTCCATAATGCCTAGAATATAGTAATCACTCAACATTTTTGAATAAATGAATCCATGTGCTATAATTAAGATAATTATATAAGTTTTTCAGGGTTCTCCTCTGATTTCTTATCTGCTACTGGTGTCATTACAACAATTTGAATTTATGGCTTATACTTGGCTCAATAAAAGCCACAGAGACAAACCCCACATGTGTACAGTTATCTCATACTAGACAAAGTTTCCATAAACATACATTGGAGAAAAGATAGCCTCTTCAACAAATGGTGCTGAGAAAGCTGGAAAACCATATATAAAATGCCATGGTTTTTAGCCCTGTATCCCCCCAGAGCCTACAGGGGAAGGAGAGGGCCTTACCCCGGCGAGGTCGAACCAGGAAAGGAAGGAGCCAACTGACCACTCACACCCAGCCCTCCCACCGGAAGACAATCAGATGCGTCAGGGAGACCAGTCAGTGCTGGAACTTGTTTATTGCAGAAATGGGGAGGAATATATAGTCCCTTTCCACCAATCATCTTAAAGGTCAATCTGCCATAGCCTGTTCATGCAAGCGAGAACCCTACACCAAATATAAGTAGTCATGCCTCGTCCACGAGCACTGAAGTGAGAGGTAACCAAGAGATAGGTTTCCTTTTCTCGGGAGCTGGCATATACTTTCATTTCCTTGAATGAAATTGCCCCTAGGAACGCCCTACAGTAACAAAATAAAATTAAACCACTATCTCTCATCCTTCACAAAATTCAAAGGGGATCAGGGACCTACCTAGGAATTAGACAGAGACCCTGCACCTACTACAAGAAAAAATAGGCCTGAATCTCCATGATGTCAGCTTAGAAACCAAATTCCTCAACAAGATTCCTAAAGATCAAGAAGTAAAATCAAGAATCAATAAATGGATGGTATCAAACTAAAAAGCTTCTTCACAGCTAAGAAAACAATCAAGAATGTGAAGAGAGAGCCTACAGAATGGGAGAAAATCTTTGCCCCCTGCACCTCAGATAGAGAAAACTTGGTTTGGAACCACCACTTGACCTAGCTATCCCACTCCTTGGTTCATACCCAAAATACAGAAAAACATGATACTACAGTGATGCAGCCACTTCAGTGTTTATAGCAGCTCAATAATGGAATATTACTCAGCAATAAAAGACAATAAAATTATGGCATTTGCAGGTAAATGGATGGAGTTGAGAATAACATACTAAGTGAAGTAAGTGAATCCCCAAAACAAAATGCTGAGTGTTCTCTCTGACAAGTGGATGCTGATCCATAATGTGGGGGAGGACATGGGAAGAATGGAGGAACTTGGTCACAGGGAAGGGAGTGGGGAGGAGACATGGGGACAATAAAAATGGTGGAATGAGATGGACATCATAGCCCTAGCTTTATGTATGAATGCATGTATATTGTGATTCTACATCACATACAACCAGAGAAATGAAAAGTTGTGCTCCACCTGTGTACAATGAAACAAAATGCATTCTGCTATCATGTATACCTAAGTAGAATAAATAAATAAATTAAATTTTAAAAAATCTCCAGTATATATAAAGAACTCAAATAACACCAAAAACCAAAATAACCCAATCAATAAATGGGATAAGGAACTGAACAGACACTTCAAAAGAAAAAGAAATATGAATCATCAACAAACACATGAAAAATGTTCAACATCTCTAGCAATTAGAGAAATTCAAATTAAAACTACACTGAGATTTTATCTCACTCCAGTGAGAATGGCAATTATCAAGAAAATATGTAAAAATAAGGATGTGGGGGAAAAGGTACACTCATACTTTGCTGGTCAGACTGAAAACTGGTGCAACCACTCTGTAAAGCAGTATGGAGATTTGTCAGAAAACATGCAATGAAACCATCATTTAGCCCAGTTATCCCATTCTTCAGCAAATATACCCCAAAATAATTAAAATGCTATAGTGACACAGGTACATCAATATTTATAGCAGCTCAGTTCACAAGAGCTAAACTATGGAACCAACCCTGGTGCCCTTCAAAAGAAGAATGGTAAAGAAAATGTGGTACACATACATGATGAGATATTATTCATCCATAAAGAAGAATAAAATTATGGCATTTGCCAGTAAATGGATGGAACTGGAGGCAATCATGCTAAGTGAAATAATCCAATCCCCAAGAGCCAAAAGCTGGATATTCCCTCTGATATGCAGATACTAACTCACAATAAGTGGTGGGAGGGGAGAGTGGAGGTTCACCAGAACCAGATTGGACGGGGGAAGCAGGGGAAGGAAGTAGAGATGGCAACGGGAAAGACAGTAGAATGAATCAGACAGAACACTCCAGTATTCATACATGAATACAGAACCAGTGTAACCCCACATCCTGTATAACCACAAACATGGGAAGTTATACTCCAGGTATATGTCAAAATTCATTCTATTGTCATGTACAAGTAAAAAGAACACATAAAAAAATTTTAATTTGTAAAATAACCGAAGGAGCATTAAGTTTTCAAGTTAGCCTTACTAGAACATTTAAAAATTACAGGAATGGTATTTATCATTCCTTGATAAGTTATTTACTATAGCTTCCTGGAAGCTATTGTGTTATCTGTTGTTTATTAGAACCCTGCAAAAACTCAAATCCTACTGGGTCTGGACTGTAGATATCTGGTGTGATATTGGGAGGGTCTGAATGCTTATGTCTCTCCAAATTTCATGTCGATAACTTAAACCCCAGTGCAGTGGTATTAAGGAGGTAGGGCCTTTCAGGGAGGTAATTAAAACCTCCCTTTCAGGGAGGTAATTAAAACCTCCCTTTCAGGGAGGTAATAAAGGCAGGGTCCTCAGGATTGGGAATCCTGCTTTTATAAAAGAGGCCCAGAGATCTGCCTTGGCTCTTCCACCACGCGAAGACACAGCAAGACACTGGTCGTCTGTAGCCCAAGGAAAGACCTCACCAGAATCCAAGGACATCTATCCCTTCATCTTGAATTTCACAGCCTCTGAAACAATATCAGAGAAATTTCTCCTGTTTATAGTCTATCCAGTCTTTGGTGTTTTGTTGTGGCAGCACAAAGTAAAAAGAATGCCAAATAGCCACATTGCCTTGGGATTATTCCTGGCTTCCTAAGAATCTTCTCTGAAAAATCAACAAAAGTTGAAGTTTTTAACTTATTCTATCACCCATTGATATATAGTTAGCAAGCTAAGCCAAAACTCTGGTGAGCATTGCCTTGACAGACCTCATGCCTATTCAGTTGATGGTCTTCCCAAATACAGTTGATATTTGCATCCCCAGCCTTAAATTAAGCTGGTATCTATAAACTGCACTCACAAATTCTGAGTTTTCAAATCTTGTTGAATTATTATCTTTTTAGGCTTTCATTCAAGAAACTTTATTATTTATTTATAAAAACTGCTGACTCATTCTAATTAATGACCCAAAGAGGAAATACAGATCCTGTGAGCTTGGCCTTTGCCACCCGCTTAAAACCCATGGATGTGCACATTGTATTTTAATCAAAATCTTGATCATTTACCATCCTATCCATTTTGTGCCTATGGACTAAATATTTTTTAAAACTGCTCTTTGTGTTCTGGACTCATTAAAATTATATATTACTTAGATACACCATTTTACATTTCACCGTGCCTATGCCCCATCATCTGCTGGCATTGCACAAACAGCCACTTGGAAAATCTAATAAGTAAGAGTTTATCTTTATGATCTTTCCCAGGGAACCTCTACTTTGTGTCAATTACCTTAGACTTCTAGCCCTAGAGATATCTTCAGAATGTTTCCCATTATATATTGGATACTAGATTCCTTTTCTATAAGTCTTGGGTCCTGATGAACAGAGCCACAGAACACCAGATTATGGAAAATACAAATTTGGCTTTTTTCCATACACATCCCAATCCCCTCTTAGCATGTGTGCTTGTACCAAGAATACTGGAAAACCAAAAGCTGCCCTTTCAGATGCATCTGCAGCTAGCACACCTTCAGCAATGACATTTGGAAAGCAGGGCGATGGGCAGTGTTGTCTGTTCCCAAAGAGACCTTGAGTGAGAGTTCTGGCATGGACATAGCAGGTCCTTGTGACTGTAGTCTGACAAGAGACAAGAGATATCCTGGCATCAGTTTCTGTGCACAGTCCAACATCTCTCCCGGCTCCATTTGTTCAGGATTCTATAGCATGGAAACATGGTCCCCTGTGTCTGTTAGAAATTCTGTAAGATGACTTATAAAATCCCTTTGTGCTAAACCTATTTGCTGCAACTAGGCAAGCACCTTGGAATCTATAGGAGCCTGCTTAATAACTCTCCTTTTCTTCTTCTCTAGAAGATGTCTTCATCTCAATTATGCTAGCACAGAAGTTATTAAATGATAACATTGTCTTGGTCTGAATCTCAGACTAATTTATCTACAGCAGATTCATGGAGTGAATCACCAGCCTCACAACAAGATGGGTTTTATAAGCTTTAATATGAGATAATATAATAATAAGCAAGCAACAGTTATACTTTGCAATATTGAACATTGTATATAATGAATCAATAATATAGAAGAAAAGAAAGAAAGAGCAGCTCCAGCCTGATAAGCACTCACCAATCAACACTGGATAACACAACTCAGGTTTGCAAGTACACTCAAAGCATCATTATTACCTTCAACACCTGTCCCCGGGTAAAAGGAGCAACACCGAGGGTAGGGTAAGCACATAGGTGAGAGTCTTTCTTTTCCACTTAAAGCATCATCACCACCTTCAACACACAGCCTTGGGTAAAATAAGCAACACCAAGAATAGGGTAAACACATAGGTGAGAGTCAGCCTTCTTCCTCACAAGTAAGATTCCTTCTTCTCATAATCAGGTTCCTTCTTCTCACTCAAAGCATCGGATTCCTTCTTCCCCAGTTGGATTCCTTCTTCTCCCATTGGATTCCTTCTCCTACGGTTGGATTTCTTCCTCTCCAGTTGGATTCCTTCTTCTCATTCTCCTTCCCCTTTGGAGGACTTAAAAAGGCACAGCAACCCCTCCCAATATGCAGTCCAGTGTTATGCAACTGGCCTTAGGTTGTTTTTCTCTGCAAGGTGAGAACTGGCCCGGTTCCAAGCTCACAGGGTCAGAAGCTGAAAGTTCTGAT
>CM053408.1:7271554-7305861 GCA_028644305.1 Xerus rutilus | reverse complement strand
TAGAGCAAGAGAGAACAATAAAAGATGAATCTAGACAGGAAAGCAAGATTCAGACTATGAAAGACCTTATAGCCACAGGAAGAATTTAGTCCTCATTGTAAGAACAATGGGAAGCTATAGAAGAGCCATAGAGTGGATGCAATAATTAGAATTATGCTTGCAAATTACAATCTGGTATGCATTCCTGGAAAGTTCCAGAAAGGGTTGAAAGAAATGCTTAGAAAACAGGAGGTGACTTCAGTAGAGCAAAATATAATTGTGCTTCCAGGGAATATTTATGTTATCCTGATTCCCAATCAATGTTCTTGTCTCTAGACTAAGAAACATTTTCAATGAATTATGGAGCTTGCATAAGAAATAATGTTACTACTTTCATTTGTTTTATTGTAACCATATATAAGTAAAATCTTTGATTTAAGAACTAATCTTAGGATTCTTTTGGATTAATTAATGAAGCATTTATATTGACTTTGCATTTTGGTTTCTAATTTTATTACTTACATATCACTATGTTAATATGTCATTTTAATATCTCAAATAAATTTTGCTACTTAAATAAAATTATAGTTTATGCAATGAAAGGTAGGTTTTAGAGTAAGACCTTATTTTATAGATACACTCACATTAATGTTGTGGATACAAAGAACTCAAAATGAAATTTAGATGCATAGAGGTACAATTATAAAAGTAAAATTGTAAAAATTTTCATTTTATGTATTTTATTTAGTAGCTTTCTGAGTGGTGCAGAATTTTAAATATATTTTCTGATTAGATACAAAAAGTTACCTGAAAACAGATTTCTTTCAATTATGTCAAGTGGGTCCATTTTGAAATTTTAAATACAGGAGGCTCCAAAAGGCCTCCTGTCCACAGCCCACATGGGTACTCTCTTGGGCTGACTCTGCTTGTCTTCTGCAGTTTCCTTCTCAGGTGGTCCATGGACCCAACAGGTCTCACTTCCTGGAGTCTGACTGCAATCTCGGCTTTCCTGTCCCAGCTTCACAATGAGAAAAATTTAAACCACCTTCCACATAGATTATTCATATAATCCAAGATGTTTTTCCTTACTGTCCCTGTTGTGTGTAAACGGGACTGAACTTTTACTTTAACTAAATCTTGGGAATCCTAAGACTACTCTAGGAAGGTAGTCTAGCAGGAAATTCATTGCTAATATAAGCAATATAATCCATGGGCATTTAAAGTGAACCAAGCAGGTAAGGCATATCATACTCAGTACTGAGTTAAATAAAAATGAAACTACACATACTTATGATGTAAATGGTCAATACATGGTCACTGCATGGCATGCCTGAAATCTCACCAATTCAGTAGGCTGAGGCAGAAAGACTGTGAGTTCAAATAGCCTAACGAGCTTAGCAAGACCCTGTCTCTAATAAAATATAAAAAAGGGCAGGGGATGTGGCTCAGTGAATGGATAAGTGCCCCTAGGTTCAATCCCTGGTTAAAAAAAACAAGTGATATAAATGGTTACTACATAATGATAGTGTAATAATAGGACTCATTGTATATACCTTAGGATATTGGTAAAATCAATAAAAGTAAAACTATTTTAGAAATACTAAAGACATTTTATAGTTCATTAGCTATACTCAATATTCTTTCATAACAGCAAAACAATAATATAACATTTGCATATAAAGATAGGTTTTATTTTATTACTTAACACCTAAAATATTACATAATAACACAACTGTTTTCATGTAATATATTAAATTATGTTTTCCTGTTTTCCTCAAAGAAGCCTGCCAGTATAGTGATAGAAAATATAACTAATTTATATCAGTGTGCACAAAACATATTTTTCTTAAAAATTAGTTTATTGGTCCAGCAGGAGCACAGGTCAAGGCCCACCTTCAGGGACCTCCACAAGAGCCAGCCTAGGTCAGGCTCAAGACTGCTACCTGCCAATCTGCTGACCCACAGGGGAACACAGACCCAGGCAAAGGACTGCCTCCAGGGATCTCTGTGGCTCAGGCCTGAGACCACCCCTGTTCAGTGCCAGAGCCCCTATAGATCCATTGGAGCACAGGACCAGGGGCAGACCCACCACCTGGGACTGCTGAGGGAGCTTAGGCTAAGATCAGGCCTAGGCTTGTACTCAGAGGTCTGTGTGAGAGCCCAGGCCCAGGACTACCTCTGCACAGAATGGAGATTCATGCTGTGGTTCCTTTCCTGTATCCATCTCGGACACTGCAGCCATCCCCATAGTTCTTCCCATATAGTAGCCTCTACCTTGGGACAACAGAAAGGCCCTGGAGGCAGTGGTCCCGAAAGTGCTGCATCTCCCATCAGTTAGCCCAAAGCCTTTGTAAGTCCCACCATTTAGCTCCATCTCTGAAAGTATTTGCATCCATCTTGGGCCACTCCCACTGCCATCTTGAGTTACCTCCACTACTGCCACCATCATCTTTAGTGGCAGTAGTGTCCATCTGGGGACATCTACTGGGGACTGAGAGGGAAATCCAAGGTGAGATACAGGTAATTGGTAGGTCACTACAAGACTATAGGATAGAAACTGCAATACCTCAGATCGTCATTACCAGAAGAAAAGATACATAATCAACATGAAAAAACAAGGGAAGAAAGTGCCTCAAGCAAACCAAGATACTACAATAATAGAATCTGTTGACAGCACAGTTGATGAAATGTCAGAGAACGAATTCAGAAATTCTTGAAATGAAGAAAACAATAAACCAAATAAAAAACTCAATAGAAAGCATTACCAGCAGACTAGATCACTTGGAAGACAGAACCTCAGATAATGAAGACAAAATATACAATATTGAAAATGAAGTTGGCCACACAGTGAAGATGGTAAGAAAACATGAACAGAACATACAAGAATTATGGAATAGAATCAAAAGACCAAATCTAAGATTTATTGAGATAGAAGAAGGCACAGAATTTCAAACCAAAGGAATGTATAATCTCTTCAATGAAATAATATCAAAAAATTTCCCAAACATGAAAAATGAATTGGAAAATCAAATACATGAGGCTTACAGGACACCAAATGTACAAAATTACAACAGATCTACACCAAGGCACATTAATTGCATTTCTATGCATCAGTGATGAATCCTCTGAAAGAAAAAATTAAGAATTAACTATTCCATTCACAATAGCCTAAAAGAATAAAATAAAATACATGGGAATCAATCCAATAAAAGAGGTGAGAGACCTCTATAATGAAAACTACAGAACACTAAAGAAAGAAATTGAAGAGCCGAGCGCGGTGGTGCAAGCCTGTAATCCCAGCACTTAGGGAGGCTGAGACAGGAGAATCGCGAGTTCAAAGCCAGCTTCAGCAATGGCGAGGCACTAAACAACTCAATGAGATCCTGTCTCTACATAAAATACAAAAAAATTGAGCTGGAGATGTGGCTCAGTGGTCGAGTGCCCCTGAGTTCAATCCCTAGTACCAAAAAAAAAAAAAAAAGAAAGAAAGAAATTGAAGAAGACCTTAGAAGATGGAAAAATGTCCCATGAACTTGGATAAGCAGAATCAATATTGTCAAAATGCCCATACTACCCAAAGCACTGTATAGATTCAATTCAATTTCAATTAAAATCCCAATGTCATTCCTTATAGAAATAGAAAAGCTAATCATGAAATTCATTTGGAAGAATAAGAGACCCAGAATAGCCAAAGCAATCCTTAGCAAGAAGAGTGAAGCAAGAAGCATCACAATACCAGACCTTAAACTATACTACAAAGCTATAGTAACAAAAACAACATGGTACTGGCACTAAACTATATATGTAGACCAATAGTAAAGAATAGAAGACAAAGAGACACAACCACATAAATACAGTTATCTCATATTAGACAAAGGTGCTAAACACATACATTGGAGAAAAGATAGCCTCTTCAACAAATGGTTCTGGGAAAACTGGAAATTTATATGCAGCAAAATGAAACTAAACCCCTATCTCTCACTCTGCACAAAATGTAACTAAAAGTGAATCAAGGACTTAGTAATTAGACCAGAGACCCTGTGCCTAAAAAAGAAAAAGTAGGCCCAAATCTTTATCATGTCATCTTAGGACCATACTTTCTTAACAAGACTCCTACAGTGCAAGAAGTAAAATCAAGAATCAATAAGTGGGATGGATTTAAACTAAAAAGCTTTTTCTCAGCAAAAGAAGCAATCAATGAAGTAAACAGAGAGCCAACATTCTGGGAAAAAAATCTTTGTCACACACACATCTGTTAGAATACTAATCTCCAGGATATGTAAAGAACACAAAAAACTTAACACCAAAAAAACAAACAACCCAATCAATAAATGGGCTAAGGAGCTGAACAGACACTTCTGAGAAGAACATATACAATCAATCAACAGACATATAAAAAATGTTCTGCTTCTCTAGCAATTAGAGAAATGCAAATCAAAACTAAGATTTCATCTCATGCCAGTCAGAATGGCAATTATCAAGAATACAAACAACAGTAAGTGTTGAGGAGGATGTG
The DNA here is from genome assembly GCA_028644305.1 of Xerus rutilus. Classification (NCBI taxonomy): domain Eukaryota; kingdom Metazoa; phylum Chordata; class Mammalia; order Rodentia; family Sciuridae; genus Xerus; species Xerus rutilus. The sequence continues at coordinate 7,301,366 of CM053408.1, read as the reverse complement.
GGGGAAAGGTAATGTCACGCATTGCTGGTGGGACTGCAAATTGGTACAACCAATCTGGAAAGCAGTATGGAGATTCCTTAGAAAATTCAAAATGGAACCACCATTTGACCCAGGTATCCCACTCCTTGGTGTATGTCCAAAGTACTTAAAAAAGCATACTACAGTGATGTAGCCACTTCAATGTTTATAGCAGCTCAATTCACAATAGCTAAACTGTGGAACCCACCTAGATGCCCTTTTATAGATGAATAAGTAAAGAAACTGTGGTATATATACACAATGGAATATTACTCAGCAATAAAAGAGAGTAAAATTATGGCATTTGCAGGTAAATGGATGGAGTTGGAGAATATCATGCTAAGCAAAGTAAGCCAATTCCAAAAATCAAATGCTGAATGTTCTGTCTGATAAGTGGATGCTGATCCATAATGGGGGAGGGAACATGGAAAGAATGGAGGAACTTTGGTCAAAGGGAAGGGAAAGGGGAAAGGACATGGGGGCAGGAAAGATGATGGAATGAGATGGACATTATAGCCCTAGCTTCATGTATGACTGCATATATAATGTGATTCTACATCACATGCAACCAGAGAAATGAACATTTGTGCTCCATCTGTGTACAATGAATCAAAATGCATTCTGCTACAATTTATACTTAAGTAGAATAAATAAATTAAATTAAAAAATAAAATTAAAATTAAAAATAATAATTATAGAGAAAAAGATTAGTTTGCTTTCTCAGTTCTGTAGTTGACCATAATCTCAAACCCACAATTTCTAAAAAAGTATTTATTAGAATCCCATAAATAAAATTCATGAGTACAATATTAGTTTTAAGTTTAATCCATGTAGTTTATTATTTGGCTTCTTTCTCACTTGGTGTGATATTTCTTTCTTATATTTTATTTCTTTTAGTACATGCAGTTCCAAAGACTTTCAGTACGTGAATGGAACAATTATTAATTAAAGCCTATAAAAAGGTAAGGCTTTGAAGTTACTGAAAGTAACATTTATGTTGACAGATCCAGTGGAACATTTTATTCATATCTTATATGACCTCTACATCATACTTTAATGATCTTCTCCTTCCCATTCCAGATACTCCTTTTCTCTTTCCCGGCCCCTGTATGTGAACCCTAGATTTGCTTGAGTCTTGACTCTTCTATTGTATTCTCACTATTCATGTAAAGTCCAAATGGATTCATGTGTTCTTTTGTCCTTTTACAGAACACGTTTGCAGTTTCAGCCTGGAACTAGATTCTACGATACAAATTGGTATCTACCATCGTCAACTTTTTGTATCTAACTGGATCTCACAGATAGGTTCAGGTTTCATATGTCTGAAGCTGAAATAGGATTTTTGAAACTGGGAGTGTCAGTAGCCCCCAGATAATTCCTGAGTTAAGAACTTGTTGAGTTAGAGTAACTGACATTTAGGGAGGCACCACCAACTCAAGAATTTAAGGAGCTATGTAAACTTTTTGAACAATTCCATATCCAGCTATCCTCTCTGACCATTCCTCTGGTCCTAGGTTTCTCTTTATATCTTAAATTTTTTACGGCCTGGGGTCTAGGTTAAGTTTCTCTCCCAAGGAAACTCAAAAGTACAATTACACGAATGCAATACCATGTTATACCCTTGTCACTTTATAGTCCAAAGAAGAGCTGTGATAATTATTTGGATCTTTCTTCACCACAAAGTCATTGAAAAACTCAGCATGAAAGTGGCCCTCCACTCAGGTTGACCACTCTAGGTATTGTCATTTGTATTCCAGAAACAGAGGGTGAAAAATTGTCCTGTTTCCAAACAAAATCTGGAAGTTGTATCATTTCCCCTTATATTAAATTAACCATAACGACACCATATGATGACACTTAGGTAGCAAGGAAGCTGGGAAATACAGTATCAGTACGACAGATTTGTGCCCAGCTAAAATTCAGGTGTCTCTGTTAATAAAAGGAAGAAAACATGAGTGCATCCTGGAAAATAATTGGTTATTTCTTTCTAAAAATATACTTTTAGGAAAAGAAGTACTTAGAAAAAACTTTCTAATTGGTGTGTTACTAGTCCATGTGTGTGGAGGAGGTGGGCATGAAATAATAATACACTTCCCACCTTGCTCCACATCAGCAACTTAGGCCATCAGGAACAATGCTTAGGACACTTCTAGAAATTTCAGAGGTGTGGTAAGCAATGGCTTTTCAAAGGTCATGTGGTTCTCAAGTGAAAATTTTAGAATTTTGCCTCATCCAAGCTGCTACTGCAATGCACCTGCATTTCCAGATGCTGCTAGACCACATGACAGCTTCTTTTCTCTTATACATGGAACAATTCACAGAGGGCTTTGATCTTGCACATTGCTCCCTCTCTATTATTAATTCTTCAAACTTATGTTTCTCCATTGCTTCTTATAATTTCTCTGGAGTATACTACATGGATAAAACCCCAAAGCCTGTGTTATTTAACATTTTATCAGATATTGAAAGTTCCTTGACAAACTTTCTTAATATTTCAAGTTTCTGAAGCTTAAAAGTAACTGAATATATACCCCAGATGACTTCAAAATAATTTGAAGAAAGTTAAACATTTTGTTCATAACCTTTCAATAACTTCTGAAAGCTTAAGGTACTCCTTAACTGAATGGATTATTTTGATATTTTTTGACATAATCATAAATAGAAATATTTAAGAAGGTAAGAAATTTGTGAGTCATGATCATTGCTAAATAGGTAAAATAAAAGAATAATTGAGTATAATTTTAGTTTTAATTAAATGAATAAAACTTGGGTTTAGATTTTTAGAACAATGCTAGTTTATTGAAATTCTCAGGGTCTGAGGGTCTCGACCTAAGTTTAATATTCTTTTTTTTTTTGGTACTGGGGATTGAACTCAGGGGTAATCGACCACTGAGCCACATCCCCAGCCCTATTTTGTGTTTTATGTAGAGACAGGGTCTCACTGAGTTGCTTAGCACCTCGCCATTGCTGAGGCTGGCTTTGAACTCGTGATTCTCCTGTCCCAGCCTCCCTAAGTGCTGAGATTACAGGCTTGAGCCACCGCGCCCGGCTCTAAGTTTAATATTCTATGATAAAATGACGGTAAGGCTAGAGGAAATATTTTACCTCAATTGGTAATATTGTCACAATGCTATCTAATAGCACAATTCTTAAAATTTGGAAAGTATGTTCATATTAAACAGAAAATTAGAAGATTATTGTTCATAACTATGTGAATATATTTGATTTCCATCTTTCAGACAGAATTTTTTTGGAACATGAAAAATCATAGTTTTGATTTTTTGATAAAAATAATTCCTAAATAATCCAGTCTTAATTTGAAATTATATCTTAGGGGTATATGGAAGCCTGAGAGTTTAGTCAGAAAAAAAAATCTGATCTGAAAATGTGAGTGAGTTTCTTCCATTGTGTGTATCTGTCACTCATCTACTTCCAAGTAAAAGAATTAAGACTACTCTGAATATATCCTCAGGCCCTCTTGAATACTCAGATAGACTGTGTCAGATCCAGGTGTTCTTTCTCTGTGTTGTAACTTTCTCTTGCTGCGTCTCCTCCCATGGAGACAAGAACACATTATTGCTGAAAGCACATAGATTATTAGTAAGGATAACTCTGTTTTACCGATTTAAATCATTGCTCTTTCTTTGTCTATTCTGACTAGCCAAGCCAATTTCTATTATTATACAGATATGGAAAAATAAATATTTATAAGTAATATCAATTTTAGGGCACATCCTAAAAATACTTATCAATATTTATTATTCCATGTCTGTGTAATGACAGAAGGTGTCTTGGCTAGAGGCTACAATTTCTGGTCTCTTAAGCAGCTTGCTGTGATCTTATATATTTATTTTCTGACCAGTGCAATCCAAGAATTATGTCTACATCTAGGTCATGTCTTCAGAGGAACATGTGTGCTTTCTTTTGACTTCTTCTATGCCAGTGGCCTGGAGATGGTATCAAGTGGTCATTTGTGAAATAGATAGGTTGAGCACAGATAAATATCTCTCTGTCAACTCTAGACTTACCGCTTCTTTTAGGTGAAAGATGAATAAATTTATATATTTTTTTGTTGTTATATTTTGAGATCTTTGTTGTAACAACTAGACTGAACACAAACTGATTTAACCTAATAATTAAATCAGAACTTCTTGATACTGGGGTTATGCTTAAACCTGATTTAACCTATGATTGTTTTGCTTATTTTGCAACTACTCCCTTTAATTCTATTTCTGCTTGTTACCATATTCTTTCAGAAAATAGATGCTCAAGCATAGAGAATTAAGGCAGGGAGTTTGTTGCTTTAGAACTAACATGGTAAGGGTGGGTCTAAATAGCACAACCAAATAAGGTCTAAACAACTACTAATAATTTTCACACTGCTGAAACTACAAGTAGAAGAAAAACTTTCATCAGTAAATATAACATACACAAGGAGGGGGATAAGCTTTTTTCACAGATCTTAGGAAATTATATGATCATTGAAGACATGAGCTCAGTCTAAACCAGTTGTTTTATTTCCTTTCTTTGTTTCATAGGATACAATATAAATGAGCACAAGGGATCATAAAACATTTATAGACATATACGATATTAGAATTGAAAACCACACACTGTGTTGAGACATTATGAAGGAGATATTAAATAATTGACTGGAATCAAATAACTACATATGTGTACCCAATTGAAAATTCTGAACAATGTTTAATGTTCCCAGGCAAAAACTAACTGGAACATACTCAGATAAAGAGAAAGGGTTTCTATAGAATCACTACCAGAATGTTAAGGGACTATAAAAAAAGAAAGTGCCTAATATAGGTCTCCCACTTCAAGACACAAAGAATTTATTGTGGGACAAAACCTACTAAACAAATCTAATAAAAGCATAACAAAAAAGTGGTCAATAAAAGTTCACATATAATAACTCACAATTCATTCTGACAGGGAGATCAGATAAATCTTCAGAGAAATTTACTTTTTTTATTTCAGTTGTAAATATAAAGATTCCAACTGTAGGAGAGCAGAGAGAAGATGATTCAGGTAGATATAAAGTCATTGTATCAAAAGATAGGACCGTACTTAGGTAAGGAGAGGATATATTCAAAAAGACCGTAAGAATTGAGAGCGAAAGACAACGGCACTTGGAGAATGCCCTCACCAGAGTCTCAAGAGTGAGAAAGAAAGGAGTCTTTTATGATAAGGGGTAAATGCATCTACAAAGAACCAGGTAAAATGGTGTTCAGGGAGTAGGTGGTGTGATTGACAGTTGATCAGGGAGCAGTTTTTTTTTTTCTTGTTTTTTGTAGTCAACTGATTCTGTGGAGAGGCCATTAAGGTTATGGGTTGTCAGGGATTAGTTGTCTGTAATCACAGTTATGGTGGTGGGGGACTGGGCACATTTGCTTGCTTATAACAAGATACTGAAAGAAACTGGAAGAACTAAGAACTTGCTAATGGTTGTGAATATATGCAAGCTGACAGGATCTTGTCCCGTTTATTGAAAACAAAACTGGTTTTGCCACCCTGAAAAAAGAGGTCAAGTGTCTTTCGACAAGACAGTTACCTGAAATTTACAAAGATTTGCAAACACAGTCCGTAGGCAATGAACAGAACCAGAATATGATATCCCAGGATGTAATATATTTTTCTAATAAATTACAAAATTCTCTGCAATGACACTTTTTTTTTTAATCAAACACAATCTCACAGAAAGCTTATTCTTGATCACACAATAAGGTCAGTCTCGTTAGTTTGGCCTGATTATTTATACATGTTTTGAATGAGAATGATAATTTCCAATAAAAGCCTTTGAAGGTCTATTTTGTTGAAAACTCTCATAATAAATCTCACAGTAGACTTTTAAAAGCTTCTTGAGATAGAAAGCTAATCAGATTTCACTGGCCAAACCCATAAACTTGGGTTAATTATTCTTTCTGAGATCACCAAAATTTGCCTATTCCTAGACTTTCCAGGAAGTGACCCTTCTATATTGATCTTTAAGACTAGAAACACTCTAAACCGGCTTTGGGACTATTTCCCAAAAGGGCTTTGTAAGCCTTGGTGCCGCAAAAATCAAACTGTATTCTGCAATTGATTAAGTCCTAGACATACCCAAACTTAAAACCTTCAATAGCAAAATTATTACTTGTTTTTCAAGAAAGGAATCCAGAATCCACTCAAAAGGGGTTTAGAACCAACTTTTCAAGAAAGGACATGCGCAGAAGAGGCCTTCTCACCCTGTCTATGACGTTTAGATGTCACAAGCTCAAAATCACCCAGGCAGAACATGATAATGCTCCCACTAAAAGATGCCAGGCCAGATCAGCTGAACCCTGGACACAGTGAATGAAAGACACAGAGACAAAAAGACAAAGTTGTTTGAAGTGGACCCAAGAGGAAGCAAAGCTCCAGGTGGATGGGGGCTCCTTCTTTTATTGGGAGGAATGAACAAGAGTGCAGTGTTCTCAGGAACACACAACTAAAGATAAGATTCAAATGTAACCATGAGTGAGCTGAGCTGCTTGATTTTATATATCAGCAAGCAGTCCTATGTGCCAGCAAGCAGGAACTCAGCAAGATAACATTAAAAAGGAATGAACACATTTTGCAAGTAGCTGAGGGGAGCAATCTGTGATTCCTTGTCTGTCCCTAGGTGCCCTCAGTCAGCCTAGGTGGAACATTCCATTTTCAGAATATTCCCTTGCAGATCAGCAGTCTTCAGCTTTCTCTGGCCAACGATTCCTGAAGAGTCCTGAACAGGCCAAGGACCTCCACAAAAGAAATATGAAGAGGCACAGTGACTGTTCACACCTGTGCAAGAGAACCCTAACCTCCTGCTCTTACCACCCAATCAATTAGCAATTTCTCCCTCCATATACATCCCTGTAATCCCAACTAACGAGGAAGGCAGATTTGAACTTTGCCAGTTCCTGGCCTTCTGGCTGGTTTACTGTGCAATAAAGCTTATTCTTTCTTCTCTTCATTCTCTCCTCCTTCTCCTTCATCTTCTTCTTCTAAGAACTGATATCATTATTAATTGATTCTACGCATGTGGGGAGATGAGACCTGACTTAATATCACTTCTTTTGAACTTTCTGATCATATCTAAGTGACCATCTTTCTCAAATACGGCATTCCAATAAAGCCCTCGGTTTTATATCCAACAGTTTCATTCATCTCTGCTTAACAGGAAAGATAGATTCTTACTGAACCTCAGAAAATAATTATATAACATGAAAACAAGTATATCATTAATAGTTTCTGAATTATGGTGGTGTTGGGCAGGGAGAAAAAAAGATAAATGTGTCCTTTCTTCTTATTAAAACATAGTTTGACAAATGTCATGAGTTATGCATAGTTCAACAAGGGAAAAGTGTTTCTTATACCCAGGAGATAGAACAGTAATGTGTCATCAACTTTCCAAACCAGACCTGTAGTCATCCACCATCAGTTAATCAGTCCTCAGAAGTTTTTATTTCACTTAGTCCTGAGTTAACAATCCCATGTTAACTGGCTTCGGCACTATAGTTCTGGAAATGTTGGCTTAGTCTAAAGGTAAGGGACTGGTGTTGTTGCAGCAAGCACCAGGAGCACACAACAATATTTTCACATGTGTTTTTGAGCAGTGGGAAAACACATGCCCATCTATTTAATCAAAGGCTCAAAGACTTTAAAAGTAAACATATATGCTAACATGATAGTAAAGAGCTGTGGGTTTTTCAAAGGCAAAAGGACTTGATTCTCTTCAACATTTAAAAACAATAGACTCAACAGAAGCCCAAGAAACTATTCAACAAAGCAAAACAAAACACTTTGTTTTAAAGGGATTCCTTAAAAGGAAATCTTTCATAATTTACCGTTAAGAGTGGACAAATAACCCAAGAAACTTTTGTTATTTAAACACAGAGAAAACCGAAGTCTAATTTTTATCAGTACAATATTTAACACTGAATTTGTTTTACAGGTGAAGCAATTAAACCTAGATAACATTCCTTTTCTACAAATCTTCTGAAACTTTTTTATATTCAAATTTTGACCTACATTTACTTCTCTCTTATTCTGGAGTGGGCAGTCATTTTACTTTATGAGAAAACTCCTCTCTCTTACTTATCACTAGAAACTGGTCTCTTACTTGTCACTAAGCCAGTAAAAATAGAGCTTCACTAAATATTTTTTTAGGACAGTAAATTTATAATACAAAGAGTAGGAAAATATCATTTATTTACATATAAATAAGATATATACAAAAATGTTTATATGCACCAGATATGGTGGAGCACACCCACAATCCTAATGGTTCTGCAGGCTGATGCAGGAGGATTGTAAGTTCAAAACCAGCCTCAGCAACTTAGCCAGGCCCTAAGACACTATCTCTAAATAATATGTTAAAAAAAGTTGGGAGATGTCTCTCAGTGATTAAGGACCCCTGGGCTGAATCCCCAGTACCAAAAAAAAAAAAACAACCTCAAAAAAAAAAAAAATCTACTCATCTACTAAAGTTGTGGCTTTCCTCCTTGCCACATATTTATATTTTTACCAAGGAAATGGGATAAGTTGAGGTAACCTGGTCAATACCATAGCTGAAATGTCTCCACCAATATTCGTCAATACGATGTATGATCTTGTCGAAGCTGTCGACTGAATTTTGAGTGAGGAGCTGAAGAGAAATCAAGGAGTCATTGGAGAATCTACGAAGCCCATCTGAGTGTCTGAAAAAATCCATCATGTTTCCAATTAGCTTTTCGAGACTCAGGTCAGTGCTCTAACAATCCCTGAACCACTCAAGAGGCCACGATAAGGAGGGATCTTGAAGCTTGAGTGAACACAAGGACCGACGTGTTGAACCAGAGTAAGAAATATTAGGTCAGGGAACATTGGGTAGAGGGGCACAGGAGGGCGTATGTAGAGAGACAGTCCGAGAATTCAAGAGGATGAGGGCAAGGTCAGAGGTAGAAAAACATACAACAGAAAAGACCTCACTGAAGGGTCAAAGAAAAGTCTCTTCTTTCAAGAATCGGATTAACTCTTCCCTGTGCTTCTACAGATGTGATAACCACTGGAGTAGGACCTGATTTACCAATATGGACCCAGCTAGGGAAGGACCAAATGAAGCCAAGAAGTCTATATGAATACCTGGAAGAAGAAAGTTGTTTCCAGAAGATACTCAGCACTCCATTCTAGTTACAACACCAGAAGAATGTCAAAACTAAACCAATAGAAACAAAAACCACTGGATAGAAAAGAAAGACATTACTCCATGGCAATTAGGGGGATGCTTTGACCATTAGATATAGCCATGTCCTACAGGTCAGAAGGAAAAGAGTTTCCCTTTTAAAGTGGGAACAAGCCCTGCTAGATAGACCAAGTGTGATGATGGGGAATGAACAGGTGGATGACTGCTGCTGAAAGTATTTGTCTTTGCGGTTAGGTGTTTCTCAGGTAGGGCCCAAGATGGAGTTTTGTTGTGTACCAATGCTCATTTAACCTCAGGAGAAAGTTAAGCTTCGGGGACCCACGGGAAGAAGGGGAATGAGCTAGATCTTTGTCAAATTTCGTTACATGTCACACAGTCTGCCATCTACAGGACAAAGAATTCAGCTAAATATTTATGAGACAAAGCATGAAGATTGGAACGATCTGTGTATGGCTTTGTCATAGATAAACAAGGGTATTGCTACAGTTTAGATCTTGAATGCCCCCCAAAGTCCATGTGTTGGGGGCTTGGTTCCCAGGGTGATGCTATTGAGAGGTGGTGGAAACTTTAAAAGGTGGTGTCTGGTAGGAGCTTTTAATGCCATTGAAGTTATGTTCTTGAGGGGGATCACAAGACTCCTGCCCCTTCCTCAGTCTCCTTTGCTTCCTGGTAACGAGATGGGCAGTTTTATTATACTTCATGTCTTGAACATGATGTGCTGCCCAAGCAAAAATGCCAACTTATCATGGACTGAGAGCTCTAAAACCATGAACCAAAATAAACGTTTTTATTTTAATCAGTTTTTTCTCTCAGGTATTTTGTTATACTGACAGCAAACTAACATAGGTTATGATCCACAAGACTTACCTAAGTCACATGGGAGGGGAGATCTTTGCAATTCTGTACACTAGAACCCAAAAATGTAGGGTGTTGGGGCTGGGGTTGTGGCTCAGTGGTAGAGCACTTGCCTAGCATGTGTGAGGCACTGGATTCGATTCTCAGCACCACATATAAATAAGTACATAAAATAAAAAACCATCAACAACTAATAAAAATATTTAAAAAACATGTAGAGTGTTTCTTAATCAATGTTATTTTCAAGGAGCACGGGTTTCAGGTATATGTTGACATTGTTGATGTGAAGATCTTACAAAAATGCATATGATATTTGATTACTATGTGAAATGTAAAAATTGTGTATATCTTAATATCTGCTATTTAAAAATCAATAAATTCTTGTAAGATTGATTAAAATATTTCTATCTATAATACTCAGGTTTTAGAAAACTAACAAAGAAATTATTGATAACAGTAATTTATTTTCTTAAATGTTCCAAGAAAAAAAATGCTATAAACAAACACAACTAAACAAAGAAGTTGATATAAGAATTTAACAGTTTCAAAAAAATTGAAATAACTTGTCCTAGGGAGATAAAAATATGCAATAGAAAATTGCCTCAACTTTTTCTTAAAATTCTGACAAAGCTACACAGATAATAAAATAGTCATGGCTTTCACCCTTGGAATTGAAGTTCCACTTCCTGTCTTTCCATTCCAGTGACTTTAAGCATAATGAAAAATTTAACAATAATTAATGGATCTTTGAAATTTTTCTTCAATTGAAGGCGTATGTTAATTACACCTCTGCCTGGTTAGAAGCAGAGAGGTATGCAGAGAAGAGATCTGCATGAGCTCAACCATGATGTGAACATCTATGAACAGCTCTTTCCACAGAGTGCACACAATTTACCCAGGCTTCCCATTAATTGTGATTTGTCATAAGTGTTTACTTCCAATTCTGAGCCTATGGCTAAATTTCAAAGCTTATACCTCATGACTAACAAGACAATTATTCTGTCAGGCTCATTATCACAGAAGTTATTTGATTAGCAGGTTGAAGGTTTTTTAACTACTTGAAGCTGTTACTTAAATTATACTTCAAGGTTTTATTATCTTGACTCCTAGCAATGCCAAATTCATCTCTCATTTCAATTCTTCTTTTCCCTTAAGTCATATCTTTCCTTTTACTTTACTTCAAGCAGTACATCTATTAAATACTATGCAGAGTCCACAAATTGCTACCACAAGTGACTGTTTATTGCCGCTAAAAAGAAATCAATTTCAGGTGAGATGTTTAAATACAAACATTTGGATTTTGTGTATATTGGCTGTAAAATGTTATTTCATGTAAGCTTTAAAAATCTCTGGGACTCATCAGCTTTCTGATTTCCCTGTGAAATTTTTAGACTGCCTGGAGTTAGGAGGGGTGCCGAGATGGGGAACATCTGAGTTTAGTTGTGACCCATCCACCTTCTGCAGTGAGAATGCTCTGTGGGTGAGGATGAGAAATGCTCATGCTGATGATCAGGAGATCTTCAATGATCAAACCCCGTTCTCTTCACAGCAGCATGGAGAAATACAAAGAGCTGTGAGCCCACAGAGGGAGGACGCGGCTGGTCAGGGGACTGAGTTAACCTTCAGGACCAGGGCTATCTCCCGGACCACGTGGATAAGGTGTGTACCCAGGAGACAGGCAGCTCAGAGAATGGTGAGCTGCTGCGTTCTGCCTTTCTCCTGAAGACTGGACACAGAGTTGGAGATTTTACTGTCCACTCTGAGGATGATGGAGAGCCAGCTCCAGGAAATCATCGTCAGGAAGCCATCCTCCAGGCAGGGGAGCAGTGTCTGCTCTTCCTGATGAAATTGCCTTTCTGCTTTCTTTCCTGCAAAGCCCTTGTGTCTGGCAAAGGTACACTGCACCTCCTTAGACACAGAAAGGTCACTTTCCAGGTGAGCAAAATCTTGGGAAGTAAGTAAATATATAAGGAGTACAACGCAAAGCCAGAGGGAAGATGGGCTTCAAATATCACTTGTCTTGTATTGTGAGACCAAATTCCTGTCAGTGGAACTAGAGCCACAGGGCCTCACACAGTGGAATTCAGGTGTGTGATCTGGGGATCAGTTATCTACAAGAATGGGAGAGCAATGATTCCAAAACAGATTTGCACGTAAAATCTCTTTCACACTCTCTTTGACTTTGCAGGGAAGATTTTGCTTAGAATGACCTATTAACTTGGAGTTCTACCCCAAGATAGAGTCATCTGGGCTAAATAAATAAAGCATGTATGCAGATTAATGATCAGGGAAAAACAACACAAAACTTATGGAACCAAAGATCAAATACTGCCTATAAATTTTATTGCCCAACAGGGAATATAGATGCAATACATTCTGTAAGATAAGCTCTGGAGGAAGTTAAAGAGACTTCCAAGAGTTTTTATGTGTTTTAAAACTATAAATTCTGACTCATCCCACAAGCAAAATCTGTTAATGCCCCTGGTTCATTGCTAAGGGAGGGATGGCCTAGAAGTTATTTTCACTATGTCCTCGAAGACCCTACTATGCATCATGTTGTCTCACTGCTGAGCTTGCTTTCCTTCCTTAAGATGACAATGTAGCCTTGTCTTCTGTTTAAGTTTTCTGAATCTCACATTCCACCTAATCCCACCACTATGCTTGGCACAGAGAAGATACTTAACCAATTTTGGCTAAGTGAATGCTGACCTAAAAAATATTTACTTGGAATCTACTATGTGACAGACAAACACTGTTCTACGTGGTATATTTAAACAAAAAGAAGTTTGTTTGTTTCACCTCTACTGAGGTCCTTGTTGGCCTGCTCATCCTAGGAACTCATGTATTTTGATTTTGTCAGTGTTAAATTCTAATGATTTTTTCTGTGTGTGAAGTTTTGTAGAGCCCCTAGGGAGATTCTGAAATATGGTAAACGCAAATCCTGAGATTCTGGAGTAACAAAGGAAATAGAACTCTTGCATTCTGAGGTGCTGAAAAAGAAGAGTGCAATCCCCTGGAGAAGGTGGTAAAAGTAGACTCAATCATAATCAGCTAGACACCCTCCTTGACAGGTAAGCACAGCCCAGCGAAAACCTCCAGCATAGGGCTAGTGTTTTCTAGTTTCTACCCACGTAGCAAGCACCTTAAACTAAAAACTGACAACTCTAATTACAGACAAACTAGGGAAAGGAAAACCTTACAGAGAACTCCAATATCTGGAATATATCATGGGGATATTATTTAATTGAGGCAGCAAACACAGACACCAAAATTCTATGATTTTTTTCTTCATCTCCCCTTGCCAGGGACCTATGGTTAGATCTGGGCTTGAGGCACTTTGAGAAAGTCATGCTGTATGACTGGCTCTACTGTGAACAAAAATAGGGCTCTATGATTGTTCCATTAAATTGTGAAAATAATGACACTAATTGTGAAAATGTTAAATTCTATGCATTTCTAGTAGATTTTCTTTATATAACGAAAGAGATTATTTTCTTTAAGAAAGTATTTTAATTATGTCAACACATATCTCTGAGTGTATTTCTTGCCTTGTATTTCCACTTACATATCCATAGTTCAATGATTATTATTTCTCATCCGATTATTATACCAGTTTTCTAACTGATCCTTGTATCTTCACTCTGATATCTTTCAGAATTCCACTCCATGAAACTCTCTCATCAGTGGAAAATAAGGGGGCAGAATTACTATTGCTGCATTATATGAATTTATAATGACCCAAACATTACACAATAGTTCATTCTATATTTCTCCGTAACATATGTTAATTGCCTGCAATCTATTACATGGTGAAATCCAAACATCTTATCAAGGCCCATTAATTTAAAAATGCTAGGTTGTGTTATGTTAACAAATCAACCCCACTCTCAGAGGATTAACCAAACAAAATGTTCATTTTCCACTCTTCCAAATCCAACCTGGGTCAGAAATTCACCTCCACCAACAGAGACACAGCATGAATATTTGGTGTCCATCAAAATTCTATGTTGGCTATGGAAAAGGAAAAAGAGCATGATAAAGCATACATGTCCTCGACAACAGAGGCCCCAAAGTGACTGCTTTATGTCACCAGTATGTGCCATGTGTCAAAGGTCACCTAAGTGACTTTTATGTCACTACTGAATAAAATTATCTAGATTGAATCCAATTCCAGGTTTCCAGGATGAGACTTGGAAATACAGTCTTCATAAATAGATACAAAGAGTAAAATTAAGTGATAATGTAAGATGCAGAGCATTGTCTCTTTTCTGTCTGGTATCCAACATCTGTCACTAGCTGCCTTTTGTCTATTTCCCAGCTTCCTGTTTCTCTATTCTCCTTAATAATTATTTTGCAGCCATAACAGAGTCCTTGTAACTCTCAACAGTACTGTGCTATAGAGTATGTGCTTATGATTTAGAATATGCCTGAAGTATCATCCTAACAACTCTCTCTATCCCCTCTGTTACCCTAAAACAATCTTACACATGTTAAAATGTTAATTGGTCTTGTATTTTGTACCTTGCAACTGCTGAGTCAAAGAGCTGTTGTCTGAAAGCTCATTTAAACTATGATATTCTTAGAATAAGAAACATAATTTGGAAAGAAAGATGCTCTGGGAAATAGTAGAAGAACAGAGGGCATAAAAGAAGGAAAAAGATAAGAAAGGGAGGGAGAAAAACAAAAGTCATGGATTTTTTTCATCGAGTTGGACTGGGAGCAGGGGCATGCCTATAAGCCAGGCACTGTAGGCAAAAGCACAGGAGAACAGGCACTTAAATGCAAATCACTTAACAGTAAATATCGACAATAAGTTCCAGCCCATCATTTGTACAGTAAAGTATGATGGGGAGGGAATAGTGTGAGCAACTCCCTGTCTTCTTCCACCCGAATATAAAAGAGAAGGGATAACATGACTAAAAATCCAGGGGCCAGGGGCATTTTAAAAACCCAATTTAATCAATTTGATTCGCAGACACAACCTTCTATAGAATCACTGGTATCTAGACACACGTATAAATGACGTCCAGAAAAAATTGTTGAAGCTGAAGAAAACTATTTTCTGTCATTTCTGGGCACAGAAGGGAAAATATTTTACTAGTAATTCTACACAAGCACAGGAAAACCAAGTGTAATATTTTAGGCTATTAAATTAAAATAAGATTATATTTACATGTGTAAGTTCACATTTCCAAATTTTCCATTTAGAGTGACTACGACACCTTGCAAATAAAGTTGATATTAATAAAAAAGCATAAATAGAATGTATGTTATTATAATTGCTTTTCCAACTTCCTTTGGAAGAGCATGCATCTTTTTTTAAGAAAGAGCAATTTGGATTTATTTTGAATATTTTTTTCAATTTATGAGAATTGTACTTGAAATTTGAAGGTAGAAGTAGGATTATTTATCAAGCAGCAACTTAAAATGGCCAAGATAGGTACTGAGCAACCAGGAAGAATGATAGTTAAAGCTAATGAAGAAAAGGAACTTTGTCCTGGGCTCAGACTATTTCCGAAATGCAGTAAGATCTTACTGTCTTCCAAACATACCTTCATTAACATATTCCATCCTATTTATAATTGCTATTATTCAAGTTATCAGACTGAGCTAAAACATTGCTTCCAGGCAGTCAAGTTTAAAAGTACGTCGCTATGGTGGCAGAAGTCCTCGTAATAATGAGATGGTGGTGATCCGCCCATGTCAGGCATTCCTGATGGGCTTCTAGAGCTGCTTTCCTCCAACATCCTGGATCTGTTTCCACATTGCCACCCTGGGGTATTGACTCTGCTTCTTATTTTAGTTAGTAAAAATAGGGAGCAATTAGAGGGAAAAATCACCTGCTTCAGCTACAGCATTTACTCACTGTAATTTTACCAATATGTAAGTTTTATGAGGCAGAGTTTTTTTTTGTCTACCTATAGTGGCCACATGCTATTGAAATAGGACTAATACATTTGCCAACACTTCAGTGCTTTTGGACTGGAAATAATAACAGGTGCATCGGAATCCACTGGTGTTTTACAAGATTATTTAGTCCTCCCTCAAAAAACTCATGGTAGGTATTGCTATTTCTGTTTCCAGACAATGTCAAAGAGAGTGAGCAACTCACCAAGGGCAATAGTAAATAGATACAGGGCCAGATTTTAAACTTAGGTGCTTGATCAAATTCTCTGTTACAGAGACTATTTCTGTCAGCTTTTCACTGCTGTGAAAGATACCTGAGAGAAGGAACTTAGAGGAAGACTTCTTTTGACTCTTGGTTTTGGGAGTTTCAGTGCATGGTCATCTCATTCCACTGCTCTAGGATTGAGGTGAGGCAGAACATCACGGCAGAGGGTGCGGCAGAGGAAAGCTGCTCAGTTTCGCTCACTTTATGGAAGCCAAGAAGGGTCCAGGAGAGAGAAAGAGAAGAAATCTGTGACAGGAAAAGCCCTTCTGGGGAATGGCCCTAGTGACTTAATTCCTTCCACAGCTCACAGATTCCACCACCTCACAGAAGTCCATTCAGCTATCAGTACATTAATATACTGATAAGGTCAGAGCCCTGTGATTCAGTCACTTCTGAAAAGTCCCACCTCTGAGCACTGCAGCACAGGGGCCCAAGACTTCAACACATATGTCTTTAGGGGGCATTTCAGATCCCAACCATAATGCAGTCATTGCACTACCTGACTCCAAGAAATACTACAGTTATACTAGTTAAAAACATCAGAGTGTCAGTCTAAACGCAGACACATAGATAAATGGAATAGAAAAGAACTACCAAATGAATTCATGCTTATGATCAATTGACATTTCACAAAATGCCAATAATGTGGGAGAGAGAAAAGGAGAGTCTCTTCAATAAACTGTGTTGTGAAGTGTGGACCTCCACATTCAGGAGAATGACGTTAGATCTTCATCTCACACCACGTGAAAAGAAGAAAACTATAATATGGAATACAGTAGTTACAAGAACTGAAACCATAAAACGATGCTAGAAGAAAATAGGAGAAAAGCTCCATTGCATTGATTTGGGCAAGGACTTTTAAAACAAGACCTCAAAAGCACAGGCAAGAAATGCAAACGCAGACAAATGGATTTTCATCAAATTAAAATGCTTCTTTCTGCACAACAAAGAAAAGAATCAACAGACTAAAGGGACAACATGTGGAAAGAGAGAAAATAATTTCTAAATGGGGCAAGGATCAGAATGAACTTTTCAAAAGAGAATATACCAATAAATGGCCAATGGGTATATATAAAAAAAGACAATATCACCAATCACCAGGGAATTGGAAATCCACAAAAAGCTATCTCCTTGTACTATTAGAATTGCTACATTAAAAAATAAGAAAGATAACAAAGTTTTGGGGAGGATGTGAAGAAAAGGGAACCCTCATATTGTAAAAAAGCACTATTTCCAAACAACTTTCCACCACTTTAGCAGATTTCTCAGTATTTTGCATCAGCTCCAGAGTCATCACAATTTCAGGTAATTCCCTCAAATTGTTTTTTCAACTTCTAATTCTGTTCCATTTGTTTGTGCAACAAATACAGATACCTTCTTCAAGCTTCACCTCTAGTACCCCATCCAGAGGCACCACTTCTCTGATATTCCTAGCTCAGGCAAAAACACTTCTTTCTCTATTTACCTGGATTTATGATTAATCTTTTTTCTCCCTTCCATACACTTTTTTCCCCTGAACTTGACTTTTTCTGCACAGTCCAATAATAAGCTTATGCTACCTTGAGTTGGCCTTCTATCTGCTTCATCACCAGGCCCCTACAGGAGTTCTTTTGAAAACAAATACATTTCTACATGACATACAAAAATAGTATCTATTCCTCTATACTTTCTAGAGGTTAGTTTTATGATAAAATGTAGAACACTGAATTTTTTTTATTTAATCACTTCATTAAGGTATAATTGATACACAAAATACTGTATATCATAGTCACTCGAGGATTCTCTAACAAGATACCATAAACTGGATAGTTATATAAACAATGGAATTGTACTTATTAGAGTTCTAGAGGGTAAGGAGTCAAGATCAAGGAACTGGCAGATTCAGTGGCTGGTGTGAGTGGCAGGGGTTCACAGGTGGTACCTTCTTACTATTTGCTCACAAAACAAAGGGGGAAGGCAGCTCCTTTCCCATGGTCTTTTGTACAGGGTCACTAACCCCATTTGCTCAAGTTCCACCCTAATGACCTATGTATGGTCTAAATATTCAGACCATAACACTGCTCATATTTGATATATACAACTGAATGTGTTTGAAGATATATGTGTACCTGTGAGGTCATCATTTAAATCTGTGCTATAAATGTATCCATTCCAAGATTTTTTCTCATTTCAAAGATCAATTAAGAATAATTTATGTTAGCAAATTTAGTTGGTAAAGAGAACTATAGAAAATGTATGTTTAGAATATTCTTCTTTCAATGGTACATCTCTTTTATGATAGTCAGGAAAACAGAAATAGTCAAAGTATTTCAAACCTTCCCTGCTTTCTTTTGTAAAATCTTTCTCTGTCATATCTCTGCCTAGTGAAATGGCTGTATGTTTAATGGAATATGTGCTTATGATTGCAAGACTGTACTATACCAGATACATTAGAACTTATTTGATGTGTTTTAATGTCAGTGTGATATTCTCTACACATGTCCTTAAATTTATCTTTTTCCTCTTTAAAATTTTGCACTAAAGCATACCTAATAAAATAATAATGTGACATTTGATTGTTTGTTTTACTACAAGAATCTCTAGATACTAAAAGTAAGAGCATTGTCATTCATGTTGGAGAATTTAATTATTTTGTTCTACCTGAGAACAACCCAATATATGTGCTTTGAATGATCCTCTATCGTGATTTCATTCTCACAACTATTCTTTTCAAATTGTTTTCTTTTATAATGGTATAGATTTTTTTCTAAATAGATTCTGATCTTATCTCTTGACTCTATCCATAATGTATATATATTCAATAGTTTGAACTTGTATTGCCTGCAATTATTTCTAAAAGGAAATATTTATAAAAGAATATTTCTAAAAGAAAAAAATATTGAAGTTAGGAGGATAGCAAAGAATTGTATACATATCAATGCTAAATGCTAAAAATGTGGAATGCAGTTGAGGATCATATAAAGAAAGTAAATTACCCACATGAAAAATAACCATAATAGTAACTTTTAATTTAACATACATGATCATGTGTGATATTAAATACTGTGCATGTATTATGTCATTTAGTCATCCTGGTAGTTTGAACATAGTAAAGCATATATTCCCAAGTTATGACTGCATATGGAGAGAGAGAGAGAGAGAGAGAGAGAAATAACTTATCTCAATTGTTCCCATCTAGAATCAGCAACTTTCTGTAATGGTTGGCATTTCGGGCAAGAGAATTTAAGGCTACACCCATAATATTAGTATTTCTAGTGATTCTCAACCAAACTCTCATATTCTACCTCCTTCTTTATTTATTTTCCTATACTTACTTCTCCTTTAATTGGAAACAGGGAAAATTGAAATTAAAGTCCAAGTGAAATGTATAAGGAGAATGAATCAGGACTATGGAGGCACTCAGGAAGTACTCAGCACTACAGCTAACTTCTCTGCAGCTACCAGGAAAAGTGCTGACATTGCATTAGGTAAACAGGTAATGCTATCTATTAATCAATGCAATCTGAGGTGTGCATGTGTTTAGTGTCAAAGTGAAAATAGAAGAAAATACATAAACAATTTAGAAGCTTCCAATGTTACTTCCAAAAAAGTAATTATAATAACATAATTTAGTAATATATTACTATATATTAGGATTAATGCACATTGTCCTGCTATTCCTTTAGCACAGGCTTCACTATTTTAGTAAGTTATTCTGGACTTCAAAATAAATTTTAAAATATGATTTAAGAAACTATTTTCATTTCTGTTTTCTCAGCAGTATTTTAAATAATTTATGACTTTAGTTATATTTGTTTTGAGAGTGAAATCTACTGCCCAATATAGCCTTTATGTCATTCTTTGTTTCAACAGTTTATATCTTAATGTCACACATAAACAAAAGTCTATAAATCCTACTGAAACTATGCCGACTCAGCACTTTTGTTAGCCCTTATTTTTCCTTCTTTGGGTTTTCATGTGGGAACTTTACAATTTCTAAGACATAAAGAATATTTTGAAATCTTTCTGAAGCTTCCAGGTTAGGACAGTGGGGTCTGCACAGGCGTGGAAAGAGCAGTATAGGCGATAAGAGGAAAACAATGTGCAGGAAGAGGGAACCGAGGAGAGCAGAGGCCCTGGGTGCACATCAGGAAGATGAGTGGCGGCTGGAATGAAGGGGGTGGATTGGAAACAATGGGAGCTTTTTGCTGAAGTTACAAGATGCCTAGCTTGAAGTTAGGTGCACAGCGGAAGAATTAGGTATAAAACAGAAAAAGGAGCTAATTAAAGTTCCCTTGATGCAAAAGCACAAATGCAAATTATCTCATCTCTATTACACATTCAGAATTCTTTTATTTGGTAGGAAGGGTACACTCTAATGGTCTCTGCTTGCATATGTTCAAATTAAACACTTGCACTATCATGGACTTTTTACTTCTCATGAAGTTCCCCACCCAGGGAAAAGTAGTTTTGGGAAAACAGTTCTATTCTACATGGCAGAAGAGAAAACTCTGATTGCATCATGAAATTTCACCCAGTAATTCATTGTTGAAAATAAATCAACAACCAGGATTCATATCATAAGTTTGAAACACAAATACCATAAAAGACAATGTCTGGGATGGAGATATTGATTCTGTTTTAGTCAGATCTAAAATGTTGAAGATAATAACAACTATAAATTTAGAATCTTTGGAGACGTGCTAAAAGATAGTATATACTTAAAAGCAGCAAGAGAGAAGAAAATGAAAAACTCTTTGTAAAAATTATATATTTATGTACATGTGTATGTACCTGTGGGGGGGGGTGTACCCTAAATTGTGGCATAACCAAGAAGATAGCAGAGCAGGGGATACCATCTTTTTTCATTCCCTCAGCACAAAAAACAAATATAGGTAGCTATTCACAAACCAAAATAACAGAGAGAGGGTTAAGAGTACATTAAAGATTCTGCAGTAGCATATCTAGAGCAAAATAAATTAAACAGATAAAGCTAGGTGCTAATAAGAAAGGGGAAGGCTATCAGTATTAGTCATGAAAAAGACAAATCACTGTGGTCTCCAATGCCCTCCTCCTGAGAGGACACTGGAACCCCTTGCCACCAAGATGACCAATGGTCATTCCCACCAGGGACCCCCGAGGGGGAGGCATAGGCTGCACACCCCCTTCCACATGAAAAGTGGTCACCCTTGTACAAGGTTGATAAAGCAAATATCACTTCTCCAAAACCTACATGTGTCTCAACCATGAAGACAGGGCTGCTGCATGAGTGACCACAGTCCAGACCAGGGATCTGTGTCTGCATTAGACTTTTCACGACTTGGAACGCAGAGCACCACCAGTAAGCTTGCCATCTAGGCACTGTAGCTAAACCCTCAATGTGTATGCTTGTGCCCCAGCCACTGGCTAAGCCATCATGAGAATGTTGCCTCTTTGACTCCTAGAGCCACTCCAAGGTTGCACATTCTTGTGCTCCCATTATTGGCTCCTTCCTACTTCCCTGGAATTTGTCTCACATAGCATTACCAACTTGTAGCTAAGGGGCCTCTCTCCTGGCCACGTGGAGAAAAATAAATTGGGAGTAATTTAGAAGCCATCAACACCAAAGAACACAATGACCACTTGTACAGACATCCACAAGTTGGGTCACTGAGAATTCCTATAACATTAATAAAAATCTCACCTCAGCAGGCAAGAGCTAAAAATAATGTTACACAGATAGCACTCTAACTGGCACCACACTGAGCAAATGTTATCACATACCCCCTCCCAATAGGAGAACCTCTTTCCACAGTGAAACGAGCCTGCAAGATCTGCAAAAGGTGATTACTCCATTAATTGCATAGAAATCAATGTAAAGCAAGAAAAAACACAAAAAACCCAAGAGACATAACATCATCAAGAAAGCACAACAAAATAGCAGTAAGAGACCCCTAAAAATGGGCATATACAAATGTCCTGACAGAGAATAAAAATAATTTAAAGAAGCTCAACACACTTTAAAAGAATACAGAGAAATAGTTCAATAAAAATTGGGAAAACATTAAACAACCGAAACAAAAAAGTAATAGAGAAGTCATATATCTATATATATATTTAATATATAAAAAATAGTAAAGATGTTATTATAATAACATCTTATAATCTATTTATATACAAATATATAAATTTATTTTGAAGTACAGAATAACATTAAAATAGTGAAGCCTGTGCTAAAGAAATAGTAAGACAATGTGTATTAATCCTAACATATAGTAATATATTACTAAATCATGTTATTATAATTACTTTTTTGGAAGTAATATTGGAAGCTTCTAAATTGTTTATATATTTTCTTCTATTTTGACTTTGACACTAAACACATGCACACCTCAGATTGCATTGATTAATAGATAGCATATTATAAATATTATAAATATTTATATGTTATTTATATATATAAATTCTAAAGTGAAATGATACAATAAATGATATGAGAACTGCAATAGAAAGCATTAAGAGCTGAATTTTTATGTCACAACAGAGAGATTTTTAAATCAAAGACAAGATATTTAAAAATAGGAAAAATATTTTAAAAAGAAAATAAAAAGGAATAAAGAAAGTTTAAGAAATTTCTGGGACAGGATGAAAATACTAAAATTTTGAGTTTTATTAGTTTAAGAAAAAGAAGATATAGACAAAGGGGTAAATGTTTATTTAAAGAAATGATAGTGGAATTCTTTCAGCATATGAAATAAAATATAAACATCTAGCTACAGGCAGATTAAAAGTCTCCAATTAAATTTAATGCAGACAAGACTACACCAAGACATTCAAATTATCAGAAATCAAAAATAAAGGGAAGATCCTGAAAAAGCAACAAGGAAAATATAGAAACTAGCATGTACAAATTTTTCAATAAGGCTAGCAGTATATTTCTAAACAGAAACTACAGGACAGCAAAATATAGAATTCAAAGTATTGAAAGCAATAAAAAAAATTAAAACCAAAGTGCTATTATCAGAAAAGCTGTCAGCAAGAGAGAAAAAAAGTCCTATAAAATAACAAAAAACAATAGTTAAAATGACAGCCGTAAGTTCTTACATATCAATAATTACCTTGGATAAATATTGATTAAATTCTTCAATAAGAAGACAAAAGACTTATATCATCTTTAAAACACATAATAGATTGGAAATTAAAGCTTGAAAAAAATATCCAGTGTAAATGGAAACCAAAACAGAGTAGGAGTAGCTATGCTTATAGTAGAAAATATAGAAATTAAATCAAAGCCTGTAAAATTAGACAAAGTAGATCATTATATGATGATAAAATATTCATCAATAAGATGTAAGAATTATAAATACATAGGCACTCAATGTCAGAGCACTAAATCATATAAAGTAACAAATCCAAAGATAAATGTGGAGTTCAATAATAATAGAAAGATTGTATACTGCATATTCGACAATGAGCATATCATCCAGGCTGAAAATCAAAACCAAACATGAGACTTAAACTACACTTTAGACCAAATGGATCTGACAGACATATGTGAAACTTTCTATTCCCCAACACCAGAATTCATATTCTTCTCAAACATCCATGGAATATTTTAGAGGATTTATCATAATATTTTCACAAAAAGTCTAAACAATTTTATGAAGTTTGAAATTGTATCAAGTGTTTTTTTTTTTTTAAAAAAAAAACCACAATAGTATGACAGTAGAAATCAATGATAGGAAGAAAATCAGATAATATATATATTTGTGAAAATCAAAAAACAAACTCATGAATAACTAATATGTCAAAAAATAAAAAGGAAAATTTAAAAATATCTTTATATTTAAAGACAAATTAAAATATACATATAGCATAACAAAACATGAGTGAGGCAGCAAAAATAGTTCTAAGAGACAAGTATATGGTAATAAATGCCTACATTAAAAAGAAGAAAGCCTTCAAATGAACAACCTAAGATTACATCACAAAGGACTAAAACAGAAGATAAAATCAAAGTTAGTGGAAGGAAGGATATAATTAAAATGCAAGCAGAAGTAAGTGAAATAGAAACTAGAGAACAACCTGAAACTTTAATAAAACTGAGTGGATATTGCAAAGAGGTAAAAATTGATATACCTTTAGCTTAGACTATGAAAAAATATGAAATTCTTAAAGTCAGAAATGAAAGAAGACACATTAAAACTGATACCACAGAAACACAAAGGATCATAAGAAATTACAATAAACAATTATACACCAATAAATTATAAGTGCATAAGTTCTTAGACACATACAACTTATGAAAACCAAAATATCAAGAAATAGAAAATCTAGACAGACTAAACATATATATGGAAATTGAATCAATAATGAAAAGTCCCCCATAATAAAAGATTCAGAACCTGATGATTTCACAGCTGAATTATTCAATAAATTTAAGAAACTTCTATTAACCCTTTTCAAATTCTTATAAAAATATTGAACAGTACAAAAATCTTCCAAATTATTTTCATGAGGCCAACATTACCCTGGTAGTGACATTAAAAGAATACCAGAACAACACTACAAAAAATATTATAGGACGATATCCCTAATGAATATAGATCTAAAACTACTTAATATAATTATAGCAAATCTACCTTAATGGGTAATTAAAAGAATTGTTCAACTGGGCGTGGTGGCACACCTCTGTAATCCCAGCACTTTGGGAGGCCGAGACAGGAGAATTGCGAGTTCAAAGCCAGCCTCAGCAATGGCGAGGCACTAAGCAACTTAGTGAGACCCTGTCCCTACATAAAACACAAAATAGGGCTGAGGATGCGGCTCAGTGGTCGAGTAACCCTGAGTTCAATCCCCGGTACCAAAAATAATAATAAAATTTAAAAAAGGGATTATTTCAATATATTAGATTGAGCTTTGTTTATTCAAGGTCAGATTTGTATATGATATGCAAGAATGCACAACACCATACACTGATTGGTAAATTTGATGTATCATATCAATTGAATATAGGGAAAATTTAATCATTCTTATAGATGCAGAAAATATATTTGACAAAATTCAAAATCTTTTTGTTGTAAAAATTCTCAACCAATTAGATATAGAAGAAATTCATCTCAACACCAAAAGACTGTATATGACAAACCAATAGTTAACATACTGAATGGTGCAAAATTAAAAGTTTTTTTTCTTTAGGATCAGGAAAATGGATGCCTGTTCTCACCACTTATACTCGTCTCAGTATTGAAACTATTAGCCATAGCAATTAGACAAGAGAAAATTTAAAATTCTGAAATTTTAAAAATCAGAAAATAAATAGCTAAATCATCTATTTGTAGATGACATGATCTTATAAATAGACAACACTTAGGGCTTCATCAAAAAATAATTGGAACTAATAAATCCTCTATATTTGCAGAATTCAAAGTTGATTTACAGAAATAAGTATCATCTCTACACACTAATGAATAACTATATAAAAAAGAAATCAATTAATCAACTCAATTTGCAGTACCTACAAAAATTTATGTAAACAAGGAGGCAAAAGATTTCTATAATTGGTAAAAGAAATTAAAGAAGATTGAAATAAATTGAAAGATATCCATGTTCATGGACTTAAATTAATTCTGTTAATTACTCATATTACACCAAAGTGATCTAATGAGTTAATACAATCTCTTTCAAAATTTCAATGGTACTTTTTTGCAGAAATAAAATTAATAGTCTTAAAAATTTTATAAACAAAACAAGGCCCCAAAGAAAAAGTAATCCTGAGAAATAAAAAGCCAAAGATATCATAGTGCATGACTGCATGACTTGAAAATACATTATGAGGTATAGAAATTATAAACGATTAATGCTGGCATAAAAATGGACATGAAAATATGAAACTGAATAGAGAACCCAAAATAAAACACAACATTACTATCAATTGATTTTGAACAAAGATGCCAAAATTACACAACAAGAGAAGAATCTCTTCAATAACTATTAATGACATTAAAAGGTAAGAAAAAATAGAGCTATATAGAAATGTTTCTATGCCTCACTGGAATTCAGGTAATATAAATCTGAAGGAGATTCTGTTAAGATGTATACAAAAAGTCTCACAGCAATCGTTAAGAAAACAATTACCAAAAGTATACTGAAAAAACATTAAGGAATTAAAATGATTTGATAGAAAACATTCTTTTGTTGCAAAATTGAATAGATAAATAAATAAATAAATGGAGGTATACAAAAATAACAATAAGGCACATACACATAAAAATGTAAAATAGCTGATGTAAATCCAACTATGTTAATAACCCCAAATGTACATGGACTGAATGACTGACCAAAGTCAGAAATTATCAAACTAAATAAAAATGAGATCCAACAATATGTAGTTTATACAAAACACATTGTTAATTCCAATGTAAAAGTGGATTGAATTGAAAAAATGGAAACAGATATAGCATGAAAATAACAATCATAACATATCTAGAATTCCTCTATTGATAACATATAATATACACTTTAAAAAATGGTACTTAATATCAATAGAGGCTTTTACAATGATAGATATATTTAGTGTCAGCAATATAAAATAATAAACACATATGCACCTAACAATACAGTCTAAAAATATATGATGCCAAACTGATAGAAATAAAGGGGAAATGGATAATTCAACAATTATACTAGAGATTTGAAAACCCCAGTTTTTGATAATGGATAGAAAAATTCAGCAGAATATTAATAAGAAAATAGAATAACTGAACAACCTTATAAACCAACTAAAATGGGATTCATTTATACAGCTTTCTACCACCAAACAGCAAAATGTATCTTGCTTTCAAGACAGCATAAAATATTTTATAAAATATATTATATACTATAATGAAGCAAAAGGAGACAGAAACAACATGCAGGGACAAAAAGTGGCTGCTCCTCTAAGCTACCACTTTTATTTAAACGATTAGGTTACATTAGGTCATTGGCACCATTAGTACATTATTGTTTGTTATATCATTAAGGAGGGTACATTAGGTTATTGTGTAAGATGTTCTTGCTTATGACTAGGTATGTGTTCCAGCCAAGCATGTATTAGTTACCTTAATAGTTTTTAGAAAAGTTGTAGAATGTTCCTACTGCAGAAAACAAGATGTATATTATTCTTCAGGAGTTTTCTCACCAGAGAAACTTGCTATCTTGTGCTTTTCCACAGTCAGAACGCTTACAATATACTGTCATAAAGTATATGTATTTTCTACAAAACATTAAAGAAAAATTAATACTAATTTTTTACAAACTCTTACAAAACATAAAGAAAACAGAAAAACTCTCCAATTCTTTTGTCAAAATTATCTAGTACTAAAATCAGATAGAAATGTCACAGAGGGAAAGACAGACCAACATCTGAAGGAATATAGACACATAAAAATTCTCAACAAAATACAAATATTTTGAGTTCAGCAACATATAAAATGTTTTATAAACCATAAACAGTTAAGATTCATCCAAGATATTCAGTTACTCTAATACATAAAATCAAAGAATTTATCATGCCAATTAGAAAATACAAAGTAAAATACATTTGATTATCTTTATATAAAAATATCTTGGCAAAATTCAGCAATGTTTCATGATAAAACAGTCAACAAATGAGTACGTAGGAAGGAAACTCCTTCAAAACAAAAAAAATAAAATAAATAAAATCTACCAAAAAAATCAATAACTAATAATACTATACCTTAATTATAAAACTGAATGTTCACTCTCTAAGATCAGAAATAAAACAAGAACAACAGGATTGTTGTTCAGAATAGAGTTTTACAAAATCAGTTGCATTTCTACATACTTGCAAAGAACAATTTGAGAACAATATTAAGAAAAAAAAGTTTGCAACAGAATTGAAAAAGAATAATTAAATGTACTTTTTAAAAATTTAAAACCTGTGCTATGAAAAGGGGAAAGTAATTTTGAAAGAATTCAATGAAATCTAAATAAATGGATTCAAGGGAAATTTTTGTAAAATGTCTAAAATTTTTAAATGCTGTAAAAATTCAAAATAATAAAACATCAAAATACAAAAGCCTGTATGCTTCCATAATAGTTTTGTTGACTATAAGTTCAACAAACTTATTTACCCTGATTAAATTTTCTCATCTCCCATCCTTGATTTCCTAATGTTTATGTACTTAATTAAAAATGTTTTCCTTCATTTTTTTCAGTTCTCATAATCTATTATATCAGACAAGGCACATCAGCTATTTTATTTTTGTACATAGAAAATAGCATTATTGTATTATTCTCCTAGAGATTCTTTTATCTGTGCAGTTAAAGATCCAATTTGCTTTTTAACAACTCTTCTTCCATATATCACAAGTGGCATATGGATTCTTTTATATGGTAATATCTTCATGTCAAATAGCATTTGGAAATTTTATGAGTATTCTCCTTCTTTTACTTTTCCTATGATTAAGAATATTTCAGTGAAATTAAGTGGAACATCGATTTTCATGGAATTTTTTATGTATGAGGAAAATTACATTTTAATCCATGTGTTATTACTACAAAACCCAATGAGCAGATTTTAATATTATTAGTTCACTTCCCATTTAATGCAGTGAGTAACTGAGGCATTTAGAACATCTGTTCCTTGGCTCTTCTTCTCTATGTCCTAATGACAATTTAGTTACTGTGATAATTTGCTAATATAACATGATGAATTACATTAAAGAGAAGACAGGTGTACACAGTAGTATTTCTGATAAAAGATGCAGTCTTACTCTTATGTCTACTGATATAAACCACAGTGTGATAAAACCACATGGAAACAGTCACCATTGGAACCATATGTCAACAGATTAAAACAGCAGAAATACAGGATAATGACTAGTGAGATGAGATAATTAAAGAAATGCAAGGAGACAAGTCCTGGATGACATTAAAGGTCAAGTTAATATGACATAATGTTGATAATGATTAAATTACTACTGACTCCTCAGGGCTTACCACGTACATTGCATAGAATATATTGCATGCACTATGTCACATAATCCTAGCAACAATCTAATGAAGGATATTTGCATTTTCCTACTCTGAAGTCCTATTTTCCAGAAAAGGAAAATAGAGATTAGAGAAGTGATAAAATTTAGGCACAAATCATATAGCAACAGAATGTGTGAGATGAAACTCAAGGCCTTTGAGGTGTTTTCTATGGGAGAAAACTGATAGCTGCTCAACTGGGGACTGTAAGACATCAGAATGAAGGGGGCAGGCTACATCAATAGGGCTGCCCCTCAGGGTCAGCAGCAGTTAATGGTGCCATCTCATTTCTTCTTATACATCTTTGTACTGATGTCTTCTTGGACACATCATCCTTTTGATTCTCCTCTCTACTTCTTTTTGTGTATTTTCTTCTCTACAATGCTACCTATTTTAGTCTAATATCATGCATTCCTTGAGTTTACCTGTAGGAAATCTTATTTCTGTATCAGTGTTCAACTCCACATCATTACTATATTAATTATAAATTTTTTTATCCTCACTGCTATTGCCTTAAATCAGGTTCACTCCATTCCTTTATTTCAAAAGCCTATTGACCCCTCATGGAACATTTAAAAATC
>CM053408.1:7228270-7271054 GCA_028644305.1 Xerus rutilus | reverse complement strand
GATGCATGTCTCTCATTACCATGGGAGATGAGGAAATGATGTTTATCTTACCTATCCTAGAATAGTAACAAAGCTTATAAGGCATCAACAGCTGACAAATCTGTATCAACAAACATTCCATAGCCTCTGAAAAAACCCAAGTTCAGAACACTGACCAAAGGAAATTTCATATAGCCAACAAGTTTGTTTTTCTATTTTTCCCCCAGAAATATTTTTATCTTAGACCCATTGTTCTATTTTGACTAATAAAATATATAAAATAAGTTATATAAAATGTATCACTGATTTTTTAAACTTTTTACCCTTGTAAGAAATATTTGTAAAACCCTAAACTATTTTTATAACTGTTATGAGTTTACTTAATTTTATTACCTGAGGATAAAATTTTCACATATTTTTCTTAAAATAGCAAAAGGTAATATTTCTTTGAGCCTTAAGTAACTGGCGGTCATGTTACTTCAATGACATCTTGGTGATCAGGTGTATGAGCCACAGAAAATCACTATGCTCAGAGCAAAATTTGATTATAGAACCACCAAAATTATATGTACGTGTTTGTTTGTGTATGTGTGTACATATTTAATGACCACAACTTAAGATGAAATTTTGTCAGTAATTTTTTCTCCTTCATATTTAAAAATGTCATATTTGAAAATAAGAGGCATTTGGCTATGTATTTGATCCTGGACATAAAATGCACACCAAAGTGATTGTTTTCAAATAATGCTCAGAGGATTTAATTTAGTTTGGCAATGTTCTGGACATGTGAACATGGAACCATAATATCTTTTTCCTTTTATTCAATCTTAATTGTATATAGAGAAATGACAATCAGAATTTTTATATAAAAATGTGCTGCATTCACTTATTATATTAATTCCTGTCAGATCAAATTTTATCAACTTCAAAAAGCCTGAACATGGAGGCCATCTATATGTGTGATTATTTCACATAAAACTCCAAGTGATCCTATTAGGAGACTCTCCACGCACTCTTAGCTGTTTCAAAAATATTATGTGAATAGACACGAAGGAAACATCTTATAGAAAGAAGAAGGAATCGCTGATGTAAACTTCTTTTCATAAGCAACAATGCTCGGAATGTTTGAGCACTGTTATTCCATATGATTATTAAAACAGCTAGTTCATTATTAAAGAAAATGTGCAATATACCCATTCTCTGGCAACCTTAAATAAACATAACCACCATAGTCTCTGTAAGTCTATTGTTTCATTTAAAGAAAAAGTGAAAACCCTAAATCACCAAGTTTCCTAACAATACACATGAAAAGCAAATTTTGCTGCAATTTAAATGGACTAGCAGAAAGAACACTTAACCATTTGAAACTGAAATATTCATGAACTACTCTGAGAACAATGAAACTAAGTATCTTCAGATGTCCTAGAGGAACAAGAGTCAAGGAAACACAAGAATAATGAGAGATCATTCTATTTTAAACTTTTTCTTTTTCCTCCTTTTCTCCCCATTAGATGATAATACACAATTTAATCTTGCTACATTATGAATAGGATGTGACAAGCTCACTAGTTGATGCTGAAAATTCTCATAAAGCTTTTGACATGGTTTAATTCTGCACTTTGGGGTATATTGGAACCTTACTTGGCCTTAAAGAATTTATAAGGTAGTTAGAACTATGGACAAAATTATCCTTATTTAGGTAAACATTGTAGAATATGCAATGGCATACTTTTTAGTACTATATATATTTTTCAGAGGATATATATATATATGTATACACACATATATGCAGTATATATACATATGTGTATGTATATATAGTACAAATTCTACTAAGGCAATATCTTAATAAGATACTAGTATTTTAGCAATTATAACTCAAATAATCTCTAGAAACATCTTTCTACAAGTAATAGTTTCTTTTATTTGAATTATTTGTACTTTGTTCCATGCCCCTATATTTCATTTTAAATCAGCCATGCAGTTTTAAAGATTGTGTACTGTAAGTAACAGGCATAAAATAGAAAGTTTAAAAGGAACATTTGATGATTGAGGAGGTTTTTTTTGTTTTTTTTTTGTTTTTTTAATATTTATTTATTTTTTTAGTTGTAGGTGGACAGAATTTTATTTTTATGTGGTGCTGAGGATCGAACCCAGTGCCTCACGCGTGCTAGGTGAGCACGCTACCACTGCGCCATGACCCCAGCCCCCGATTGGGGAGTTTTAACAAATCATAATTCTCAATTAATCAAGATGATTTTGAAGAGCAAACTGGTCTACTTGAAAGCTCATATATTTTTTATGTTTAGTAGCATTGAGGAAAGTATGTACTGGTAAAACTTTAAAATTGTTCTGTTATTACAACTGATGCCTGAGTGCTCACTCCTCACACTCACATCCTTTCATATCTGGCTTTGTTTCTGTGATCTCCGTCCTAGTCAATTTTACTACCTTCTCCAAGTTCCCCAACTCAGAAAAATGATGCATAGCCATATGCCTGCTAAACCTTCGCCACCACTTCCCTTGATGTACCAGTCTTCTTCAGTTAAACTACAGCATTCACAACCACATGCACCTGGAGCTCCAAAGAGCCTCCAAACTGACCTCTACCATAACCACTTTTGTTCCCCAGCAATCAATCTGTGGTATAACCCCTTTACAGAGAACACAAGCACTTGCTTAACTCTATCTATCTATCTATCTATCTATCTATCTATCTATCCATCCATCCATTCATCATCTATCTAGTCACTTATAACTCTGTTAATTAAAATATCTTCCCATGTATCCAGACACACTTCCCATGACATTTTCTTTTTTTTTTTTTTTTGGTACTGGGGATTGAACTCAGGGGCACTGGACCACTGAGCCACATCCCTAGCCCTATTTTGTGTTTTATGTAGAGACAGGATCTCACTGAGTTGCTTAGCACCTCGCTGTTGCTGAGGCTGGCTTTGAACTCGCAATTCTCCTGTCTCAGCCTCCCTAAGTGCTGGGATTACAGGCTTGCGCCACCGCACCCGGCTTCCCATGACATTTTCTACAGGTCATTCCTTACCTTTTATTTATCATTATCTTCCTATGGATGCACATACAGAAAATTGTCATGGAAGATAGAGATAGTGTCTTCCTCTAGAGGAGAGGGAAGATTCGTTTTGTATCCAGACAAAACAACTAATATAAAATCTTGTTTGTGACAGAGCTAGATGAGTTGATTAGCAGTCTCCTTGATAAAGATAGGGTTTCTTAAACTTGGAGTTCCTTCCCTGTGACCCAAATTCACCATGTGAGCACCATCCTCAGGGTTTGCTTCTGCTTTGGCCCATTGGATTTGGGATGAAAGAAAAATCAATGCAAGCATGAAGCCGATACTGTCTGCTGTGCTGAAAGTTACAGTCTTTTATCTCAGACCTAGGAGCTTCGTATGTTTTGCCAACATCTCTGAAACTGTAGTAGGTTTCCTTGGTAGCTCAAAAGAAGGATGAAATCTCAGACTCTTCACAGTTCTTGACAAGTACACTTAGAGTAAAATTCCAAGTCCCAATTCAACCCTTACATAATTCTCAAACCTCCATTTGTCTCTTCCATTGGTTCATTCTCTACCAAACATCTCAACCTTATTTCAGTTTCTTAAGCTTAGTAAATATTTTCTAATGTCAGAGACGTTTCTCATGATGTGCTTTATGCCCCCCAAAGCTCTTCATTCTGTCAGCTGGATGTTCTTGTTTTTCTCAAACTACCATTTTTTGACTTTTGAATATACATGATAATGTGCTTCCACCTAAATTTCCCACATAATTTTTATTTTTCTTTAGAGTGATTTTCACTAATATTTACTATGTATTTAAATAGATAGAAAACTAATAAATATAGTTTGTACTTAATGGCATAAATTCCTTTTGTTTATATTTGTTTGTTTCTTTTTTCTTTCCTTTCTGAAGATCTTGGTTCATCTAATCTCTAAAACAAAAACAAAAAAAAAACAATTTTATATTTTGGAAATATATGGGTAGTTCTGACCCTGTGTTATATTCTTTAGTGTGAATAAGTAGAGGGCAAAACATCAGTGCAGAGGTGGGGGATACTAGAGACAATGTCTGGCTAATATTTAGTAATATAACCCTGCCACACATATTCATGTTTTTACTTTTGCGTAATTTATTTTACACAGGCTTAGCATAAGCTTCATGAGTTAATGTACTGCATGCATTATTTTTAACTTTGTGCACAGACTGGCATAATATCAAACACAAAGAAGGCACATGTTGTGTGTATGTTGAATGTATTATTGTAGAGATCCCTAAATGGTTTTCTGCCACTAGTCTGATCCATTGTAAATACTTCATACACAGTGATTTATCAGAATAAAAATATATACATGTTAGGCATCTGCTTAAAAATTTTTAACAATTTCACACTTCTCTGGGAAATTTCTTTAAAAAGAGAGAGAGAGAAAGAAATCGCAGCCTACTTTCCACAATTTTAATTATGCCTCAATGCCCTCCTCCAAATTAGTTGAAGAGACCTCTCCTCCAGCACTGGGTGCTTCCAGCAGCACCCTGGAAATACCCTGTCACCATATTTATTCATCAGACTTAATTGTTCATTTATATCTGCATTTCCTCAATCAGATTACAAGGTGAATAAACATACTTCGTCATAAATCATTGTACCCCAGCACCTACTTCAGCTTAAGCACAAAAATAGAGACAGAATAAAAATTTTTAATTAACTTTTGACAAGCCAGTATTCTATTCTACCCCATGATAAAATCAATAGGTTCACTAATTCGTTTATCTACATATAATGATAATCAATCAAGTTTTTATTTTTAAAGTCATATTATGTCAATGACAGCCATTACTTATTTCTTGCTTTTTTCTAAATTACCTTCCTTTATACATATATATACACATACTTCCTTTATACATAGTAGCTATAAGCTTTAGAGTTGCCATTAGAAAATCTAGAATGTTTTCATATCTTACATCACAAGAACAAGAATAGAGAGTTATATTGCAATAATAAGAGTAAGCACATAATTTAGCATTATGTTTTCACATTAAAAATAGAAATCAATATTTTATAACCCATAGGTGTAAGAATATGCAATACTTTGTTTTTCATGTCTCATGAATTAGTAAATAGCACAATAAAGTGACTAATCTTTTGTTATAAAAATGCAGAAAATACCTTCTGATAATTATGCATTATTTAAAAGAATTTTATATTGCCTATTTTATATTATTTAATACATTTCTCATTGCTTATATAACAAATAATCAATTATGTACTTTATTTTCTGCCTAATTAGAATTTGTGGAAAGCCACCATATGTATCCTCAATAAAGGCTCCGTTATGATAATCAAGTTACATGGTGAGGATTAATCATTGAGAATCCACTTATGATATCATGGGCTACCACAGCAACATAGCCTAAATATTTATTGCCTAAATATTGAGAAGAGTAAATAAGTAACAGTGTCTGCTAGTATAACTTAGAATATAATAAATATTGTATATGTTCAGTCACCCTGCTCTCCCTATTAAATTGGATGCTTACAAAATATCATTGGGTTACCTGGAAATATATGAGCAAAAAATTCAATTAAAATTGAATGTCTCAGTACTAAACTGCTAGAGCTGCTTTTATGCTAAAAATGAGCAAACTCTGGTTGTTTCTAACAGAAGTGACAGTTGTTCACTTACCCAGAAGAATATCCATGGCATATAGACAAATCTATAGATATAACCTCTCAAGAGACACTATAATAGTAAAACATAAAATATAAGTAATATTTAAAATATAAATAATCTTTAAAATCTCCATGTTAGTAAATTTTACAATCTTACACTTATAAAAGGTCAGAAAGAAAATGGGGGAAATAAATTTATATGTATATTTCTGGAGTAAACAGAGGGAAAAATCTGTCATGAAGTATGTTAGGTTTAATTAGACTTTGTAGAATTTTATAGATTGCATGCTCATGCCTACCTTAAAGCCAATCTAATTAACAGATATTGTAATTCCTCAATAATATGATTACCTCACCCTTGTTCAGGAGTTAAGCTGGGCTTGAAGCTTTACTCCTTGTCAATCAATAGTGTACATGGAGAGAACACTAAGAATGGATGCTCTATATACATGAAAACATAACCCTAACTTTCATGGAATGGGAAAACCGTAGCTAATGAATCTCTGTTTCAAAATGGCATGTATAAGCCGGGCGCGGTGGCGCAAGCCTGTAATCCCAGCACTTAGGGAGGCTGAGACAGGAGAATTGCCAGTTCAAAGCCAGCCTCCGCAAGGGCGAGGCGCTAAGCAACTCAGTGAGACCCTGTCTCTACATAAAACACAAAATAGGGCTGGGGATGTGGCTCAGTGGTCAAGTGCCCCTGAGTTCAATTCCTAGTGCTAAAAAAAAAAGGCATGTATAGTCACATTTTTTAAAATTCCACCAATGAACAGACTGTTTTTTCCGTGGTGCTTGAAGTGCTTGATAATAACAAGTAGGAACACAAGAACAGTACACCAAAGAGTAAATACTGCTGCATTTACTTCAAAATTCATTTGAGGTATTTCTCAAGACAGTATGTAATAACTTGCATCAAAGTTATGTGGGAACACTTGTTAAAATTCAGAATCCTGGATCTCATGATCAAATCCACTGAACCAGAAATTGCACAGGAAATAAAACAAGGAAGGATGAATTCTAAATAAACTTCCCACATAATTTTTTGAATGAGTTGGAGATTGGAAAATCTGTTATATCGGTAGGTGTAACAAAAACATATATACCCCACTTTTACATTGCTGGTTGGATTTTAAATTAATACAACTCTTTATATACGTATGGATATATGTGTGTGTATTTGTGCTTCGTGTTTACATTTTTTTATCCATTTATCTATCAATTTTCTAACTATCTCTCTGTCACACATCTGTCTGTCAGTCTATCTCTCAAGTTGGCATTTAGTCTTTAGTTCCTGTCTCCCTCACAGTGGACCTTAGGACCTTATGAAATTCTAGCTCTTAGTGCATACTCCAAACTGGAGGAAAAAGAAGCCTGCCCTGACAAGAGTAGGAGAGACAGCTTAGATGTTGGGAAACCTACATCTTATTTAAAGAGAGGAAAGCATTTCATCGAAGTCATGTTAGATTGCAATGCAGAAATAGACAACAGAGGAAGGTAAAACGTTTGTCTAAGTCATGATTATGATAACAAGATGGATCCAACTCCACAGGTCCATTGTGTGACCATGGAGCAGGCGAGGCCTTAGGCTTCTGACATGTGTATAATGATGCAACTAAATCTTGTTGTTGGACCAGGAAACTCAAAAAGTCTGCATAGGGTGAGACTCCAACTAAGCTGTTAGGTGTCTCTTGAAGATAAATAAACCAATAAAGTTTTAAACTTCTTTAACTCTACCTTTAATGGAAAATAAAAATAAGATTTGCATATCTTATTGTCTTGATGCAATTGAGCTGCTGTAACAAAATACCATAGTCTGAGTAGCTTAATTAAAAAGAGAAAATTATTTCTTCTTGTTCTAGAGAATGTTCTAGATAAAGTTATAGGAAACCTGGAGATTACCATGGCTTCAGTAACTAGGTTAAAGCATGTATTTCTGCGGGACAAATGCAGACAAAAACACTTATACTTAGACATGTATGAATATTAAACTTAATGATCTCTGACAGGTCTGAAGAACCCACACAATTCTGGAACATTCTGTCTCAATACATTCCCTTTTAGTTATCACAGAGACTAGATTGTTTCATTTTCTGCTTTTATATAGCTTATTTATTTAATATTCAACATTTTTCTTTGGTTTGATCATGAATTCAGGTACATAAATACCTGCAAATGCTTCCTCAGAATTTGTTTCCCAAAAATAGATTAAGCCATGTATTATTCTACTCCCAATGGTTCTTTACTAATTGATGTTAATCTATTTTAACTATAATTTCATTAACATGAAGAGAAGGTTTTCTTTCCATGACAATGGGAGAGACATCTGGCTAGTATAATCTCATATGTACAATATAATCCACTTAGGCATACTGAGGCTCTGTAACTGTTCATGGCTCAACTCATTATGATGATACAACCATGCAAACACTCTGAAATATGCAATGTCTTTCTTATACTCCTTATCTGGTAAGAGTGAAGATGAAAATGGGAATTAGGCAGAAATATCTTCATATACATAATCCACATATACACACAAACTCGTATGTATAACGAAAGAGAGAGAATATAAATCTAAAAATATGGCCCCCAATTTATGTGGGTTTGTCTCATGGTACTTCAACTTTGCAATGGCTCGATGGTACAAAAGTCATGTGTATTTAGTAGAAACCATATTTCAAATTTTGAATTTTGATATTTTCTCCAGATAGCAATATACCGAATGACACTCTGTCAATAGGCTGGGCAGTGGCTGTGAACTGTATCTCCCAGTGATCCAATCATGGGGTAAACAACCCAATAAAGAACTATATGGTGTTCTTTATTGCTATGCTAGAACATTGTTAGTTAGACATATTAAATACAATTTCAACTTATGAAATCTATAGTGTAAGATGAGTGTAACAGGACATAATACCAGGATAAGTTGGGAAGCATTTGTATTCATATTTCATATATGTATGAAAATTTAATTGTTCGCATTTCTTTATCTTTATTCTGCCTTGGTGTGTTTTTAACATATCCTGCACAATGATAATATGCACATAATAGGAAGGGTGAATGTTCTTGTTTTTCTCCTTGGTATAATGAAGATGTATTTGGCATTACCATTTTAAGCACTATTCTATTCATTTTCCTTTATAAAGAAATATTCCTTTTGAAGTATTTTGGGGTGAAATTAATATACTTACTCCTGATAAGTAACTATGTATCTAAATTTGATAAATTATTTTAAGCAAGCTTGATTATTGAATTCAGAAATACCAGAGAAATAATCACACCGTAGGATTAAAACACATAAAATTTTAAGCTAAGCATATTGGATTCAAGATCAAATTCCAGTACTTACTAGTTACATTATTTTTGAAAACTACTAAATCTTGTGCTACATTATTTTCTTTTGGTTTTCTTTGGTAAAATGATAATGGTAGGGATCTATCTCCAAAGGTTACTTTTATTAATAAATGTAAAGAATATTGAACAGATCCAGGCACATATTATGTGTGTATACATGATTTTGCTTAGTTTTATATGGGTTCTTTTAAATATAAAAATAATTTAAATATTTAAATTTAAATATTTTCTAATATTTAACCTTACATTTATTTTAAAAAAGGACTTAGTTATGATGAACTATCCTTTTAACTACCTTAGAGTATTTACATCAACATTTATATTGGTTATCTAAAGCTGCTATTAAATTATCAGCTGGTGGCTTAAACCAGTAGAAATGTATTTTTTCAGAGTTCTAGAGGATGGTAATTTGAAATAAAGGTGTTGGGCTGCCCACAGCCCCCTCAGAACCTCCAGGGAAATTCTCATTCTTGTCTCTTCCAGTTTCTGGTGGCTCCCAAGGTTCCTTTGCCCAATACTTTGTAAGTCTTATCCTCACATGACTTCCTTCTGCCCCAATCATTCTTCTTTCTTTATCCTGTGTGGATTCAGTGGCCACTCGAATAACCCAAGATGATCTCATCTCAACATCTTGAGCTTAAATCGAATCCACAAAAGACCTTTACCAAATAACATTACACTTATGATTCTTCAGTAGAAATATATTTTTTAGTCAACTAGAATGTTCATAATGAAGATTGTCTGTAATTAAAATTATTTGGATAATCTGTGTCAAGTTTTCATTTCTAAAACATACTTGTGTTTAAAAATGAGTTATTTTTCTTTCACTGCTTAAAGCAGTTTAAACTGCATGTAAATAAACTCTTCTTAAGGAAAAAACTTCCAGGAAATGGTTTGTCCTCTGTGCATTGTATTTATTAATTTTGGGGGAATTGTTTACCCAAATTTACTTCTTCATTTACTTATTGATAATGAATGTTACACAGGTCATTTATTTTGTGTTTGGTTTTGCTTAATCCCATTTTCTCAAAATCTTATGCAGTTTGTTCAAATTTTTCAAGTTCATTTACATTGACTAAAGAAAATGGTTTAATATTTTAATTCTTTTAGTTTTCTGGGCTCTATTTTCCATCTATCCTTTTATATTTTGTGTAACTGCACGAACTCCATTTTCAAATTGATTAGATGAAACTGTTTATGACTTTTGTTCCCTAGAAGGTTTTACCCACAGGACTCTTTAAACATGAAGGTTGTTGTTGGTGGATTTAGATGCAAATCAACATTGCAATAAAGGTTCCAAGTGAGGGTACCAAAGCTCCTTCCAGCATGGATTTATTGACAATAGCCTTTATGTCTTCAGAATATGGTGATAATGGGGCCCCAAAGCTTAGCGCTGTCTTTCCTTTCAAAAAGCCAAAGTTTCGTTTTGTTGATTTTGTATTTTTTATCTCAATTTCATTGATGTCAGTTCTGATTTTATTTTCTGTCTTCTACTGATTTGGGTGTTGGTTTGTTGTTCTTTTTCTAGAGCCTTGAGAAATGTAATGTTAGATTATTTATTTGGTACCTTTCTACTCTTTTGATGTATGAACTTAATGCTATGAACTCTTTTCTTAGAACCACCTCCATACTGTCCCAGAGATTTTATCACTATTCTTTTTTACTTATAAGAATTTTTAAAAAATTCTCTCAACTTTTTCTGCTATCCATTCATCATTCAAAATGTATCATTTAATTTCCAGGTGTTAGAGTGGTTTCTTTCTTTTTTTAATTTAATCTTATTTTTTATTTCTAATTTTATTTCATTACGATCTGATAGAATGCGTGGTGCCATCTTTACTTTTCATATTTGCTAAGATTTGCTTTGTGACCTAATATATGATTTATTTTAGAGAAGGATCGATGTGCTGCTAAGAAGACAGTGAATTCAGTTGCTGATGGATGAAATATTGTATAGATGTCTGTTAAATCCAAATTTTTATTTGTATTTTTTTAGTTCTATAGAATCCTTACTTAGCCTTTGTTTGGATGATCTGTCCAGTGATGAGTGAGGCATGTTAAAGTCACCCAGTATTATTATATTGTGGTCTATTTGATTCCTAATATTGAGAAGGGTTTGTTTGATGTACATAGATCTCCATTTTGGGGAATGCACTAATATTTAAAATCATTATATCTTCTTGATGTATGATTCCCTTTAAGCAGTATAAAGTCACCTACTTTGTCTCTTCTGATTAACTTTGGCTCGAAGTCCACTTTATCTGATATGAGAATAGAAACTCCTGCTTGTTTATAAGATCCATCTGAATGATGATTTTTCCCATCTTTCACCTTTAGTCTGTGGATGACTTTGCCTGTGAGGTAAGTCTCTTGAGACAGCCTTATATTTTAATCCAATTTTCCAACCTGTTTTTTTAAATTTATTTTTTACTTGTAGATG
The DNA here is from genome assembly GCA_028644305.1 of Xerus rutilus. Taxonomy (NCBI): domain Eukaryota; kingdom Metazoa; phylum Chordata; class Mammalia; order Rodentia; family Sciuridae; genus Xerus; species Xerus rutilus. The sequence continues at coordinate 7,259,587 of CM053408.1, read as the reverse complement.
GACACAAGACCTTTATTTTTCTTTACTTTTTATGTGATGCTGAGGATCCAACCCAGTACCTCACACATGCTAGGCAAGCACTTTACCACCGAGCCACAACCCCAGCCCCCCAACCTATATTTTTTTATTGATCAATTTATACCATTTACATTCAGTGTTATTACTGAGATATTATTTTTATTTCCTGTTATTTTGATTTCAATTTTTTTTTATTTCAAATGATCTAACTGACCATTCTTCTAATGTAATTTCCCTCTATGTTGGTTTTCATTTTTATTTTTCATTTCTTATTCATGAAATATCATATTGAGTGTGCTTTGTAGTGAAGGATTTCTATTCATGAGTTGTTTTACCTCCTGTTTATGATGAAAGACTTTTTATTTCATCTCCAATTCTGAAGTTTAATTTTGTCAGATATGGTATTGTTGGTTGGGAAATGTTTTCTTTTAGAGCTTGGTATATATTATTCTGAGACCTCCCTAAAAGGTCTGGGGTTTGAAATACAGATTGGTTTACTTCAAAATGTGGTAATATTTCTCTTGCAGCTTTTAAAATCCTATCCTTATACTGTATGTTGGACTTTTTATTATAATGTGTCTCAGAGCAGATCTATTGTGATTTTGTATATTTGGAGTCCTTTATGACTTTTGTATTTGAATTTTTCTCTCATTCTTAAGGTTTGGAAAATGTTCTGACATTTCATTGAAAAGACTGCCTCTTTAGCTTGTACTTCTGAACCTTCATCTATCCCAGTGAATCTTAAATTTGGCCTTTTAATGTTTTCTCAGATTTCTTGAATATTCTGTTCATAATATCTTAACATCTTTTCTTTATGGTTGATTTTATTTTGAAGATTATATACATTGTTTTCAAGGCCTGAAAACCTCTCTTCAAAGTGGTCTAATATATTGAATTTTTAATAGAATTGAATTTTGAATTTGGTTTATTGATTCTTTTCCAGGATTTCTGTTTGGTTCTTTTTCAGAATCTCTCTTTATTAAATAAAATTGATAAAACCTTAGCCAAACTAACTGAAAGCAGGAAAAACTCAAATTATAAAAATCTGAGATTATAAAGGACGTTACCACTAATGACAGTATTGACACTACTGAAATCTAAAGAATCGTCAGAAACTATTTTGAAAATTTAGACTCCAATAAGCTAGAATATCTTGAAGATATTGACAAATTCCTAGAGATATATGTCCTACTTAAACTGACTCACAAGGATATAAAAAACTTAAACAGATCAATTACAAGTAATTAAATTGAAACAGCTATCAAAATCCTTTGGACAAAGAAAAGGCCAGGATTGCACAGATTTGCCAACAAGTTCTAACAGATTTTTACTGAAGAAGCAATACCAATCCTCCTCAAATTATTGCATGAAATAGAAAAAGAGCGAACATTGTCATACTTATTCTATGAAGCCAGTACCACCCTGATACCAAAACCAGACAAGGGCACATCAAGGAAATAAAACTTCAGACCAATATCCTTGATGAATGTAGATTCCAAAATTCTTAATAAAATATTGGCAAACTGCATAAAAAAACACATTAAAAACATAGTGCTCCATGATCAAGTGTTTTTCATATCAGGGATGTAAGTGTGATTCAACAAACAGAAATCAATACATATGATTCACCCACATACAAAGACTTAAAGACAAGAATCACATGATTATCTCAATAAGGATAGAAGAAACTTATCTCAACATCATAAAGGCTATATGTAACAAATCCAAGGCTGACATTATTTTGAAAGGAAAAAAATGCTGAAAACATTTTCCCCAAAAACAGGAGGAATGACAATTTTCATCACACCTATTCAATGTAGTTCTTCACACTCTAGCCAGAGGGATTAGGCAAGAGAAGGAAATTAAAGAGATGTGAATGGGAAAAAATAAAAGCTCAAATTATCTCTATTTGCTGATGACATGATCCTATATTTAGAAGACCCAAAAACTTTCACCAGAAGACTTCTAGTGTTCATAAATGAATTCAGCAAAGTAGCACAATATAAGATCAACACTGTAAATCAATTATGTTCCTATACCCCAATGATGATTCTGCTGAAAAATAAATTAGGAAAACTAGCCCATTCAAAATAGGCTTTCACAGAAAAGAAAGGGGAAGTAGTAGGGATTGAATTAGAACAAAATATATTCCATGCTTTTATAATTATGTCAAAATGAATCCAATTGTTAGTATAACTAAAAAGAACCAAACAAATCTTTTTTAAAAGACCTAGGAATACAGCCCAAATAATAATAATAATAATAATAATAATAATAATAATAATAATAATAATAAAAACAAATAAAACTAAGCTCAACTCAAAGATAGTACACAGTAAGTTCTAAACTCTAGGTATTGCTGCTTCCAGAGCACTTATTCACCATTATAATCAGTATAAGGCCCACTTGGAAAAGAGAGGAGAGACTACATATTTCTTACCTGTGGTTTTGAGCTCAAGGCACTGTGATTTCATGAGATTGCTCAGCTCTGGGAGAGCAGATAGATTGGGTAAAATTTCCATGCTCAGAGCATAGGGAGGTAGTAGTTCAGTAGACCCTTAGAGTTTTATTTCTTTGTGTTCTTTGTGATCCTTATAGTTTATTTTAAACTATAAGGATCCACTAGGACTTTACTAAATTGCCAATATAGTTCAATCTTTGGGACATCAGAAAGACCCCTACTGATTAAGCTATTCTTAGTACCACTGAAGCTCTGTGGGACTTTTGAATACAATGCTTGTCCTGCCTCCAGCGTTTAAGAACAGCCACGACTGCTGCTGCTCTGACATCTCATCATCCTCATGAAATTGGAGAGACCCATCCCAATGGTGGCTTCTTTCAGGCTATAAAAGACTTGTAGAACAAAGTTCTTTATTAATGCTGGTGTTAATCTTACCAATGGACTTTTTCATGTCTGATGAAAGTTGTCCTACATACTACTTCTTGGAGACAGGAATTCATAATAAGGAGGTGAGTTTATGAGTCAGATAAGAAAAATCTATTTCAAAGTTTCTACCTTCCTGATCCTCTGGATGTTTATTTTTACATTATGTTTTTTAAAATTCTGGGATTCCAACTTTATTTAACCTAGGCTACTGTTAAAATTATCTAACCAGCTGTGCCACCTATGAGAATCAATCTCCAATTTGTGGGTTAAATATTAAACACAGCAGCCTTAGTAGTATATCCCTATGGATACATTGGGCTTGGCATTTCTCGCTGTGTTATATCTTGGAAGCCATTTTTATTCATTTCTCCCCATGGGTCTGTATGTGTACACTATCTTCTTCCTATTCAATCATTGCACTCTTTATCATAAACTATAACAATATCTACTCTAATCTTAGGTCTGGATACATAAAAGGAGGTACAGTTATTTTGATTAGAATCAGCATACAAATAAAAGTCGATGTCTGCCTTAAGGTCATTAACAAATCTTTAAGCAAATGGATTCCAGTTTTTTTTTCAGATAAGGAATGATAGTTATTTATGAGAAATTACAATCCACAGACTTTGGCATTTTAAGTATCTTGATCTTATCTGAATCCATCCAAATGGCCCTCTTTTCAATTTTCCAGGTGCCACTCTTTCCCCATCAATAACATAGTATCCATACAGAGACATGTCAAGGCTCTAAATTCAACTTGATTTGTAATTTTGCAATCTGAAAAATCTGATTTGTGTCATGGTAAGATGTCATTCTCTGGACCAAAAATGATAAAGGGTAATTTTTATAGCTGACTTAAAATCTCTGTCTTTTTCTGGACATGCTTTTAGCTTCAGATGTAAAGCCCTGAATGTGTGATATTCTACATAATCTTTCTTGTGTACAGTATGAAACAATCTTTCCCCTAATGCTAGGAATCATTACTCCTGTTGTAATATTCAATTTCAGAGCCCTGTGATCACCCATATTCTTGCTATGTGTAATTGAGAAGTTATATGTATATTAAAAGAGAAGAAATATTTCTTAAACTCAATAAATGTTTAGATAGTTATGATAATGTAACTATAGTCTCTTTGAAGTCTATATTTCATAAAATGGTTTAAAGTTGCATATATCCAGCTAAAATGATAAATTGTACTTTACATATATACATATATGTGCACATAAATATGCCATTGCAAAGAAGTACACATTACAATTTTCACTAAATTATAGGAACTAAAAATCAATTTTAGTCTAGTTATATGATTATCACTACCTTAAACATTAAACAAATTGATAACAAATATCAGGTTTACATTTTTGTGGATGTATTTTTCCTAGAATCCCTTGTAACATATCTGCATTAGTCAGGATTGTATCTGATAATCAGAAACAAGTCCAATATTTTAATCCAGAAAATATTAAACAAAAATAATTAGATGTTTTCATAATACTGAAAGTGTCAACAGCAAGATCAGAGACTGTTGCAACTTGTTTTCAGTTTTGTTACTACTCATTCCAAAATTGCAGGGAACTTTTAGTCAATGTCATAGTTGCCTTTAGCACTCATTCAGGAACTTTCTAGAGAGTTCTCAGAAGTTATTGCAAAGGTACACTATACCAAAGCCTGCACACACAGCTGTTTTTCTCTGCCTGTGGAACACTTCTAATCTGCCTCCCATATCTCACATGCAGGTCTCTCATTGGAGGAATTTCCACTGGAACAGAGATAACAAAGGACTCTAGGAAATGTAGTTCAGAGACTTCTAACCCCTGCAATGTAGAAGAGAGCATATAATGCTTTTGAAATGATGTTGCATGTCAATGGGTAAATGCAGACACATTTATTTTGGTGTCTGCAGATAATATCTAACTACCAGCTTCACTAAAAATTGAGTTATGCTGGGAATCAAATCTAAGACTAGTGCATGCTAGACAAGCTACTGTTGAGCTATATCTCCAGTCACCAGTAGCACAGGATTTTTAAAAGCACTTTATTAACACAGTTATGTAATTTCCTAGAGTAAATCATAATTTATTTAGCTATGTTTGTTTTAGAGCCAATCAATGGTCTAATATAAAATATAATATTTTCAAAACTCTAAGTATGTATAATATATAAGAATCTGTCCACATAGCTTTCTTTCAAAAAAGATAAATACTTGGTTTTATGTTACACATTTAGGACAAATGATTCATTGTCCTTGCATCAGATAACAAAATTCAACATAATTAAGAGGTAAACATATTAGGTCCAACTGGTGTTTAAAATTAATCATTTGCCAATAAACAACAGAATATCAAGTATTGCATCACAGAAACAAATGAAAAAAATGTTTCCCTATAAAATGCTATTGACAAACTAAAGCTTATATATACCCATCAGTGTCCAGTTATATAAAAGAATTATAAAATTTATACTAGATATAAAAAGGTCATTCAAGAAATTATAGAAGTTATACAAGAAGTCAGATATCACAGCATCAAATAAGGCATGTGGAACTTAATATTATACTTTGTTCAGATACATAATCAGAAATATGGATTGGAAATTTGAGTACCACCACATATTAATGAGTGTTTCAAAATAAATTTATAGATATTACATAGTGGTAACCTGAAAGGCAAAAGCTACCCAGAGAAACACTGCCCCAATTAATTGAGGCAGTCATGGAGCCTTTAGTGAAGATATTTATTCACAGGGGAGCAGCACTGACTATAATGCCTCTTCACAGAGTAAACTTCAGAGCTCAAGAGCTGGAGCCAAGAGTTCAACATAGCCATGAGTGTGACCCCTGGCAAGATGCTTAAAATGGGGGACACTTCACTTTCTTCATGTTTAAAATAGAAGCTGGGCACAGTGGTGCACGCCTGTAATCCGAGAACTTTGGGAGGCTAAAACAGGAGAATCACAAGTTCAAAGCCAGCCTCAGCAAAACAAGGCACTAAGCAACTCTGTGAGACACTGTCTCTAAATAAAAAAACACAAACTAGGCCTGGGGATATAACTCAGTAGTCGAGTAGCCCTGAGTTCAATCCCGGTACCAAAAAATGAATAAATAAATAAATAAATAAATAAATAAATAAATAATGTAGGTATATGTTTGTTATCCATTTCATATTGTTTAGATGAGGAAAAGTGGTTGTGACATTATTCCTATGCAGTGAGCTCACAACACAGTTAACTTGGTAATTATTAGGTGGTGGCTGCCATAGTAACAACAGTGGCTTGTGCTTATTATTTTCATAACTTAAAATTTTAGTACATAAAAAAAAATCTGTTTACTTGCACTGAAAAAAAGAATCTGTTACTTGCACTGAAAAAAAGAATCCCACTAGCAAATTGCTACCCTGAAGCTGTGTGGCCATTTCTGCAAAGCAGATAGGCTAGTTCTGAGTATCTAAGGAAACTTGTGAATCATTTCTCTTAAATGTGATATCTAATAGGCCTATCAAACTGGGCTAAAAAAGTTTACATTGGCTTTTCCAGATCTCAACTCTTCTCCAAGCAATGTTCACTGGAAACAAATTATTCACAAATCTATTCAAGAGTATGACAGAGAACAAAGTCAAAAGAGGAAAACAAAAACAGATGTTTCCATGGTTAGCATGCTTATGAGATCTTAGCATGAGTCATATAAAGTGCATGTTTATTTTCTTTAAGCTAGAATTAACTTTCTTCTTTACTGTATGTATGGAATAGAAGAGATTTCATATTTTGATAAAACAGGTCTTTGGATTTGGCTAGCCAAATATTTTATGTTCAAAATATTTTTCATTCTTAGAAATTTTCATGTAATTTAAGGATGACATCCAAATTGGTTTATAGCAAATACGAAGGGAAATTGACATGAGTGAAATAGTCAGAAAATAAGAGGGACTGTGATCAAAGCTCCTCTCCAAAGCAGACCCAGACAGTCCAGGAATCCTTTGACCCACCTCCCCAATCTTTACATGCTTTCCGAGTTCCAGCACGGACTCTTCAATTCCTGGAAAATTATCCAGAAAAATACAATGGAACAGAATTCACTCCAATATAATATCAATCACATAAAACCACCATTATTTTCTTAGTTCCCCAGTTCAGGAACTAAGCAGTCAAGTTCATCTCTTAATTATTCTAAAGGAAACTTAACACATTCTTTCCCAGTTATTATTTTTAAAATCCTGAGTTTTCTTGGAATTAATCCATCTCAATCATTCTCTAAACATCAAGACAGTGAAAAATTCCAGAAGGAGGTACATAAAATATTTAGCTTAATAATGGCCCAAAATTTACCAAATTTGCTAGGATTTGATTGGCCAAATAATCCAGTACAAATATTATAAAAGAGCCTTCTGAAATAAAAAAGAAATTTGATTAATAATACAGAAATTCTATAAGATAAAAAGTTAGTATTTTAAAAGGATCTAAAAATGGCTAATATCTGAATAGACTACTAAAAATAAGAGAAAAAAATTACCAAAATTATAAATGAAAGAGGGAATATAACTTCTGATTCCACAAATATTAAAAGGGTAATATAGTGATATGTTGGATGCTATGCCAATAAATACTATAATGCTATGCCAATAAATACTATAATCTTGATGAAAACTATAGGTTACTTACTAAATACAGATCATACATATTCACAAAGCAATGAGTAGAAAAATCTGAATTGCATCAAATTTATAAGAGAAATGGTACATATAATTAAAAATGTCTTCCCACAAAGAAAATTCCAGTTCCTATGTATCCACTGGTTAGCCACATCAGAATTTTAAGGAAGAAAATTATGTCAATCCTAAACAAACTCTTTCCAAACTGAACAGAAACAGACATTTTCAACTTATCATAAAGTTAGTATTTGTTTTCAAAATTAGGTAAAGAGATGCAAAAAAAATAAAGAAACAAAAAAGTTACAGATCAGTTTACCTCATGAATATAGGCAGATACAATAGATAATTTAGATATAATTTCTACAATTCAGTACATATAGATATCTCAATTTATCTTTCTATATACCTATATCCTATTTCCTGTTAGAGGATAATGATTTTTAAACTTGGAATAAACCTGTGTTCTTTTTAATCAAATACCCTCTCATGAACTTTTATACTTATATTTTTTTAGAAATCATATCTGATAAAATTATTTTGCTTCAGTTATTTATTAACCAATTTGTTCTAAATTATATTGAGTTCACTTACCATTAATGGAAATACATATTTTATATTATCAGCCTTGCATCATCTAAAACAGTTCCTCTTTGTAAATATGATAAATAAATGAATAATTGCTGATTTTCAGTCACAAATTGCTCTGTGATATATAGGATGCCATATGCCCTGTAGTTTTCAGAGCTGAATGGTGGTTTTTAACCATTTTCTAAAAAAAAAAATCCAAAACTATTTTGGAAATATATCAAAATGTTAATATTTAAATATAAAATGAATAATGAAGCATATAATAAATAGTTCAGGAACACAATAACTTCATAATGATAAAAATAATATCGTTATCTAATGATAACTACTGAATCAATATGAGACTTTCACAGAAGAAATATGCAACACAGATATTCCTTTGACAAAGCTCTTACCTCTGAGAACCAGAGAAGATAATCCTAATAAAATCATTCTTGGGCACCTCAGTGCCCTAACTAACCATGTAAGGAACAACAGCTATGGTAACAAAATATCAGTGATATTTTCACTTTCCAAACTTTGAATGTTTGTACTATACTGTAAAGGACTTATTTAGAGCAACTTTTTCGCAGTTATAAATGTAAGCATAATGAACACAACTCTCTACCCTGAACAAATCTTAACAACACCTTGGCAACACTGTAAACTTCTGGCATATGGTTCATTTACATGAAGAGCACCTCAGCAGAACGTTTTTAAATATCTTAGCCTCGAAGATGATAAGAAGACAAACAACCTGGCCCAAGAGGTGATTAATACCATTGTAGACAACTCTGATTGATTGTTCAGAATATGTTCTTCTGTCGAATTTCTCTTGGTAAAAAACCCAGTGCAAATAAAATCTCTTTTTTTTTTGTCATTTTGAATATTTTTAACAACTTCATTTCCTTGGGTAAAATAATTAGTGCATTATAATTAGCATATATCCTTGGTTGACTACCATGAAAATAAAGTTAGTGCACACTTTCAGAATGTAAACTACTATAATTTAATCCTGTTTTTGTTTCTTTAGTCAGCAAGTATGTTCAAGCATAGAAAAAATGAAAAAGCTAGCAAATATATACAGACATATAAAAATATTGACAAGTACATATTTTATAATTAAGAAAGTTATTTCAGCCATGATTAGAAATTACTACTTGTTGTTTATAAAGATATCTCTGATTCTTATATGATATCATAGATTAATTTTACTACACTGTACACTACTAAATAGCTTTAATTGTATATTTACCCATAGCATTGAATATATCAGCTCTTTGGACTACATTTGCAAAGCTGCATTTGTTTCAATTTTATAAACTCAAAAGCAGTTTACAGAAATAACTGTGTTGCAATATTACTTCTGATATTTTGTTTCTTTATTTTCACAAATAATTCAATCAGCTCTCAAAATATCTACATTGTCCTTAATATTGAATCTATGTATCTCTATTTGTGTTCAATATGTGAAGACTAATATGTGAGCCTGCAATAATAAATCTATTCTTCCATCTTAGCAACATAACATGAATATATGTTCTGCCAAGGTAAACTACCATACTATAACTACTCTATTTAGTCCATTGTGTTAGAAGATGAAATAATAAATATTAAATCAATTTCATGTTCTCTGTATTCTAAACTACTAGTGGTAGAAATAGGCATGTGAGCAGACAAAATGATGTACCAAGACTTGCATGATTGTGAGTAACAGAGATCCTCAAATATAGAAGCTTGAATGATTCCACCTATTTTTCTCTCATGTAACCTTCTAGAGGTGAACAATAAAAGAGAGGAACTGTATTATCCTCAATATGCAGCTTCTTTCGGTAATTCCTAGATGGATGGTCCAGTTGTCATTAATTCCAGTTTTAGAAGTTTCAGAGAATAGTAAGCATAACATGAATGATACGCAAATCACATCATTCTGGGACTATGTTTAGAAAAAAAAATTTGTTTCAACAATTTTATTAGTACCCCAAAATGGTAAATTATGTAAGTGCATAAATTTTTCAATTAAGAAGATGAAAAAAAAATAAAACCTGGTACATTGAAAGAAATAAACCAATGAGGAACTTACTGAGATTTTGTCTCAAAGTGTAAGTAAAAGTTATTTGATATCATTTGTGAGAAAGCACAGATAAAGTGTAAGAGATTATAATCTATAAAGGGAGGGAGATAGTAATGATTTGAAAGTCTCACATATTCTGTTTTTTCCCCAGAAAGCATTTTAAAGTTCATTGCAAGAGGAAGTAGAATTTTAGCAAAAAGTAATGACTTTGGGTACCACTCACACCAACTTAACTCCAGCTACGAATGGAATGACTTCAACTGTTGGTGTCAGATGACCTCATCAATTGATGGAGTTAGGTTGGAATGAGTAGCACCCAAAGTATCTGAGTAGGCATGTTTGCTACTACGCGATGCAAGTGATGCAGTAGGTACTATGCAAAATCTGTCAAAGTAGAGGAACTTTGTGAATAACCTTGGCTTTCCCTTAAAATCCTAAAATCTTCACATAATATGGAAGTGCCACACAATAGGTGTAAAGATGAAGATGACATACGATAGCCTTAAGAAGTTTTAATGCAAACCTAGACTGTGTCCAACTGCTCCACATTTAATGTTTCTGTTTGCTAGAACAAACAAACAGATGAACTTAATGTTCTGTGGAGGATAACATTATCTAGACCCAATATAAGTTGTCACAGTTTATATGCAGCCTTCAGTCAAAATTTATGAGGCATTTTGAAAATACACACTTAAATTTTTTAAAATAAAACTAAAAGTTAAAAAGAAAGTAGAAGTACCAGTATAGTTTAATCAGATATTAGTATAAAAATATAAATTTTTTTTCAGATGATTCCTTTTAAATGACCATAACAATACAAACACAGAAGAAGAAAGGTAATGGTGAATTTTAGCAGAGACTGTCAATAAAAATAAGAAGTCAAAGAAAAGTTCCAGAAACATATGCATGTATATTAAAAGTAAAAATAAAATCCAATAGGTAGTGCTGACAGCAGACTAGACACACTAGGAAAAACTATCAGTAAAGTGAGAGACAGAGCAAAGGAAAATATCTAGGCAATAGCATAAAGAGAAAAAATTGGAAAACTGCAAGCCAAAACTGCAAGCAGGCTAACAGGACATGAAGAAAGTTCTAAAAAACGTATAATTAGAGTCATAGAAGGGGGAAAAAAGACAATGAACAAGAAACTTGACGGAATATTATCTGAGAATATTTTTGAAAATGACAAAAGACATTGATCACCAAATTGAGATGCTGCTTGAATCTCCTTGAGCTGGTGGCCTGCCTTATCCCCCATCACACAAAACAGTGAACGGGCTGAGCCAGCTTAGGCCACCAGAACAAAGTGCAAGAACAATGTAAGAATGAACAGATAATGAAAAGGAAATATATACACTTAATGAAATAAATTAATCCATCCATCAATAATATGTTCAGGGGCTCGGGTTGCAGCTCAGGAGTATGGCACCTGCCTAGCATACATGAGGCCCTAGGGTCAATCCCTAGCATGGCAAAAACAAAACAAAATAAAAAATAAAATGAAATGAAATAAAAAAAAAACACCTCAGAATAGGTCGCATTAAGGAATATGTGCTTATTAAGTAATATGCACCCATAAAATTACACATACAACACACACATAATCACACACAGCAACACAAGCACATGGTAAGACACAAATAGTACAAAAAGAAGGTACCATAGACTGGATGGCTTACAAACAACAGCTACAGAATAAAAAGAGAATTGGATTGCAAATATTAAACAGGAAATGAGGGGCATATAGCATCTTTTGAAGTTTGTAGTACATGCTTATTTATAATGCTGGCCTGGGTGCAGTGGTGGAAAGAGCTAGCCAGGTCAAATCCTATTCATTGAGGGCTCTACCTTCAGGACCCAGCACCTTTGCAAGGGTTTCACTCCAAATCAAACCTACACATTAAGCATTATATTTTAGTATACCAACACAATGGTTGTGTCTTTTGGAGAGACACAACCATTCAACCCATACCACCATACAACTTCCTTTATCTTTTACAATACGATCTATAAATGCCTTTATATTTTTAAATTCTTTGTTTTCTCCTTTATGATATTTTGTTCTGATATTTTCCTTTGTAAATGCATAAATTCTTTTCAGATCTCTGTCTTAATTTTTCAGTTTTAAACAGTCTTTATGACCTCTTGCTAGAATAGTTTAGAAATGTTAGTCCTCACATTTTCATTCATCTTTTTTTCTCTCAAAAATTTTAATATTACTATTTTAATTTCTTAATATTTAACATGTGCATCTGTTTAGTCTTATTTCTATATAGAAATGGATTTGGTATCAAGCAGAAAAGAATTTTTAATGCTTAGTTCCTCAGCTCCTGAATTATTTATTTTTATTCATCACTTATGTGGTTGGATTTAAAAATAAAGTAGCTTTTTTCAAGACAGTATTATATATGCTAATTCTCCTGAAACATTTTAAGATAGCTTTCATATTACCTTTACATAAGAAGTGAAATTTCATCCAGATAATTCACAACAAGAGCAAAAGATGAGTGTTAGGAAAGAGACAGAACAGAATATAAAGAATGTCTCAGGCAATGTATCTAACAGAGGTTGTGGAAATTTAGGACATTCTGGAAGTCTGTGTCATATGTTGGGATTTCAGTGGCCTGGGGCATGGATTAAAGAAGCTATGCATGACCTAGCATGCAGTGACTTTATCATACCATTGAATTTGAATTAAATAGAAAAATAATTCACTTCATAGAAGATATTAACAACTTTTAACTCAGTAAAGAAGCTGATATCAATGTTTTCTCTTTGTCTTTATCACTAACTTTCCTTGCAAAATATTGTGGTCAGGGAAAAAATTAAATGATCTATAAAATTTGATCTTATGATATCTAGATAAATTCTTGTGATATAATCTGCATCAAAAAATATTTGGATTTCTTGATTCAGATAATAACACATTTGTAGAGCCACACTCCATTGATTCATTAAGTTTGGGTTAGTTATAACCCTCAAACATTTAAGAAATTCCTCTGCAGAGAGATTTCCATTTGTGTAATATGAATGCACACTAACTTACATTACTTTTAAAACAACGCTAACACCATCCATTTTTACTTACTAGAAATCCAGTTGGACTGAAGGTGGAACACATAGAAGGAACTTTGAAGTACTGTGCTAGATTTTCCACAAGCTTAAATGTGTGATCATGAGCAGACAGTCTCTAGCAAGAAGGCAAACAACCGTATTGTGCTTCCCCAGTTCTTGCTTAAGGGGTCACTAAGTGTGATAGTGGGGTGCCCAGCACAGTGTTAATTGGATGTGAAGTTCTCTGTGGTGCACTGACATTTGTAGGAAAAGGTGTGTAATAAAGATATCTATCTTTTACATGAGGCTTCCTGCTTAGATATATGATTTCTGAATTTTTTCTAATACAGATGCTTGATTTGTATTTGGCCTGCGTGTGTTTTGTATCCAGAACTATGCAATGAACGTTTTTCTTGTGTTATTCTGTTTTTTTTCCCTCTTAATTTATGTTATGATTTTATTAAAACCAAAAGACTAATCAGGACAATGACCTCTCCTCTGCCAATTCCTCCTGGGAAAAAATTATTATCCCTTAAATTGCTTCTAGAAAGGTTCGCTGCACAGGGAGGTAAGTTCCTGAATGACTGATTAATGGGAGGCAGGGACTCTGTGGAGAACATATTGTATTACCAAGCAGATCGGAAAATGTGTGCTGAATTATTGTTATGGTAATTTTCCTCTGCTGAATTTATCTTGGTGTTAAAAATAATAAAAATCTTGAATAGGTAGAATAATTACATTTAACTGTTGTAATTAATAAATTAATTTTAGAAAATGATTCATACCAGGAATGAATTATAATGATTGAAGTATAAATCTTTGTGCTAACACTTTCTATAATCTTTTAACAAATTGTGTCTAAACTGTTAAGAATATTTTTCTGGCATAACTAAGCTTTTTTGTAATTTGCTTTTGATGCTCATAGCTACCCAATTTTAATATATATTCAATAACCAATATCTGTTTATTTTAAATATTTAGAAACAATTTCATTGAAAACAAGGACAATTTTGATTCACTATATGCCCCAGATATACGTCAGAGCTGCACATGCACAGGTTGTTCTTGATGTACCACATGTAAACCACTATCCAGAGAAGGATTTTGTTGTTTATCACCAAAGATTGGAGAAACTTCTGAAAGACTTGGGTGACTATAACTCACTAATCTCAGTTTCTCCCAAAATCCCATGTTAATTTTAAACAAAATCCATAAACTAGCCAAGAAGCCTTTACAATAAATTGCTTCTGGCTCAGAATTTTATTTAAGAATATTTTGGTAACTGTTGAATAACTTGCTGTGAACACTGATATGTTAAAATGTCTGAATATTGATTTGTTGAAATGTCTTAACATTACCCCAAAGGCTGTGAGAATTTTTGGTGAGTGACTGTTGGGAACACCATAAACTGGAACAAGAGCAACTCTAGGTGAAGGGAAGCAAAGGTCTCCATCCTGGATGTCACTGTATTCCCAAAGCCATCGTTGAACTTCCATAAAATATACAGCAAATGCACATTCTATAAAAAAAAGTCATTGTGTAGTAATCAAACAATACAGAAACACATATTTTAGGATTATTAAAGTGCTCCAACACTTTAAACATTCTTCCATTATTCCAAGCATTTCCACAATGAGCATTCCAAAGACAAGTGTCATCTTGGAAACCATATATAAGAGTAAACATTGAAGAAAATATAAGCGCTGCTACAATGTGACCTTAAGGTAGAAAATAATAGTCTAATTATTTATTTATTTTATTATTATTTTAAATTTTATTTTTCTTGAAACAGTAGAATGCATTTCAATTCACAGTACACATATGGAGCACAATTTTTCATTTCTCTGGTTGTACACAAGTTAGAGTCACACCATTCATATCTTCATACATACACCGAGGATAATGATGTCCATGTCATTTCACCATCTTTCTTATCCCCATACCTCTTACTTTACCCTCCTTCCCCTTTGCTCTATCTAAAGTTCTTCTATTTCTCCCATGCTACCCACCCCTACCCAGTTATAGATCAGTATCCACTAATCAGAGAATACATTTGGCCTTTGTTTTTTGGGATTGGCTTACTTCATTTAGCATGATATCCTCCAACTCCATCCATTTACCTGCAAATGCTATGATTTTATTCTCTTTTAATGCTGATTAATATTCCATTGTGTGTGTGTGTGTGTGTGTATGTGTGTGTGTATGGCAGTTTCTTTAACCATTCATATATTGAAGGGCATCTAGGTTGCTTCCACAGTTTATGCTGTTTTAAAGTCTTCAGGGAATAGACTGAGGAGTGGGGTAGCTGGATCAAATGGTGGTTCCATTCCAAGTTTTCTAAGGAATCTCTATACTGCTTTCCAGATTGGTTGTACCAATTTGCAGTCAGTGCCACCAGCAGTGTATGAGTGTGCTTTTCCCCCAAATCCTCACCAACACTTATTGTTGCTTGTATTCTTGATAATTGCCATTCTGACTAGAGTGAGGTGAAATTTTAGAGTAGTTTTGATTTCCATTTCTCAAATTGCTAGAGATATTTGATACTTTTTCATATATTTGTTGATCAATTGTATTTCTTCTTCTAAGAAGTTTGTTCAGCTCCTTAGTCCATTTATTGATTGGGTTATCTTTGTTTGTTTTTATTTTTTGGTGTTAAGGTTTTTGAGTTCTTTTTTTTTGGATATGGCACTTTAATCTGCAAAGGGAATTAATATTTGAATTTTTTCTTATTCTGTATCTTTTTCTTCACTTTACAAGACAACTTCATTTCTTTCCTTTTTTTTTTTTTTTGGAGCACAACTTTTTATTTCTCTAGTTGTTTGTGATGTAGAATCACAAAATATATGCAGTCATACATAAAACTAGGGCTATGATGTCCATCATATTCCACCATCTTTACTGTCCCCCTGCCTCCTCCCTGCTCCCACCCCTGTGACCATAGTTCCTCCATTCTTCTCATGTTCTCTCCCACATTATGGATCAGCATACACTTATCAAAGAGAGCATTCAGCACTTGATTTTCTGAGATTGGCTTACTTCACTTACCATGATATTCTCCAACTCCATCCATTTACCTGCAAATGCCATAATTTTATTCTCTTTTATTGCTAATATTCCATTGTGTATATATACCACAGTTTCTTTATCCATTCATCTATAGAAAGGCATCTAGGTTGGTTCCACAGTTTAGCTATTGTGAACTGAGATGCTAGAAACATTGAAGTGGCCGCGTCCTGGAGATACATGCTCCATCTGATGGGTGTGTGGTAAAAATTTGCTCCCAAAATGTAGGCTCTCTCTTCATCTCATTGACTCTTTCTTTTGCTGAGAAGAAGATTTTCAGTTTGAATCTATCCCACTTATTGATTCTTGCTTTTATCTTGTGCTTTAGGAGTCTTGTTAAGGAAGTCAGTGACTAATCCAACATGATGAAAATTTGGGCCTGCTTTTTCTTCTGCTAGGCGCAAGTTCTCTGATATAATTCCTAGATCCTTGATCCACTTTTAGTTGAGTTTCATGCATGATGAGAGATAGGAGTTTAGTTTCATTTTGTTGCCTATGGATATCCAGTTTTTCCAGCACTATTTGTTGAAGAGGCTCTTTTCTCCAATGTTATGATTTTGGCACCTTTGTCTAGTATGAGATAACTATATTTATGTAAGTTTGTCTCTGTGCCTTCTATTTAATACCATTGGTCTACATGTCTATTTTGGTGCCAGTACCATGCCATTTTTGTTACTATAATGTTGTAATATAGTTTAAGGGCTGATATTGTGATGCCTCCTTCACTCTTCTTGCTAAGGATTGCTTTGGCTATTCTGGATCTCTTATTCTTCCAAATAAATTTCATGATTGCCTTTTCTATTTCTATAAGGAATGATGTTGGGATTTTATTTGGAATCACATTGAATCTATATAGCACTTTGGGTAGTATGGCCATTTTGACAATATTGATTCTGCCTATCCAAGTGCATGGGAGATCTTTCCATCTTCAAAAGGCTTCTTCAGTTTCTTTCTTTAGTGTCCTCTAGTTTTCATTGTAGAGGTCTTTCACCTTCTCTTGTTAGATTGATTCTCAAGTATTTTATTTTTTCTGAGGCTATTGTGAATGGGATAGTTTTCCTAATTTCTCTATCTGAGGATTTATCACTGATGTATAGAAATCCATTTGATTTATGGCTGTTGATTTTATGTCCTGATACTTTGCTGAATTTATTAATTAATTCTAGAAGGTTTCTGGTGGAGTTTTTTGGCTCCTCTAACTATAAAATCATGTTGTCGGCAAATAGTGATAGTTTCTGAGTTCTTCTTTTCCTATTTGTATTTCTTTAATTCCTTTCACTAGTCTAATGGCTCTGGCTAGAATTTCAAGGGCTATGTTGAATAGAAGTGGTGAAAGAGGGCATCCCTGTGTTGTTCCCATTTTTAGAGAGAATTCTTCTAATTTTTCTCCATTTAGAATGATGTTGGCTTTGGGTTTAGCATAGATAGCTTCTACAGTGTTGACGTATGCTCCTATTATCCCTAGTTTTTCCAGTGCTTTGAATAAGAAAAGGTGCTGCATTTTGTCAAATACTTTCTCTGCATCAATTGATAAAATCATATGTTTCTTATCTTTAAGTATATTGATGTGATAGATTACATTTATTGATTTCTGTATGTTGAAACAAACTTGCATCCCTGGAATAAACCCCACTTGATCATGGTGCACTTTTTTTAAAATATGTTTTTGTATGCAATTTGCCAAAATTTTATTGAGAAGTTTAGCATCTATGTTCATCAGGGAGACTAGGCTGACGTTCTCTTTCCTTGATATATCTCTGTCTGGTTTTGGTATGAGGGTGATACTAGCCTTGTAGAATGAGTTTGGAAGGGTTCCCTCCTTTTCTATTTCATGGAATAATTTGAGGAGTATTCGTACTAATTCTTCTTTGAAGGTCTTATACAACTCAGCTGAGAATCTGTCTGGCCCTGGGCTTTTCTTTGTTGGTAGGCTTTTGATGGATACTTCTATTTCCTTGCTTGAAATTGATCTGTTTAAGATGTATACCCCCCTGGTGTAGTTTAGGCAGATTAGATGCCTCTAGAAATTTGTCAATGTCTTCAAGGTTTTCTATTTTACTGGGGTATAAATTTTCAAAACAATTTCTGATTATCTTTTGTATTTCGATAATATCTGTTTTGATAATTCCTTTTTCATCACAAATTTTAGTAATTTGAATTTTCTGTCTTCATTAGGGTGGCTAAGAGTTTGTCAATTTTATTTATTTTTTCAAAGAACCAGCTTTTGTTAATTTTTTCAATTATTTCTTTTTCTTTTAATTTTATTGATTTCAGCCCTGATTTTAATTATTTCCTGTCTTCTGCTTCTTTAGGTGGTGTTTTGTTCTTCTTTTTCTAGTACTTTGAGATGTAGTGTCAGGTCATATATTTATTGACTTTTTCTTCTTTTAATTAATGAGCTTAATGCAATGAAATGTCCTCTTAGTACTACCTTCATAGTATCCAGAGATTTTTATACATTGTATAAGTGTTATTACTTATGTCCAAGTAGTATTTATCTCCTCCCTGATGTCTTCTGTTATCCATGCATCATTCAATAGAGTATTATTCAGCCTTAAACCATATAGCACCTAATAAGACATTTATGGTTTTGTCACAATATACAGAAATGGTGAGTTCAGTTATTATCTATAATATAAATAGTAGATTTGCAAAAGGGTCTGCAGTTTTTGATGGTAGACAGAGAGAACTGGGGGTGGTGGGGTGTAAGATAAGATGTTAAGGAGGTAGGAAGTGAGGATGTATAGTTATTAGATCTTAGGAAGCATGAAAGAGTAATCAAAAGAAGTTGACTAATAGCAGGAGGAAAAAAAAAGAAACAGATTTTGGAGAGACAAGTAAGTGGGAAGAAGAGTACAAAAAAAACCCATAAAAATTAAGAAAAATTTAAAAGTATAAAAATAGAGGGAAAAAAGCATACAATGCAAGTGTAACATATTATTCAGACACCCCAGTCCTCAGTAGCCTAATGAATAAAAAATACTTGTTAGGAATGTGAGGGCAGGAAAAGAGAGAGAGAGAGAATAGAGGGGAAAAAAGATAATAGAAAAGAAATCTCAGCATAAATTAAAGGATTGTTTCTAATGGAGTTCAGTGTCATTTTTACTTCCCTTCTCATCCAGTGAGTGGGGTTGTCTATTGCTTGCTGGTAACTCTACCCTCAGGATGGTGAAGGTTATTTGGGTAGGAGGGTTGGTCTTGAAGGCAGAACTCCTGGAGGTGGGGTATAGCACTTGCCAGTTCCCATTCAAAGACTGCACCCCAAAGATCTCCTTCAAAGCCCACTCATGTGATGTGGTTGCCTCATCATATCTCCTTATATCATCTTTAGACCTCACATTTCTTAGTCTCTAATTTAGTCTCTAAACTGTATCTCCCTTCCTCCCTCTCTTTCTACTTCCCAATCATGAACCTCTCTCTCTGGATGTCTTGTGGGCTGTGCTCTGGGGTCTGTGCACTTATCATGGAGAGCTGTTTTGTGTAGAGCAGATCAGGACCAGGCTTTTGCAAGCTACAGACTGGCCACATAGCTGCAAGCACTGTGCCAGGGTTAGTGGCTGCAGGGGAGAGGAGAAAGTTGGGGGACTTATGTACCTTGATATTGCTTCTGGGCCCCAGCCAGTGTTCCAAGCTAGAAGTTGCCCCAACTAAAGATGGTGATAGCATAGCATGGATAATCCAAGATGGCAACAAAATTTCCCCAAGATGGAAATGGCTGCTTTCAGAGATGGAGTGTTAGGGCAGGCTGGGCAGTGACATTGGGCAATGGGTTCAGAGATGCAACTCTGGCATGCAATCTTGTGGCAAGTGGCTGTCTCCAGACCCTGTCCAGTGTCCCCAGGTGCAGGCTACCACATGAAGGAGATTATTGAAGCAGTTGTAATGGCCCAAAATGGAGCAACTAGAGGAGCCTCATGCTGGTAGATGGGGGTCCACATGGGAGGAGCAGCCAAGGGTCCTGCATGGGTGGGTGGCTAAGGGTCCTGTGTGGTGTGTGGGCTCTGATACTGGAAGACCTGCATGGGAGCAGATCCTGTGTGGGTGAGCAGCTGGGTTCCTGGGCAAATAATGAGGCCAAGGGACACGCATGGGCATGAATTCATGCTTCCTATGTAGGAGCAGCTGTCGGGGTCCTCTAAAAACTCTCAGAGAAACAGTATTCCCACTGCTTAAATCCCAGGTCATGGAAACACAAGGAATGCAACCTCCCTCTAGGCCACCATCTTGGATCTTCCTCATTATTTATTGAAACAATGTGTTCAGGCAACCGAAGAAGAGTTTGAGTATCAACATGATTTTTCTCACTGCCTCCCTTCCTTCTCCTTCTTTTCTTCCTTTTATTTATTTTGTCCTATTGTGGTTATTCTTTGAATGTTTTTCTACTAACTCCAATTCCAGTGCTGCACTATGCCTGATTTTTCATCCTTGAGACCTGACAATTTTGTGTATCAATGAATAATTAATGTTGAAAGAAAAGCCAATAAACCCAATACCAGTTGAGACTTTATTTTAAAATAACACCCTCCTCTTCTTGACTTTAGCAAAAACAAATCTATCTTCTTAATGGTGTTTTAAGTAGATTAAAAGATTCAAATTAAAATTAGAAAAAGTTTTAAAGATCAAATAAAAAACTAGTAAGTATATAATTAACTTATCTCTATTAAACCCATTCCACCTATTTTTTTCTCACATATTCATTCCTAAGAACTAGCACTAAATATCTTGAGTATTAAAGGGAAGTAGAAAAAGTAAACTAACGTCCATCAGAGAAGATGTCAGTTAGTGCCTAGCTGTCCAAATGTTCATTTCAGAGCAGTCATAATTTAATTATACCCTACACAAGTTCAAGCACCTCTATCTACAATACAAGCTAAGAGACCAACTATCCTTAGCATAATTTATTTCTTGAAGAATGTTCAGTGTGGCTGGATTCCATAACAGAGTGCACTTTGTTTTGTTAAAAATATTTCTGGAGAAATAGTTTATCTTTCTAGCATTTGTTCATACTGAGTGATTTCCTGGAACTGCAGATTCACACAAACACAACTGCTGCTGGTATTATGTTGACCTTACATCATGTTTCTCTGAGGCTAACTTTAATACTTTGTACATTGCCCTTGTGAAGATAAAAGATTGAATATGATCAACATACTTTTCTAATACATTAATCATGCTAAATATTTTATCTGTCTCAGTCTTCAATTTATAATATTAATTATTACCAAAGGCACTTTGAAAGTTAACGTTTCTGTTTCCTATTTCTTGACTTTTTAAAAACATATCTTTTTACCTAAACACTTTGAATAAGGCATAGTATAATCTATTTATAAACCTATAAAATTGAGTATCAGATTTTTGAAAGATACTTTCCATAGGTAAATTTTGTGACATAAAATTGAAATTATCATATTATGAACTGGATATTTGGCAGTTCACAAGGTTGCCTGATTCATCAAATAGATTTTT
The DNA here is from genome assembly GCA_028644305.1 of Xerus rutilus. NCBI lineage: Eukaryota > Metazoa > Chordata > Mammalia > Rodentia > Sciuridae > Xerus > Xerus rutilus. Next base: position 7,237,814 of record CM053408.1, on the reverse strand, counting down.
CATTCCTTTTTCTACAGTTCTCTGTTGGGTCAAACAGGGCTGCATCATGTAAGGTGGCCAGTGTCATGATGTGGACCCTACATATTGTATCTCACCTTTCCACAAGAGAGCTTTGCTTGTTCTTACATCCCAGGAGGGCATTGGAGGAGAGAGAGGGAGGCACACAAGGGTCTTGGGGTTTAGGTTCAGAGTTGATTTATCACATCCACTGCATTCTGTTGGCTAGGACAGCCCAGATGCAATGATGGAGAAAACAGCTTTTTGGGAGCACACCCAAAATCTTAATGCAAAGAGCATGGATAGAAGGGGTAAAAAAAATTGAAAAAATTACTACTAATAATTTTAAAACACTAATAAGAGAGAAAGTAAAGCTGATGAGCAAGAGAAATACATTTAAAATGCTATCTTCCCAGCTAACTTTAAATGTGGATTGTGACTTTTGTAGTTAAGGTCCTGCTTAACCCTTTGGTTTAAGTCTAATGGCCAGCTCGGCTTTATAAGATCCCACATTAAATTCTTACCACAAAAATATTTAATAAAACAGTACCTTATTCCCAGTAGTATTGTCTTTCTTCACTGTTACTCCATGAAGACCCCTATCAGGGCTTTGAAAATGTGGCTGTTTCTTTGCCATGGGCCACTAAAACTGAAGACCTAGTTCTAACATTGATTGAAAGATCCATTCTAAACATGTGCAGACACTATAGACACTATAATTTTTCTAATGCTTTTATAAAAGTGACTTTTTTATATCTACCTCAGTAAATTATGTACCTATCTTGTGTTTTTTTTCAAGCTAGTAAATTAATTTTATCAATTAGCAATCCAGAGAAATTATAGGCACTTTAGGGAGGTCTGGCATAGCAATAAGTTTTAGTCAAGCACAAGAGTGAGTGACCACTATTATACTGGAGATTGAACCTAGAGGTGCAATCACTGAGACACATTCCCAGCACATTTTAGTTTTTATTTGAAAGAGGGTCTCACTAAGTTGCTTAGCGCCTCACTAAGTTGCTGAGACTGGCCAAGAACTTGTGATCCTCCAGCCCTAGCCTCCCAAGTTTCTAAGATTACAGTCATGCATCATGGCACCCAGTTCTGCAATGGTCTAATGGTCTCTGTAAAATTATATGCAATTAATATTTTAAATAGGCATTAAATACAAATTAAGATAAATAAAATATATTTCAATGTGTCATTTTATTACATCTGAGGACAAAATAAGTAGTATCAGACTTAATTATATAGAAACAGGGAAAGCATTGTCAATGTAATGGTAAGTGAATTTTACTTTTAGGCTATAGAACTACACATTTTTCATTACTTAAAAAGGATGTTGAGGAAATACACTAATGTAAGTTTATTAAAAGAGATTGATATTTTGAAGACCATGTTAGTAATTCTGACTTCTGCTTCAATGTTTTCAAAGCAATTACTTATTTATTCCAATACCAAAAATATAAATAAAAGTGTTTAATAGCTTCATTTGTAATTCTGTGCTTTGTATGTTTAATTAAAATATCATGTGCGATATCTAAATTCATTGTGAACACCATCTTAAATAAATTTAATAGCTTTTTTTTTCCCACAGAGGATATTAGCAAAACTTGAAAAGAACTATGCATTTTGCCTTAGTTAAGCATAATGGCATAATCCAAATAGATCACCATTTTCTTTATAGGCTAGTAAAATCAAAATCCAGCTGACATCGTGGATTATTATTCATCACTGGGGTATTAACCAATATGAAATAAGACAATCTAAATTTCTAATAAAATAGAAGTTCCAGTAACAACAAACAGAACTGCAAGAAAGGCATTTAGCAAAGTCTTTAATTCACTTGCTGCCCGTGCTATTCTATAAACTAGACAATAATCTATATTATGGAGTAAACTTGGTCACTCATAATATTATTAAATTGTATTTACATATTTCCACTGAAGTGTAAATGATATATTATATGGAAAGCAAAGACAAACAGGACTACTTACCCAAAATAAAAATAAATTTTGTAATTTGCAAAACCAAAGATAACCCAAAATAATTGAATAGAAGTAATGCAACAGAATCAAATATTTAAATTAAAATGGAACTTATAAATTCTCATGTGATTTATTATTTGCATATATATATGTATTTTATTTTATATTCTGATAAATGTATTATTCTTTATGTTCTTATACTCCTGAATACATCTGGCAATTAAACAATATTATGTTTGAACTGGTTTTTACCAACAGTCACAAAATCTGTGGCTCATTAGGTTTTTTAGACTCAGGGAGAGTTCAAATGCAACACAGTGAACCAAAAAAGTACATTAATTGTGTACAGAAATTTTATATTTCTCTTGGTAGTTCTTTCCTTCATAGTTTCTGGCTTGTACATTGCTAAACCATTGAATTTCATCAAAAGCAATTTTATGTACACACATCTCTCCATGGCACTGGAGAATCTAGGAAATATGATGAAGTTTCCAGCTCATTCATGTTGTGCAGTAACTCACTCTTTACATTAATTGCTCTCGAGATTGTAAAATTTGTAGCTAACTGTAACCCAACTCAAAAGCTAATCATAAACTGATTGAAATGACACAAATTTAAAATCCAATACTTTATTTTTAAGAATAATCAAAATGGCATTTCTGTGCATTATTCTGTGCAATAATTCCAAGCATTATTGTGTCTTGTAAATTTAGACACTTTACAAATATAAAGTTAACAAATATATAATATTTGAATTGTTAGTATACTTGTGGTGTAGCTACCAAATGTAACCTTCTCACCTGGCTTCTGATAAACTAGAGTTTGTTAGAATCCAAAACTTGTATTTTCCTAGAGTGTAATAGCACAATATATAAAATCTAAACAATTGTAAAGGGATTGAATATAACATTATACATGTTATTAATAGATGATTACATCATAGATTATGCATACCGTGAAAGAGAAGTGGAACTTATGCCTCCTCCCTGGACCCATATGTGGCTTGTCTCCTCATCTACTGCTTTCTTCAGAGCAAGTAGCAATGCATAATTGTATCTCAGTCAGGTCCATGATATCTCTTTACATCAAGCAGCTAAGCACTACTTACTTATATTCTTATTTCTAGAAAGAAATGTGAAGCTAATTTGGAAAAGATATAATATTTCCTTCTATATTATTCAAAAGTAACTCATAGTAAAACATGTTCAAAGAAACTATATGGTGACTATTGTATGCTTAGTTAGACTGTGAGAATTTACAGAGTAGATATCATGTCATATTTATCAAAAAACTTCTACAGTGCCTAACACAATGTCTGACACAAGTATATACTCAAAAATTGTTCCAAGAAGAAATAAAGAAACCAACATTTTTCCTAAGGTAAAGCTCCAAATTATTTTGATTAAACAAGGTTTATAAACCTGTTTAATTAATAAAAACTAAAGATGAGAAAACACCTTATCCTTTGCCTTATCTAAAAATTATTCTATTACAACCCTGGCATTGATGGTTATAAAATAATAATGATAATAATAACAAAGCTATTGCATCTGTAAATCCAGCCAAATTACAAATGGATTACATTCTAAAATTGATACTGAAAATATAGTAATCTCAGAGATTATTTTAAATAATTAATTCTATAGATATTGTTATGATACCCAAATAAACAGCAAACAAAGCACACAATTATACCCTCTCATTGAAAAATCCAAGTATGATTTTTCCTATCAACATGCAATCTGTTAAGCCAATTTAGCAAGAATTCTGCTACCCTTTATGTTTCCTCTTATAATTTCCCATCCCCTGATCTCACTGTATGTTCCCACTTGTCCTGGTGGTTTGTGGAGTTGAGTCCAATTCTGCCCGCTGGTTGCCATACGCTGGACACTTATTTCAGTAACCCTGAATGAAGTCTTCCTCACTATTTTAACAAATGTTCAGAATTTTTTTTCCTTTTACAATTATGGTGCCAAGATTTTCACTGAGTCCCTAACATTGCACACAGGACCCAAAGCATTCACCTTTGAAGACACATCTACACCAGAACTGGTGGACCATGGATCCAGTGAGTCTGACTCCTGCGCAGTGCTCTGTATGATGATTCACTGAAACCCAGTGAGGACAGATTTTCAGTCTCAAAATTCCTAAATCCCTATAGGCTATAAGCTTCACTAATTCTGTCTGCTTCCTTTCTTATTAGCATGATATTACTTGGGATGATCTGTGGCTTATACCTCCTGCTGTTGCTATAATAAAGTACTGTAGAGTAGATATCTTGTAAACAAGAGAAAATTATTTCGCAGAGTTATGGAGACTGGGAAATCCAAGGTAAAGCTGCAGGCATATTTGGTGTGTGGCAAGGGACTGTTCCTCATAGACAGTGTCTTCCAGCTATACTCCCACAAGACAAAAGGAGCAAACAAATTCCCTTATGCTTCTTTTATGGGCACTGATCTTATGTTCTAATTATTTCTCAAAGGCCCACCTTAACATCTTCATTTTGGAAACTGGGATTTCAACATGTGAATTTTGAACAAACATTCAGACCATGGCAGTTTGTATAGTAGCTCTCTCAAACTAGGTCTTTGAAGACCACCCCTGCCTCCCCATTCTTGTACTCTTCTTTCCTCTTTTTCTGTCTTGACCTCCCCTGAACCCTTTGAGGTGCTGCATCTTCAACTTCAGGGTACTTCTTTTCTTCTTCTTGCCCACCAGCCCCCAAATCACTTGACTTCTTCTGTGGCTCTCAAGGGAATCAGGGACTCCAAAAGCAACTACATATCAGGAGAAAAGAAATCACTAAATATCTGCTTTATATACATTGATAAAATGCATTATCCCACACATTGAGCAAATAATCTAATTTTTTCCATCTTTTGGAAACACAACTCAGTTAATATAAAATTGCATTAAAATGATAGTCAACTGTGTTTTACTCAGTGAGATTCTATTTATATTTCTCTGATTGCCTCACTCATTGCTAATATTTCAGAGTAAAAGCTATGAAGTCTGTGTCTATTTCTATGTTTATACAAGTATATATGTTCTATATATGTGAGTTGTTCTACTTCTGGATAGTATTACCAAATTAATTCATAAAATCTCATGCAGAAGCTCCATTTAAATTGCTTTAGAGATAAATAAGCACTTACATAAATTAAATATTTCTAAAACTCGCAGAAATATGGAAACTAACCCAAACAACCTTCAAATTCACATGAATTGTGTAAGCTTTTGAAAAATAAGGCTTGTTTAGTACTGTTGTTTCAGTAAAATTGGATAAATCTTTTGAATTATCAACATTAAATGTGATAAGAACAAACAATTTTATCCTACTTGAGTTTACTATTCAAACAAGGTAACATTATATCTACTAGATGTTCAAGATTATAAAAATTGTAAATTCAACCCAAGAGCAGTATACAGCTAAAGATGCAATTAATGAGCCACTACATGTAGATCCACATATCAAGCACACGAGTAAAAGAGTAACAACAAAATATCCTACATCTGGGTTTTTGCTTTTGTGCACTTGCTTGATATGTTTTTTCTATAAGAACAGGTAACAGAAATAAACTGAAATAATGGCTACCTTTCTTAAATGTTATAAATGTTTCTACCTGGAAATAGTTTTCAAAATATTTTGGTAACTTGCAACTCTAGAGTTGCACTAAATTAAGGTACAGATGCTTATTAAATATCAAAATGATTTCTAAGAAAGATAAATTACTGAACCATTAATTGCCATTAAGAAAAGCATTAAGATTGTATACTTTTGGCTTTAAGCATTAAGATTGTATACTTTTGGCTTCTTACAGTACACAGGACCAAATATTTTGGAGTGTGTTAATAAGAATATTCTTTCCGACACATTGAAAAATTTTACTTTTAGGAAGTATATCTCTAAAATCATGAAACAGTATCTTCATTGAATTTTCTAGTCTGCTGTAGAATTCTGATATGTGAAAGACAATTCACAATTGTATACTCACTAGTTTTGTTTATAAAAGGAAGGTTACCAATGATTTAAAATGATAATTAATGTGTACAAATGAAAATTTAAAATAAAAAGGCTACAAGGGAAATTGTTTTGCATGAAAACTATATAGTATGTGGTTTTGCTAAGAGGAAAAGAGAATAATTTTCCTTCAAGTAAAATGGTACATTGTCTATAATCAGAAAGAGGACAGAGTACATATAGGACAATTTTGAATGAAAATTGTTGAAATTGCAGAAAAGGATCTTGGGGTGGCATCTTAACTGGTGTGTTCAAAGTATACTAAGATTAAGATTGAATTGATTGATTAATTGCTAACTAATTTTTTATTGATTTTTTTTTTTTGGTTTGGGAGTTGAACACAGAGTCTTGTACGTGCAAAGCACCTACTCTAATGGTGATTGACATCCCAGACCCCTAAATGAACTTTAATACAAAAAGTACACTTATACAAAACTGGAATTCAGTTTTCTCTGTAAGTCACAACATTTTGCTCAATTGTTGGTCTGCTCTTAAGATATTATAAATGATTTTCTTACATATAAGAAATAGATAAGAAAATATTGTTAATATTCAAATAATTGTAAAGTAATCTGCCTAGGAAATCAATATTCTGTGTCTTAGATTTTCCTTTGCTTTGTTAAACTTTTCACATCTTTTTGATTATTTAAGAGGATGAGTCTTCTATATTTTTAAAGTGAGTGCTAAGGAGTTTTTACAATTATGATGCTCCTTATGGTAACTTTTGTATTTATCCATTATAAATACAAATGGTTAAACATGTAGGTAAATTTGGTTAAATTTTGGTTAAATACTACTATTTAACTTTGGTTAAATACATAGGTAAGTTCTGTTTCATATAACCTAAGAATTTACTTTGTGAAGTGTTGAAATCTTTTGACAATTTTGATAACTTTGCCTTCTCAACATTAAATCAAATAAAATCTTGATCCTGAACTGACATTGAGATTTCCCAGAAGGCACCTAAAAATTTAAAGGGATTTGTTCTTTCACTTGGTAAAAACAAAAATGTTAAGAAATAATTAGGCTTCTTTAATGTGTTCAATTATATTTAAATTATTTTCTAATAATAAGAATTGCTTTAACTTTTTACAATTTATATATGTAATGGTATCTTAGTTCATTTCCTGTCACTGTAACACAATACATAAGACTGGTTAATTTATGAAGAAGAGAGGTTTGTTTGGCCCATGGCTTTGGAGACTGGGAAGTCCAGGAGCATGGCACTGACAACTGCCAAGTGTCCATTTTTTTGTTTGTTTGTTTGTTTTTGGTACCAGGGATTGAACTCAGGGGCACTCGACCACTGAGCCACATCCCCAGCCCCATTTTGTGATTTATGTAGAGACAGGTCTCACTGAGTTGCTTAGCACCTCGCTGTTGCTGAGGCTGGCTTTGAACTCGCGATTCTCCTGTCTCAGCCTCCCTAAGTGCTGGGATTACAGGCTTGAGCCACCGCGCCCGGCTGCAAATGTCCTTTTTGCTGCATCATCCCATGTTTAAAAGTGAAAGGGAAAACAAGGAAGGGTGAGAGGGACTGTCAAACATGCTTTTGTAATGAGTGTATTCTCATGCTAATGAACCAATTCCTATGACCAAAAACAGTTCCTGTGATTCTGACAATCCATTTGTGAGAGACCCACCCACCTCTTATAAACCCCACATCGCGATACTGTCACATTGGGATCAAGTTTCCAACACATACACTTTGGGGGTCGCTTTTCAAGCACAGAAATGGAAATGTTATTCATACAGTCATGCAGCATGTAACAGTGTTCTGGTGACGGGGACATATATGTGGCAGTGGTGCCATGAGATTGTATAGCAAAGTGATGCTGGAGCCACCTTTGCTTGTGTGAGTGCAGTCTGTGATGGTCACACAATGGTAGACTCACCTGTCAATGCATGTTTTTAGATCATACCCTTGTTGGTAAGCAGTGCATGACAATCTGCATAAATATTTTATTAATTATACTAACTTCCTAGAAATTTACCAACACCCACTCTATGATATTCCTGATATGATATTATCAGTCATAATTCTAGGTACAATTTAAAATGTTAGATGCCTCAGGAGTTAACTACATTTCCTTGTTAAGTGAACTCTCATTAGATTTCTACCATGGCTACTTTATATCTGTTATTATCCTAAGTGATTTTTTTAAATTTTAATTTTAATTTTTATTTTTCTGAAAAAACTTGCAATCAGCTTCAGGCCAGTGTTTTATCTTTAATATAAAAGACTCTCTCTAAGACACATGGACAGGTTATCTGTTATACAGGCTTCTGATGAAATCACTTAGGTGACTTTAAGACTATACCATTGGGCTAAGTATGTCCAGAGCATTGGTGGAGAAACTGATGTGGTCATTAAACTGCTATCCAAGTTCAAGCAAAAGCAGCATTAATTGCGTGAGACCAAGAAACCTGGTGAAGAGTGATTATCCTGTCTCATGACTTGTCTTTGTGGGTTCTTTAATGTTCTATTTTCCATATTTAAGAAACTCCTTTCTCTCTTCTTTAAGTTACCTATAGTTTACAGAAATTTAGGAGATTATAATTTTGTAAACATAAATCAAATCTTTATATTATCTCCTTGCTTAATTCTTCCAAAATTAAGAAATCTGATTAAGGATCCCTATTTTTATGATAATATAATTATTTGCATAAGATCAATAAAAATCTTTCCAATATAGCAGGACATAGTTGGATACACTGATTATATAACTAAAGCTCAGACTGGAGTGCCATATTTGAGAATGATATACACAGAACAGATGTAACCAGTTGGATGGGCTACATAGAGATAAGATTGACAAAGCCTTGAAAATATTGGCCTGTTACCTATCACACAGGGTTCTGAGGCTCACTTCCTCGAAGGTTTAGGAAATTTAGGATATCTGAGGAACCTCAAGAACAGTTCACTCAAATCTGTTATTATTGCAGAAATCTGGTAGCAAGTTCTTGGCTTGGCCTCTAGCCTCAAGAGACATTTAAAGTATAACCATTTTTTATGAAATGTTCCAGCAAAGCAAATTTAAAAAGGCTAATTGGAATAATAACAATTCTTGCTGCACGTATATAAACAGGCCAAACCTAATAATGCAATACTTAGTTTATAAAACAGGTTATCAAAAAGGAGGTCATCACAGAAAGGAATTGTATGCGTCAACGGAAATCCATTGCATATCCTTTGTCATTATAGTGCTAATTTTTTTTTTTGGTACTGGAGATTGAACTCAGGGGCACTCGACCACTGAGCCACATCCCCAGCCCTATTTTGTGTTTTATGTAGAGACAGGGTCTCACTGAGTTGCTTAGCGCCTCGCCATTGCTGAGGCTGGCTTTGAACTCACGATTCTCCTGTCTCTGCGTCCCATATTGTTGGGATTACAGGCATGCGCCACCGTGCTCGACTATAGAGCTAATTTTTGTCTTTAAGTAATTGGACTGGCCTTCGCCATCTTAGATATTTTGTCAGTTCTTAACAAGTTTTCAACTCTTCTAACTCTCCCCAGTATCTCACTAGAGCTCTTAATAA
>CM053408.1:7178697-7227770 GCA_028644305.1 Xerus rutilus | reverse complement strand
TTAACTTCTTGGGACAGGTTACCTTAGCAACCGGTTGGAGTAGGGTTGATAAGGGTGAGGAAGGGCTCTGGAAGCATTAGCATTTCAATACTTCTCCAAATTTGCCTCCCTGGTCCAACTTGACTCAATTTACCTCTCTATATTACCTGTCTAATTCTGGCTTCACTGCTACCAGCCAACTTCTTTTCATTCCTCATACACATGTCCTAATATCTAATACCACTATATCCTTAATATCTCATCCTACATCCCCCAGTTCTCTCTTTGTCCACCATTAGAAATGGTAGACCCTTTCACAAACCTATTCTTTATATTGCAGGAAATAAGAGAATACATCATTTCTGTCTATTGTGACAAAACTGTAAAGGTCTTAATGGTAGCTATTTACTTTAACGCTGAATATTGTTTGCATTGAGACCTGTTAATATTGATCTCCCTTTAAAAGAGAGGTATTAGAAACTTTCAGGAATACCAAAAGTCTATAGAATAGAAACTGTAATTTCTCAGGTCCACACTGCTACAAGGGAAGACACACAAACAGCATAAAAACACAAGGTAAGAAAGTACCCAAATAAGCCAAGATGCTATATTATTAGAATCATGGCCAGCACAGTGGAAGAAATGTCAGAGAAAGAGTTTAGAATGTACATAATTAAAATATTCTGTGAAGAAAAGTATAATATAAGAAAACAAACACAGGAAACAAAAGATCACTTCAATAAAGAGCTACATGAGCAAATACAGGAAATAAAAGATTATGTCAATAAAGATAGAGATTCTGGGGGAAAAAAGCAGAAATCTTTTAAATAAAGGAAACAATTAAACAAATTAAAACCTTAATAGAAAGCATCACCAAAAGACTAGATCACTTAGAAGACAGAAAATCAGACAATGAAGACAAAATATACAATCTTAAAGATAAAGTTGACTAAGAGTAAAGATGGTAGGAAACTTTGAGCAGAACATCCAAGAATTATGAGATAACATTAAAAGACAAAATTTAACAATTATTGAGATAGAGGAAGGCATACAGATACAAACAAAATGAATAAAAAATCTATTTAATAAAATGATATAAAATTTTCCAAACATGAAGAATAAAGTGGAAACTCAAACAAAAGAGGCTTATAGGACACCAAATGTACAAAATCACAACAGATCTAACAACAGGGCACATTATAATGAAAATGCCTAGCATGCAGAATAAGGATACCATTTTAAATGTGGGAAGAGAAAGGAATCAGATTACATACAGGGGGTAACCAATTAGGATCTCAGTAGATTTTCAACACAGACCCTCAAAGCAAGAAAGTCCTGGAATAACACATTCCAAACTCTGAAATAAAATGAATGTCAACCAATAATGTTATATGCAGTGAAATTAAGCTTCAAATTTGGTGACAAAAACCTTCCATGATAAACAGAAGTTAAAATAATTTGTAACTAGAAAGCCTACTGTACAGAACATCCTCAGCAAAATATTCCATGAAGAGGAAATAAAAAATAATAATAAAAATTGAGCAGAGGGAGGATCTACTCTAAAGGAAAAGCCAATTGAAGGAGAAAATTAATCAAGTTAAAAACAAAAACAAAAACAAAAATAAACCAAAATAAATGGGAATACAAACAATGTCTCAATAATAACCCTGAATGCTAATAGCCTAAACTCATCAATCAAAATACATAGACTGGCAGACTGGATTAAAAAAAGAAAAAAGACCCAATAATATGCTGCCTTCAAGAGACTCATCTCATAGGAAAAGACATCGACAGACTGAAGGTGAAAGATTGGGAAAAAACACACCATTCATATGGACTGTGTAAACAAGCAGGGATTTCCATTCTCTTATCAAGTAAAGTAGACTTAAAGTAAAAGTTAGTCAGAAGGGATAAAGAAAAACATTACATATTGCTTAAAGTAACCATGCATCAGCAGACATAGCAATTGTAAATATATATGCTCCAAACAATGGAGCATCTACATACATCAAATAAACTCTTCCCAATTTCAAAAATCAAATAGACCACAACACAATAATACTGGGTGACTTTAACTCAATAATGCAATCAATAATTTAGACTTAACAGACATATATAGAATATTTCACCCATCAATGAGTGAATATACTTTCTTCTCAGCAGCACATGAATTCTTCTCTAAAACAGATCATATTATGTCACAAAGAAACTCTTAGAAAGAACAACAACAAAAAATGGAGATATTACCCTGAATTATATCAGATCATAATGGAATAAAATTAGAAATTAATAATAAAACAAAAAATAGAAGTTATTCCAACACTTGGAGGCTAAATAACATGCTATTGAATCAACAATGGATAGCCAGAAGACGTCAGAGTGGAGATTAAAAATATTCTTAGAGGTAAATGAGAATTCTGATACAATATATCAAAATCTCTGGCACAATATGAAGGCAGTGCTAAAAGGAAAGTTCAGTGCATTGAGTTCACATCATAAAGGAATAAGAAGTCAAAAAATAAATGACCTAATATTACATCTCAAAGTCCTAGAAAAAGAAGAACAAATTAACATCAAAAGTAGTATAAGACAGGAAATAATTAAAATCAGAGCTGAAATCAATGAAGTTCAAACAAAATAAACAATAATTCAATTGTTTTGTTGACAAAACAAAAATGTGGTTCTTTGAAAAAGTAAATAAAATTGATAAACTGTTAGCCACTCTAACAAAGAGAAGGCGAGAGAAAATTCAAATTGATAAAAATCTGTGATGAAAAAGGAAATACCATAATGGATACTTTCGGAATACAGAGGATAATTAAAAACAATTTTGAAAATTTAAACTCCAATAAAATTGAAAATCTTGAAGACACTGACAAATTCCTAGAGTCATATGATCTACCCAAACTGAATCAGGAGGTTATACACAATTTAAATACAGCAATTTCAAGCAATGAAAGAGAAGATGCCATCCATCAAAACCTAGCAACAAAGTAAAGCCCAGGACCAGACAGGTTCACAGTCAAGTTCTACAAAACCTTCACAAGAAGAACTAATACCAATACTCCTCAAATTATTCCATAAAAGAGAAAAAGAAGGAACCCTTCCAAATTCATTCCATGAGGCCAGTATCATCCCAATACCAAAACAAGACAGGCACATCAAGGAAGAAACTTCAGAACAATATCTCTAATAAACATAGATGCAAAAATTCTCAATAAAATTCTGGCAAATCATAAATATGATTCATCTCATCAATAGACTTAGAATCACATGATCATCTTAATAGATGCTGAAAAAGCATTTGATAAAATACAGCACTCCTTCATGTTCAAAACACTAGGAAAACTAGGGATGATAAGAATATATCTCAACATCATAAAAGCTATCTATGCTAAACCCAAGACCAATATTATTCAAAATTGAGAAAAATTGAAACCATTCCCACTAAAAAATGGAACAAGACAAAAATGCCCTTTTTCATGACTTCTATTCAAAATAGTCCTTGAAACTCTAGCCAGAGCAATTAGAGAGACGAAAAAAATTAATAGGAAAAGAAGAACTCAAACTATTATTAGCTACCTACAACATGATTCTATACTTAGAGGATCCAGAAAAATTGAAGAATTAATAAATGAATTCAGCAAAGTAGCAGAATATAAAATTAACACCCATAAATCAAATGCATTTCTGTACATCAGTGATGAAACTTCTGAAAGAGAAATTAGGAAAACTACCCCACTTACAATAGCCTCAAAAAAAAATAAAATAAAATGCTTGGGAATCAACCTAACAAAAGAGGTAAAAATATCTCTACAATGAAAACTACAGAACACTAAAGAAAGAAATTAAAGAAGACCTTAGAAGATCAAAGATTTCCTTTTTTCTTGGATAGGTAGAATTAATATTGTCAAAATGACCATACTGCACTATACAGATTTAATGCAATTCCAATCAAAATCCCAATGACATTCCTTATAGAAATAGGAAAAGCAATTGTGAAATTCATTTAGAAAAATAAGAGACCCAGAATAGCCAAAGCAATTCTTATTAAGAAGAGTGAAGGGGCTGGGACTGTGGCTCAGTGGTAGAGCGCTTGCCTAGCATGCGTGAGGCACTGGGTTTGATTCTCAGCACCACATATAAATAAATAAAATAAAGATCTATTGACAACTAAAAATATTTTAAAAAAGAAGAAGAGTGAAGCAGGAGGAATCACAATACCAGACCTTAAACTATACTACAGAGCTATAGTAACAAGAAAAGGCAGAGTAATGGCACCAAAGCAGACATGTAGACCAATGGTACAGAATAGAAGCCACAGAGACAAATCCACATAAATATAGTTATCTCATACTAGACAAAGATGCCAAAAACATACAGTGGAGAAAAGATAGCCTCTTTAACAAATACTGCTGGGAAAACTGGAATTCCATGTGCAGCAAAATGAAAATATACCACTATCTCTCACCATGCACAAAACTTAACTCAAAGTGGATCAAGAACCTAGGAATTAGACCAGAGACTCTGCACCTAATAGAAAAAAAAAAGCAGGCCCAGATCCTCATCATGTCACCTTAGGACATGACTTAACAAGACTCCTAAAGCACAAGAAATAAAATCAAGAATCAATAAATGGGATGGATTCAAACTCAAAGCTTCTTCTCAGCAAAAGAAACAATCAATGAAGTGAAGAAAGCCTACATAATGGGACCAAATTTTATCACACACACATCAGATAGAGAACTAATCTCCAGGATATATAAAGAACTTTAAAACCACCAAAATAATAATAATAATAATGACCCAATCAATAAATGGACTAAGGAACTGGACACGTCACAGAAAAAGAAATACAATTGATCAACAAACATATGAAAAAGTGCTCCACATCTCTAGCAATTAGAGAAATGTAAATCAAAACTAAGATTTCATCACACTCCAGTCAGACGGCACTTATCAAGAATTCAAGCAACAATAAGTGCTGGCGAGGATGTGGGGGGAAAGGTACACTAATTCATTGCTAGTGGAACTTCAAAATGGTATGACTATGAAAAGCAGTACGGAAATTCCTTAGAAAACTTGGAATGGTACCACCATTTGACTCAGCTATCACACTCCTCGTTCTAAACCCAAAGGATTTAGAATCAGCATGCTATAGTCATGCAGCCACATCAATGTTATTAGCAACTTAATTCACAATAACTGAACTGTGGAAACAGACCAATAGATAAATGGATAGAGATACTGTGGTGTATAAACACAGTGGAATAATACTCAGCTATAAATTACGGCATTTATGGGTAAATGGATGGAGTTGGAGAATATCAAGCTAAGTGAAGTAAGTCAATCCCAAAAAACCAAAGACCAAATGCTTTCTCTGATAAGCAGATGCTGATGCATAATGGGGAGGGGACAAGGGAAGAATGGAGGAAGTTTGGATTGAGCAAAGGCATGGGAGAGCAGGAGAGGTTGTGTGTGTGCGGGGGAAGATGGTGGAATGAGATGGACATTATGACCCCTATGTAAGATCACACAAATGGTATGACTACATCATGTACAACCAGAAAAATGAAAAGTTGTGCTTCATTTGTATAAAAAAAATTAATTTTAAAAACTCATGGAAAAGAAATCCCTAGAAAGAATGGAATCAGCTTCCTTTTAAAAAAAAATGGAATCAGCTTCCTTTTAAAAAAAAATTCCAAAAACTGGGATGAAAAAGCTTGCTATAAATGCCCAAAGCAAAACTTGTGGCCGTTTATTATTCATCCTTATTTTTATCAGAATTTTTAAGTAATACAGATTGATCAAACTCATCTACATAATCAGAAATATTTTTAAAGTAAGATGCTGTTTCTAGAAAATTAAATGACACTAAATTAATTGACATTACTTAGTTTTACTATTTGAATTGCTAACAAATCATACTTAAAAACATCAGATTTAACTATAGAACAAAATATCATAGAGTGTGGTTAGAAAAATAAGATTCTACAATTTCAGAAGGTAAGGGTGTATCATGGGCAAACTTAGAATGTGACCAGAGGTCTCCATTTGAATTCTTTCAGCTCTGCATAATGTTCTGAAAATTATTCTCAGATGTTTTCCAAAGTTTTACTGTTTGGGGTAGAAAATGACTTGTCATCCAATGATTATTTTAAAGCTTTAGATGAAAAATAATTGTCTAGTTCAATAGGACATTGATAGTATTCAATAGTTTTCTAAAGTCTTCTCATTCCTGGTGACTTAGATAAGGACAGTCTTACCAAACTTCTCTATTATGCTTCCTTGTGTGTCCTGGCTAGTTACTAAGAAATCTGTCTCTCTTAACCTGTAAGCTATTGCTTTATTTAAATATTCCTAAGCCACAGTACCCTAAGCTGTTCACAATATTAAGTGATATTGAATTACTATTGGATCTGGATCTTGTCTGGACATTATATTAATGAAATTCATTCCCTAAATAACAGTTGGATGCTCTGATTCAAGCACCTTTTAGAATCATTTTAACTGTTTAGAAAGGAGATTCAGTTATGTCTTTTTTTTTTGGTACCGAGGATTGAACTCAGGGACACTTGACCACTGAGCCACATCCCCAGCCCTATTTTTTGTGTTTTATGTAGAGACAGGGTCTCACTTAGTTGCTTAGTGCCTGACCATTGCTGAGGCTGGCTTTGAACTTGCGATCCTCCTGTCTCATCCTCCCTAAGTGCTGGGATTACAGGCTTGCACACCGTGCCTGGCTTCAATTATGTCTAAAAAATCATTCTATTCTATACTTAGTTTCTTCTTCAGTTTATGAGCAGACTTCACAGAGCAGACTTCAGTTTGCCTGGTTTACGTTTTTATTATTGCTGTCCATCTTTACTCCTTTTTAAAGAACAATTCTCTAATTTACAACACTCACTTGAATTCTATTTCTCCTTTTATGATGTTTGTAACTCCTCTTTATAATTTGTAATCTGATTCATTTCCTTAAAACCCATGTGGAATTTATAAAGATAAGACCAAACATACACAAAGCATTCATGTTTGTATTATTTAGTACTCGAAATATTTTTGGGAGAAGATAATGTTAGGTGTGCTCCTTCCAGACAATTAGAAATCTCTATTTGAAAGACAAGTCAGCACCAGGGTGCACTTCACTGATTTACTTACAGTGATATTTGTACAGATCACTGACAGGGCACCGTACATTCTGCACACTCAGCCAGCAGAGAAAACGAGGGCATGGTTTGCTCTGTGTAGATACATGATTGTTATTTTCTATGTTTACAAATATATAATTTCCTCTGAAGAACTTGGCTGGAGTAAAACTTTAATAAACTGGTTTGGGGAAGAGAAATTTTCTAATACTTGATCTCTAAAGAGACTGAAATAAAGGCAACTTTGAAGTATTACTAAATCCCTCAATTTCCTTTTAGTCACACAGGATTGGCATTGCACAAGGTTAAATTATGCACTTAAACCACATCCTGAATTTTGTTTTACTGTGAATTAAATTACAAGTGCCTCCTCTTGCAATATTAGAATTGTTTTCCTTAAAGTTCTGAAGGTTTTTCAATCTTCAATAGTTCCTTATTAAAATGCAAATACTGTAGCACTGGAAAGCCCTTAACTGGAAAGTATTTTACACTTTAGTAAGCAGAGGGCATAATGACCTCTATCTAGAAGTAACTCACTAATGTCAGGAATGGGGAAGCCAGATGCAAGAGGGAAGACCAGGACTACTAATTCTGCCTCTCTAGAGCTTAAGTGTGTTACATTCTTGATGTATCTAATTAATTTTATTCAATGTATTTTTTATTTAGTATATAGAAATGGAAACTTTTTTCTCATTTTGCATAAGGTACTGGGAGGAAGCTCAAACCAATCAGATCTAACCCTTGTTCTCTGTGCTAGTGATGACATGCCTATACCTCAATTGGCCAAAATCTGTTAGCCAGCTTTGTGTTACTGTAACAAATGCCTGAGATATTTATATTATAAAGAAAAAAGGTTTATTTTGGCTCATAGTTTTAGAGGTTTCAGTCCATGACCAATTGACCATTGTCCTGGGCCTGTGGTGGCACAGTACATTATAATGAGTACCTGGAAGATCAAGCCATTCACCTCTCAGAAGTCAGGAATTGAGAATAGGAAGAGGAGGGACCATGTTCCCAATATCTTCTTTTTTGGGGGGGGGGCAGGCAAGGGAGAAGAGGGCAGAAGATGAAGGGGGACAACTGGTCCAATATCTTCTGAAGACTTTCTCCTAAAGATTCTACCACTTCTTAGTAACAGCATGGGCCAAGGACAAAGCCTTTAGCTTGTGGACCTTTGAGGACACTTATCCAAACCATAGTAATGACATTTGTTCTGGTGAGAACTTCATTCATGAACAAGGTCTCATTTCCTTCCTAAAGAATTTCCTCCAGTGATACATTGACTTATTGATAATATAGAATTAACGAATGCTTCTTCAAATATGAGTGCATCTATAATTTTTCTAGAATTTATAACATTGCAGTTTGAACTGATGTACCAAAGTCTAAGTTTATTTCAAGTTTATTTTCAAAGCTTGGGGAATTTAAGAAACAAAACTTTGATATAGATTTTGGCAAATTTCTTATTTATCTGAATATGAAATCATCAGGCACAACATAGGTAATACTTTAAGACATCTGAATAGGAAACAGGAATGATGATAAACATGTTAAAAACTCTAATAATCTGGGCTGAGGATGTAGTTTGAGTGCAGAGATGTAGTTTGGGTACCTAGCACGTGGGAAATGCTGGGTTTGATTTCCAGCACTACAAAAGAAGACAAAGTAAATAAGACAAAACTGAAAAGCCCTAATTGGCTCACTTAACTTTAAGATGAAAAGTCAGAAAGATGTTTGGTTTTTGTTTGATTCAGGGATCTACTGAAGTCAGCAGGGACTCCAATCCACCCGACTCCATATTCTACACCAGCTTTCTCCTAGGTCCACACTTTCATTTCTGGCTTTCCTTCTGCAGACCACAACTTTCCAGGATGATTAATTGTGAGCTCCTTCTAGCAATTGCAGGGCAGAGGGAAACTTCATCTCTCCTTCTCCCAGCAAAGCTCCTGTCTTATCCTATTAATTCAAATGGAATCAGACACCACTTCTGGACACATCACTTTGCCCATGAATATGTCTGCCTGCTACTTTAGGCATGGTAACCTGAACTCACCTCCCTGCAAGGGGAGTGGGGTTTCTCACAGGGGTGGAAATTAGGATTCCACAAATAATGGCCACAATATGGAAGAATTATGATATTGTAGGGAAAAAGCAGTCATAACCAATATGTAAATCAATGAACTTGGTTATGTTTCAATAAAACTTTATTTACACAAATAGCCTGCAGACTGTATTTTTAGGTGGTAGTGTACTTTATACTATTGTATGAAATTGACAAATTTAAACTTAGTTGAATGGTACATTCATTTCTAAAGTAATATATATTTTGAGATCAATGTCTAATAAGCATTGTATCTAATTGTGTCTAATGATTATTAAAAGTATAATTTACAGATATTAATTTAAAAGGTATATAAAGTCTTGTAATTATACATAGTCCAGCCAGGCATGATGGAGCACACCTGTAATCTCAGTCACCAAAGAGGATCACAAGTTTGAGGCCAGCCTCAGCAACTTAGTAACACCCTGTCTCAAAATAAAAAAGGAGGGCTAGGGATGTGGCTTTGTGGTAAAGTGCCCCTGGGTTCAATCCTTGTACCCTCCCCCCACCCAAAAGTGTTAAAAACGCTTAGTCTCATCTCCTGCTAGGATGAATTGATCTCTGTACTTTGTGGGTACAAAGGTAGATTTTCCCACAAGCTGCACAGTTTTTACTTAATAAGCAATGGGCTTTTCACTGTGTAAAGGTCTCACTCATTACTATCACAGAATAATCAAATATAGAGCATAGCCTAATTGGTGAGAATTGGAAAATTCTGAGTAAAAACCTGTGTTTACAGATAAACACACATGGAAACAATTAAAAAACTAGCAATGCAAGTGGAAACATTCAGTCTCATTGTTAAATAGAGAGATATCTTGGCAAAACTCAGAATTACAGATTTCTTATGACTATTGTTTATTATCAATAATTAACTTATGGCATGTAATATTAACTAAAAGTCTTTTTAAGTTAGAAAATAGATGCTAAATAAAAATTGACACTGCATATTTTGTTTAAATCATAATAAGTACATATTAGTAATGATCTAGGCATAGTACTAAATACCTTAACAAGCATTAATTGTCTTATCCTTTTTAAAAACCCTATAAGCAAACATTAGCAGTGGCTTCATTTTACAGGTTAAGAAACTAAGCAACAAATAACTTAAGGAAAGCATTCAGAGACACAAGGATATTAAGTACCAGCACAGATGATTCAAAAAGAAAACAGTCCTTGTATCCCCCATCCCCACCCTCTACAACTGTTAGTGAACTTTGTGTGTGCTCATAGTCCCAAGGCTGAGCAAAAAACAAGGCCATGATTCTTCTGGGAAGAATCTCCAACTACAGTTAAGCCAAATACACTGCTTGATTTTTTAAACTCATTAAGAATTTTGAAACATCATTCATCAGAGTTTAAATAACAGTTTTAAAATCACAAGCACATTGTATATATTGATTAGATCAAAATTACAATAGATGAGGGGGCGTATAGTACAGAAATAGGTGAGTCAGGTACGAATTTAAACTTTATATTATATAAGCTCATTAAATTGAATAACTCAGAAAAAAACATTTTCTAGAATTTACATACTAGAATGATCTCATACTCATGTTTAGATGTAAAACAAGTTGTCTGGTCATTTTGTTTGCACTTTTAAGCTTCTTCTGCCCTATCCCAAAAATTCAGTCTGGACCTCCCATGAACTGTATTGCTATATGCAGTACCTAGTGAAAAGACTTGAAATTATGGAGGAGAAATGTATTTTCTGAAAACAGAAATGACCATGGAAATATTGGACCACCAAAAGGCTATAAAGTTGGGAATTGCCAGTGTCTGAGAAATACATGTGCTTAAAAGAAAGGTTTATGCATTGTGGCATGGAGAACTCACCACTGATTCTAAGGTACAGGAAATACCCTTTGCTTTTGTTGTTATGATGGCCAACTCGGTGTGCTAAAAGCATATGTGGCAGGGCAGGGTGATGGGATTTGTAGCAGAGACATTTAGAACTCAGCAAATCTGTCATGTGATGTCCCAGCCTTCCTTGCAGTTAGGTAGGATGCATAATGGTGCATTCTAAGTGATTAAAAGACAAGTTTTGCATGTATTTCTGAGCAAAGGAAATTAAGAGCTGTAAGAAAATTTGCATCTTTTTCTTATAGTTCCATCGAGATTTAGAAACTGGATATTCTAGTTGATATTGTCTGATGAAGGCCCATGTCAGACTTTATGGAAATGTATACCCATTAGACCATGGAGATTTCAAAGCTTCTTGTTCCTGCTCATGTCAGCTACCTAGGACTAGCACGGGGCTCATATGATTCCCTGATAATCATTTTTTAGCAGCTGCATGAGATATTATCTCTCTGAAGGAAAGATTATTGCAGGCAAATGCTTGAAAGAGTAGGGGAGAACCCCTTGAAGAAGAAGATCCTCCTGAGTTAAGACAATGCAGCACAGATTGTGGTCAATTTGCTGCAAGACTTTCCTGGTACAATCTCTACCTGTGAGAAAACTTAGGGAACCATACAGGGAAAATGATCAGACTACAGGGGTCTATAAGACTTGTGTTTTAATCCAAGATATCAGAAGACAATGTGCTTGCAGATCTTGAATCTCCCTTTTCATCAACAAGTGCTCAGGGGTAAAATTAGAGTAGGATTAGAGCCCAGACATTCTGCCAACTGCCCCCTCAATAACTCCACAATTTGCACCCAGAATGCTAATGCTGGAAGTAACCTTCTGGAAGTAACCTTCTGCCATTTTGAAGACCTCCAAAGGGATGTACCAAATTCATTAGGAAATACTAGCCTGTCTAGGATTTTGATAAAACTTGAAGTTTTTGTTTCAGATTTAATAAGTATATTCAGCAGCCAACTTCCAGAATCATGTTAACTCATAGGAAAAGTAAATGGAAAGAGAATTTAATACTGATATTAATGTTTGCAAAAGAACCTACTGCAAGACCTGATACCTCTGTACCCTCAATAAATAGGTTTTGAATGAATAAATGGTTGAAAATAAGACAGACACAGAGTACATGAGATAAAAAAAGAATTTCTTATTTTTACTTTTTTTAAATGTGAGCAGTTTTATAAAAGTTTGCAAAAAAATCTAATTTTTCTTTCCTATGAATTCAATAAGTAACTTTGGAAATATTTTACCAAATTTTTAAAATATCCTTTGCATTGTTATTGATAGTCAATAAATGCTCAAATTCATTTTCAGGCAACTGACACTTTAATAAGATCATCTTGTTGGAGTAGTCAATTCTTGTATTTGCAATGATATGTACATATTTATATATATTTACACATGTTTTGGAAATAAATTTTCTTTTACAATTTAGACATTTTTCTTATTCTTTTGATACTGTCTAAAATTTAAAATTCTTAAAGTTTTCAGATTTGCTCATGTTTAAAGGATAGGTCCTTGATAGTATTTGAGATGGATTCTAGCATAGGTTATTGTGAGTCATTGCACAAAATTTGAATGCTTGTTTTTCCAGGTGTGACTGGAATTAAAGAGCAAGATATTTAGATTTAGATTTATTGCAAATTTGAATTAACCGATTAAATATTTTCTATCCTGAAAAGCAAGAAAAGCATTTTCAATTATCAGAGCCACGGCAGGGAGCTATTTCTGTGCTAAGTGTATGAATAAATCTACAGAAGGACACACCTTCTACCATTCTGTTGGAACAATCCCTGTACAGGTTGCAGACCCCAGAGCTGCAGCTGCGGCCACACTAGACAGAAGAAGAATGTGCACACTGGTGCTTTCCTTGCCCTTCAATTTGCTTTTGCCAGTCTGTGGAATGTCAGGGATTCTCTTCCACTGATTTGTCTGGTTCCTGCTCTTTCTTGCTTAGGTTGTGTATGGGATGGGAAGCAGGATTCAGAGTGAAGCATGATTCTTGGGCGTCTGGCTTTTTCCACTCAACTCCATCAGCCCAATTCCATTGTTAGCATATTCATAGAAATCCCTTACAGTTTTCCAGTGGTGGGTCAGACACTGCTATATTGTTGGTCCTGATGCAGTAGCTAAGCTTTTTTATATCTCTATTTATTCATATTATTCTGAAAGTAGGCATAAGATTTCTGGAACAGAGAAAGATTAATTATTACTTAGAGTAAGAACCACATTAGTTCCTCATGCCCTAAATGTTAAGTTTCTGGGGTGATGTGATGAGAGCCAGATGGACAACCTTGCACAAATGTGGGTCACACCACAAAAGAGGAACTCAGAAGCAGAGTCTAAGAATTTAAGAGAGAAAGCTGGCCATCCTCCTCCACTTCTTTTTTTCTTTCTTTTTTTTTGAACCAGGATTGAATGAACTCAGGGGCACTCGACCACTGAGTCACATCTCCAGCCCTATTTTGTGTTTTATTTAGAGACAGGGTCTCACTGAGTTGCTTAGCACTTCACCATTGCTGAGGCTGGCTTTGAACTCACGACTCTCCTGTCTCAGCCTCCCAAAGTGCTGGGATCACAGGTGTGGGCCACCACGCCTGGCCCTCCTTCACTTATGAGAGAATGACAGAAACCTAATACAAATACATTCTTTTTGTGAATAGAAGAGAAAATAATACTAGTATGTAATTGGAGATACAAATAAATGTTTCCAGAAGGAAGTCAGCAAAACTGACTGATCTTGAGTGTCTTCCCCAATTTGGAAAGTAAACCAATACCTCTGGGCAGGTGCATTTCTCCAGATGGTCTCTTACCATCTATTCAATAATTCCAAGACTTGTGTTTTAATAAATAAAAATAAGACTTGTGTTTTAATCCAAGTCCAGCACAATTTCAGAAAGCCTTAAGCATGCAGAAACATTAAAGCAAACACTTTCTAAAAGTAGTGTCTTCTCATAAGTAATATGATAATTTCAAAGATAAATTGGAAAAGGAAAATATCGTCATCAATATTCTCTATAGTTTTGTCAGGAGGTCTTCACAGGTTCATAGAAGTGGTCATAACTTCATATTTGACATAGTTTGCAGCTGTAGTCCTCAAATTTGTTGCAAATAATGTTATGCAACAGCTCACAGCTTTCCCAGTATCAGGCAATCTTCCAGATGCAGTAAGAACACTAGTATATTATTCAGCCATAAAAAAGAATGAACTGTAGGAACTGAAAGACATCATGTTAAGTAAAATAAACCAGACACAGAAAGGCATACTCTATATTTTCACTCTTATGTGGAAGTTAAAAATTTGACCTCAAAAAAGAAGAGTCAATCATTGGTTTCTAGAGATTAGGAAAGGGTGAGTGGAGGGAAGATAAAGGGATATTGAAAAAAACAGCTTCCACAGTACAGTTAGAGTAAGTTCTAGCATCTCACAACACAGTTAGGTGAATCCAGACACAACAACCTATATTTTATGAAGTCCCAGAAGAGTTGGAAGCAATAAACATGAAGACATGATAAAGAGGTGAAATTGCAAATTATTCTGATTTGACTATTACACATTGCATATATGTATGGAATTATTAGTACAAGAATAATGTCTCAACTAAAATAAACAATTAAAAATAAATACGTTTTAATTTCTAATAATCAAATGTAAAGTTTCTTACATGATGTATTGCTGTTTGTATTCTTTTGATCTTTTGCTGCTTTAACTTTATATTTAACATGTCTTTGGAGGTACAGGGAGGTATTAGCTGAAATTACAAGGAAATATGTAGAGCCCGAGTCATCTATGTGCAGCCCACAGATGTTGGAGAGCTTTTCTTTTTAGCAAACCTGGGGTCTGGGGATTTCCTTGATCTTTTTCTCATTTGCACATTTTTTTAATCTAATTTGGATAAGATGATTTCTAAAGAAATTGTAAGCGCTAACTCTTTAATGAATTTTGGCTAATGATATCAATTTAGTTTATAAAATGGCTTGATCTTTTTCTCTGTTGAAATGGATCTTTCTGAGACCTAAATATCTGTTTAAATTTTAAGGTTTATTATATATACTTCTGCTAGTGTGAAATGTATTTGCATTAACATTTTTCTTTTCGGTAAAGAAATATTTAGGAAAAGTATAGGGAATTTGCATTAAATTTAGGAAGTATTCCAAGAACTTTGAAGTAAATATGTTTTTATTTAGCTATAGGAATGGTTGTTGAAGTCATATCTATAGTATGCTCAACATTGTTCAAGTATATTGACTTTATACACATTTTTGGTAATGAGGAACAAACCCAGGACTCCATCACAGAACTACATCCCCAGCTCTTTTTATATTTTATTTTGAGATAGGCTCTCACTAAATTGCCCGGGTTGGCCTTCAACTTGTGATCCTCCTGCTCAGCTTCTAAGTAACTGGGATTACCGATGTGCGCTACCATGTCTAGCTTGACATTTTTGAAATAAGTAAAATGTCTTTGTCCCATTAAGTGGGTACTTCCATAGATCAACTGTTGGATACATTTTAAACCTTTTTGTCAATGAATGCAATTACCAAAATTTCCCTGAAGCTCTTGGGAACACAACATATTTCCCTAAGTCAACTAGTAATTTACCTTCTACGGTACTTGAGTACATCTTTACAGAAACAATAGGATACCTTCAAATTCAATGAGCTTGTGTTTGATAGCCCAAATCGATGTAAATGCATACAATGGTTTCTGAATTAAAGTTATTTACTCTGAACCATACTCTAAATACAGGTAGATAAATATTGAAACTCTTAAAAAATACAGTCTTTCAAAAATATATAGAATTCATAGCATAAAAAGAGCAGAAAGTTAGGTGTTGCTTTATAAACTTCAATTCAGTGATGCCTGTTGTTATTGCAGAATTACGTGACAAATATGAATATTTTGAGTGACACATTTTCACTATTCATAGAATTGTAAGAGTAAGAAGAAAAGGCCTAAAGAAGAAATATATCATCAGTGATGGCTGAAGTGTAAACAGCCACTTTTAATGGAGTTAAAAGAACTTGCAGTATGTGTAAATTTTCTAATAGTAATTGATTTGCTGGAGGTAATTGTTGACAAGTTTTCCTGTCAGGTTTATTTCCTGTGATCAGATTCATTTAAAAGAGCACACAGTATACAGAATACTTTGTTTTGATATAGCTTGAGTACTTACAAAGATGTCCCCAAAGCTTGTCAAAAGTGAGTTTAGTGTGCTACCTTTCTTGGTGGAAAAGGGATTAAAGCAGAATTAGCAACCCCAAGAAGCAATTGCCTGACTTCAATGCAAAGTTTTATGCAATTTACTTTGAGGATCTGAATTCAGCTGAAAGTCAGTTTTTTTTTAAAAAAAATGATACAATACCCAGCATTTGTGAAAAATGTTAAAGGACATTTTTAACATTAGATTCAGCACTAAACTTTCTGACAATAAATAAGAAAATGCAGTATTTTCTAAGAGAAGGCAGAGTGGGGGAAATGTAAGTAGCATCTTTAAAAGCATCACCAGGTTTGTCTTAGTCACAAATCCAAAGAGCCAGAGCAAATGCTGCCAGAGAAGTGTCAGAATGGCCCAGTACAAAGAGGTACAAATCTAGGAAATTAGGTTTTTTGAGGTCTGGAGCCCATAATTGGGCTCAATAAGATGGAAAAGACCATAATATTCTGGCTTAAACATCTTTCCATTGAATAAGATGAGTGCCAGATTTGTACATGAAGTCCTCCTCATCTAAGTGTGACATAGATAATAGCTAGCAATCCCATCTGCCTGCCACCTGTGTGAACCCACTTCTGAAAAATAATTTGAATCATTTTGATAAGAATAAGAGTAGAACTTTCCTTAACATCCCTTACAGGAAAAGTAGGTGCATCTGAACTCACACTGAGGGCAAATGTTTTAATACTCATGACCACCTATTTAGATTGAGAAGGAAATTTAATACTGTTAAGAGTTATAGTATAGAAAAGCTGAAAAACTAATCCATATCATTTTTATTTCCTGTGCAATAACTATAATGTTCTATCTCTATAACATCTGTATGAAGTAATGAGAATCCTAGGGTGAAGCATCAAGGTTGACATTTTTTAATTGTAAGGCACAGAAGAAACAAAGTTTAACTTATTTAAATTTTTATCTGCCATTCAACACATATACTACACACATGACCTGCCCCCACACTTAATGAGGAATTAGACATTGACTGAGCTATATATCTACTACTTATAATTCCTCATCAAACAATTTTGGTGAAATAGACCTCCAAATCTGTAGCTTGTTGGTTTTTGATAAAGCTTACCATACTAATCCCAGGTCACCCAAGCAGTTGCTAAAGAATATATAGCTATGCTTCTAACGCATGGCCTATTCTCTGATTATCAGACAATGAAGCTCCATTTGCTCCACACAAAGAGGGCGAATCCTCTGTAGCAATGGCTTCAACTCCATGGTGCTTACCTTGAGGAGGCAGAAGGGTAAGGATATGCAGAGTTGTGGAAGGTGCATCTATCTATTGGCCTTAATAAAGTGACACATACTTTTCTGTTGAAATGAAAAGAGGTAGCATGTTCAGGGAACCAGTGGAAAAGTCACAGTTTCATGGCCAGTGTCACTGTCATCCCTCACTGTCCTCCACTGCTCTATCATGGCAGGATTGTAAAAGTTTTCTCAACAACCACAAATTGAAAAGAGGATCAATTGGAATATTTTTCCAATTCTTTGAGAAAATGATCTTAGACCAAAAAGTAGCAATCACACTCATAACAATAATATTAAACAGCTAAAATTTCACAAAGTTTAATACTGTGAGAGAAATACAGCATTAACTAATTTATAAATGTTATATAAAGTATTTGTTAGGCTGGAAATATAGAGGAGACATTTTCTTATTTATCTGATATTTCATTGACCCAGGGCATATACATTTAAAATTTATAAAATGCCATGGTTTGCTGGTTATTTTTTCTCTTTACTTTTTGTTTTTAGTGGTCAATCAAATGTTAGCCTCAGAAGATAAGATTTTTCCACTTTTGTGACTGAGTGAATCACACTTACTCACTGTCATATATACAGAACGCAAGTCCTGGATTGCATGACTAGGAATTTATTTTATCTTATTTTCAGCTGATACATTATCCTACTTACCATATCTTCAAATCTCTTGGGAACAAGCCCACTGCACAGAATCTTATCCCATTAAAAATGTGATGATATGGAATCAGAGAGCTGGATGCATTTGAGAGATCCAACATGAGGGAGGTCCTTGGTTGCTAGTTTGAAGTTGGAGGGGCCATGTGTCAAGGAACGCCAGCAGCTTTGAGGAACTCCGAGTGGGCCAGGCTGACAGCAAGCAAGGAAACAGAAAATTCAGTTCAAGGCAATGAAAAATAACATAGTAAAAGTTGTTGAATGCTAAAAAATCAGAAATAGTTTATAAGCAGTTTCTTCCCCCAGACCATCCAGTGGGAATACAGCTTGACCAGGGACACATGGGATATGACAACCTAGCATGAGTCCCTCTCCAGAGAACCCGGTACAACCCCACCTAGACTTGTGAACTATACATGGTGAGCTGATAAAAAATCTTGTTAATTAAGCCACTAAATTTCTGGCTAATGTTTTACATAGCAATAGAAAACAAATGCACATAAGATTCAAGATACATAAGAGAGACAGAGAGGCGCACACACAGAGACCAGGGGAGTTTATTAAATGTCAGACCATCCATGACAGAGCTCTGTTTTCTGTACTGCAGCAACCTGGGTAATACTGAGACACAGGCTCACACAGTTCTCAGAGCCTCACATTTTCTTTCTTCTTCCTTTGAGATGGATTCTGACAATACATTCTCAATATGTGCTTTTACAAATGGAAGCCAGCTGCTTTTCAATATCTCAACATGATTAAAACCTTTGCCAATGCGATCGTACACTTTATTCTTAGTAATATGATGAGAATAGGGGTTGTGTGTGTGTGTGTGTGTGTGTGTGTGTGTGTGCATGCACGCTGGCCCGTGCGTGTGGATGATGGACAGAAATGTTCAGCGTAGTGTGTAGTTTGTATGAACCTTAAATACGTATCAAGAACTTTACTAAGATATCTGTCCTGCTTGTGAGTTATCACATCATATCCTTCATATTGACACACTGACCAAGTCTTCTACCCAATTCTGTGGTATCAGCATTATTGTTTATTTTGCAGGGGAGCAAACATGGTCAAATAGTGTTAACAGTTTGATGTTTCATCTAAGGCCCATGTAGCTGCCTCTCCTGCTATACTTGACACATTGCAGAAATAGTCTGTCTTGGGCTGGGGATACAGCTCAGTTGGTAGAGTGCTTGCCTCATGGTTCAATCCCCAGCACCACAAAAAAAAAAAAAAAGTAATGGTCTGTCTTGGGTGGCACTGCTTTTGAATCTTTCCAAAAGTTAGCATATACCTTGTATTGGCAACATGAGTGTAATCAAGTCATCTTATTATCTTCAACCTTGATAGTGTTAATATTGAATATAGAGAACAAAAATCCAAATACATGTTTTTAGGATGCTCAAATTGAGTTTTTAATTTTTTAAAGTCTTCTATAAAGATATTTATCAACAGGATGTAAGATACCTTACAAAGTTTCATCAAAAATAGATTTTATTAATGAAAGAGATTCAAAATCTGTTGTACCAACACGTTTAAATTCACTGCCTGGAGCCAGTGAAGAATGAGGAAAATTCTCTGTTGACAGCAGCAGAGTGTAACAGGATGCGTGAATTCATAATAATCTTTTGGGAACTATTTGTTGGGCACTCACACACATTTTCTTTTGAAAGAATTTTGAAAAACAACAGTTAAGTAACTGAACCAATCAACAGAAGAATCTATAATGCATTAAAATTATTAAAAAGTACTATTACACTACATTCTTCAAGAGGGCATAAAATGTTTCAAACAGATTATGTGTTTGTCATGTGCATAAGTAATTGTAGCACTAGATCAATTTCTTAAATAGTTAAAATACCATATATATGAGCAAGTGCATTTTGAATTCCCACTTGTAATAAAGATGATCTTTCATTCAACAAGACACTGGGGAATGAGGGTCCATTTGTATCCTACTGTGAATTTCTAGACCTCATCCTATTCAGCAGGAATTCTGGGTCACACAGAATTCTCCAAAGCAATTCTTGGTCACCCACTGGAATTCAAATTCAGAATTTGTTCTTGCAAATTATATGATTGGGTGCTTTGCTCCTAATTATCCTTTGTCCCTGAGTCCTGAAGTCTTATCTGTGTAAAGGTCAGAAAAACCATCCCACTATCTTTGTGGTACCTTTTATGTTTTTCCTATTAACAGGCAACAGGTTGTCTGCTGAGGAATGAATCTTATAGCTATTGGCTTAAGTCAGGAGGACTAAAGCAGCCTTGCACAATTTGCCCTTCAAAAGAAAGCATGTGGGGGTCAGCACAGTAGGCCTAATCCACAGTACCATGCCCCCAATCTCAGGCTTCCATTGCTCCTGTGTGTGTGCCACCTATCAGAATCACACCCAGGATAGACCTTGAGGGAACTGGCTTGCTAGAAACAGACCAGGAATCTGGGTAAAGGAGAGAGTGTTGGTTTGGGGATGCCTTTCTACAGGCTCAGGGAGTGCTCCAACATGGCACCTACGTCAAGTCTTACCATGCTGCTCTGATGGCAGCCCGACTCCTGCAGTGATAGTGCTTAGTTAGCTTTCTCTTCACTGTGACAAAATGACCTAGCAAGAACAACATAGCGGAGGAAAAGTTTATTTTGGTTCATGTTTTCAGAGATTCAGTCCATGACCAATTGACTCCATAGCTCTTGTGCCTGAGGTGAGGCAGAAGATCATGGAAGAAAGATGTGGGAGAGGAAAGCAACTCAGAGCACGATAGCCAGGAAGCAGAGAGCTCTGCTCACCAAGGACAAAATATAAAGCCAAAGGCAAACCCCAGTGATCTAGCTCCTCCAGTTGTACCATGTGTATCTACAGTTACCACTCAATTAATCCAGATCAATGGATTAATACACTGATGAGGTTACAATTCTCATAATCTAATGATCTCATCTCCAAAAATGCTTGCACTGTCTCACATACGAGCTTTTGAGGGGACACCTCATATCTCAACCATAGCATATTGTTTATATTACATATAGTGAGATATCATATTTGCCCTGTCAAAGCATTGAGAAGGTATCCTCAGGGTTCGTGGAAGTGAACAGAGTGATCCAAAATCACTAATCCTCTTCCCGGATGATCATGATCTTGCAGAGAGCCAGAGAGCACATTACCTTCAAAGATGATAAAGAATTCATCAGAGAGCAATCATGACTTTTTTTTTTTAGATTGATGATAACTGTGGGAGATACTGTAATGGTTTTCAACTCACTAGTGTCTAAAATGAAAATAAGATGCCAGAAATACAGGTGGCAGTGTTTCATTCAAAGGTAAGATAGAATATGCCAGTTCAGAATGGCAGCTAGAGCTGCCATTACCTTACCACATGAATCTAGGTAAAACCTGGGCTGTCATAAGGACCTTCCAAAATGGATTTTCTCACACTCCCTTTGCAATGCCAATGTCTGTGGACACAGACTGTCTTATTTACTAAAATATTCATCCTGTACAGCATCACTTGAACGAAGTGACTAAATTTAAACCAAGAGAATAGAAATTATGGGAATATTACCAAGGGCTCATTGATATCATCCTTTATAGCATCCCCAGAAGCTACATTCTCTCAAGAATGTTGAAAGGCATCAGCTAAGGACCAGCTTATAGAAATCCCTCTGTGTGAATCAGTTTCTGCCCTTCAAGATGTGACATGGACCTTGTACCAACCATCTAGGACCTATGTCAACGGCAGGTGGAACAGTGGATCTGGACACCAAAAGTGCAAATAAGTGGTTTTGCTCAGCATCACTCCCAGTGACTGATGTTGAACCATCATGATTCCACTTTCATACCTTCTGGTTCTTTATATCTGGAGATCTTGGTTTACAGAAGAATACTTTGACCAGGAAACACTACAAAAGTTGTACTAAGTCAAAAATTATAGCTGCCACCTTGTCATATGGTGATCAAAACTTAAGCAAATCAAAAGAGAGGAGTTGTTCTAGATGAGATAATTGACATTGATCCTCTTGAGGGAATAAGCTTATAACTATATAATAGGAGAACAGAGAAGTATGTCCATCATTCAGGGATCTTTCTCAATATCAGCATGCCTAGCTTATTTTTATTTATTTGCTTATTGTGTTGCTTTACTTATTATTTATTTATTTATTTATTTATTTATTTATTCTAATTAGGTATATGTGACAGCAGAATGCATTTTGATTCATTGTACACAAATGCAGCACAGCTTTTCATTTCTCCGGTTGTACACGATGTAGAGTCGCACCATATGTGCAGTTATACATGTACCTAGGGTAATGATGTCCATCTCATTCCACCATCTTTCCTGCCCCCATGTCCCCTCCTCTCCTCCCCTTTGCCCAACCTAAGTTTCTCCATTCCCTGTGTGGTTCCCCCACATTATGGATCCGCATCCAGCATGCCTAGTTTAAATGAGCAATCACAACTACACCCTTACTGAAGAAAGATTTTGAGGCTCATAGACCCCTCAGAAATGAATATCTGGGTCATGCATTAGGCAACACATGTAGACCTGCAAAATGGATAGCTAAAGGGAAACGGTGCTCCAGACTGAGCTGCAGAAGGAAGAGATGCTGAATGTGAGTTGCACTAAGGATCATTTATGACACTTACCCTTGCTAATGCTTCTTTATGCTTTCCTGTGCTTCTTTCAGAAAATCCCCACCTTAAAGACTTCATGTCAGCTAGATCATTAACTCATAAACATTATTGAGTCTGACCAATGTAAAGGGATATAGGCAATGTAGTTGCGTAGCCCAGATTTGTGCAGATGCCTTTTTGCTCTTTGTGTCTCCTGGTCTCCTATTATAGCCCCTCTGCATCTGATGTGCACTTTTTCTTCCAGGATCCAGCACCCTAGGACTTATATTGCTGGTTGTAGAGGACAGATGCAGGTACCTGGAGACCTGCCCCTGGGCCATTGCTCAGCCACCACAGAAATCTAAGAGCTCAATTCCCTTGTGTAAGGATCACACACCTCTGATTCGCAACCTACACTTCAAAGTTTCTCTTTACCTCAGGTTGGAACTACTTTTTGTTGCTCTTTGTTTCTTTTACATATAGTAGATTGTTGCAATAATGACCTAAAATGATTCACTTCTCCTGTGTCCATGACCTTAAATGCAATGAATCTGGTTTGATTACATAACTTTTTAATAACCCATAGGCACTGGCAGAGATCATATACTTGTGTTTAGAAACTTGCCCTTCATGAGTACCTGACAAACACTGCCCATTTAATAAAGCTGAACTACTTTGCTTGAGACACTTGGGCCATACAAACAGCCAAAACACAAGACTGTCAAACATGTAAGCCTATCCTAGTCCAATCAGACTAGGATGAGCCCAGCAAAACAACCATTCTTCTGAGCCCAGCCGAAACTGCTAACCTCCCAAATCATGGGCTAATAAATGACCTTTGTTTTAGATTGACAGACTGTGGCATGACCTTCAGTTTTGTCTGTTGGTTTTTGTGCAGCAAGTGTTAACTGATGTATGATTCTTGCTTCAATGTTCCTGTCTTGTGACCTATACTCCCTTATGCTTCCTCCTGGAAGAACTTCCTGTGTAATTCACTTTATACAGGAATCTCTGTTTCAGGGAGCACTTCTGGAAAATGTGATAATTAGCTAACTCTCAGAATTTTAGGGAGAGTTAACCATCTACATTGCAATAATGGCACTTATTTGAAGCATCTGGAATAAAAAATAATCAAAGCCATTCAGAACAAAACATGAGGGGAGCCAGGTGCATCTTGCAGGCCTAGATTATTCAATCATCACAATGATGTGATCAATGTGATGTGACCATCCTAGCTCCCCTTTAAGGGACTTTATCCATCAATAGACTGCAAATTAGAGGCTCAAATCCTGAGCAGAAACTTGTCAATGGGTTAATAATTCCAGACATTTAAAACACATTCTGATAATAGGACAGATAGTCTATTAAATACCCAAGTGTTGTCTCCTACAACAGGATTAGCAATTACAAGAAAATAGCTAGTTAAATATTTACTGCCATTAACATAACATTCAAATGCCAAGGGTATGTTGCCATCATTTGTAGCATAACAGAGGATGCTCAGAGCTCAAAAGAGAGTGGACGAGCACCAGCCATGGGCATTTCATCATTGCAGTAGATATGTTTTTTAGAAATCATTTTACTACATTAAACATGCACTAGGGAATGTGGTCCAGTATGACAGGAAACTATCAACATAAAAAAAATTGCATCAGCATTTTTAAAATAACTGCATTTTGAGAATTATTAGAGTAGTGTTTAAAACGTTTTACAATAGAAATCTTTATTACAAGGTAATTGATATTTAAATTTTAATTCACTTATACTGTCCTTAGATTGACTTTTTTGCCCACAAGGGAGAAAGTTATTTATTTATTTATCAAATTTTTAAAGTTTGCTTGTTTCATAAAATAGAATATCTTTATAAATTATTGGCTTTCATATGATTGTTACAAATTACAAGCTTTCTGGTCTAAGTGCATCTCTTTTAATATATATATATTAGCCATGCCATAGACTATTTATGAAAGATGCTGAATTTTATGGGCAATAACCAAGCTTCCAATAAAATTATAAAATGATAAAATTACGAAAATTTTGGCAAGATGACGACTTCTAAGATTGAATAATAGTAAAAGAATAAAAAAATTGTGATAAAGGAGAGATTATATTTAAATTATTAAAATTAGCAGCACAAAGACAGTGGTGGAAGGCTGTAAGTATATATAAAATAGAACTTTATTTAAAGCTACATCAACTCTTGTCTGAAACAAATACTATGATTCATAATATTAAGTAAAATAAAGTATATGCTAATAAATTTATTCTCTCTTGTGTTTTAAATATATGAATTCTAGAAATAATATTAGATCATTTATACTAGAAAAATATTGTGTCATCTCTAGTAGTATGTTTCCAGTTCAAAGCTTTTAAGGACTCTCAAGATTCTGATCTTTCCATTTTAAATACTATGTTATCTGTCAATGAAGAAAAGTCCCATTTTTTTAAAGTATAAAATTGTTGTCCAAAAACTGGTATAGTGTTATTGTAAGGATTAGTCTTCTAATTTTTACTCATCTTCACTATACCCCATAAATATTAGGTATATGTGCATTTCTTCTCACTTGCACACAGGTTGAACTGCATTTCTGAACATATGGTTTATCATCATGCTCAGTGAGGCAAGTCAAGGTCAGATGTTCAAGGTCATAAGCTCTCTGTCATATACAGAAGCTAGGGAGCAAAAAGGAAAGGAAATAAAAGGGAAATTATGAAAATAGAAATGAGACCAGTAGAGTAGGGAAAAGGGTTTGGGCAGGGAGAGAAGAAGGAAGAGAAACGAGAGTAAAGGAAAACAAAATAAACTGATCTATGCTGTGCGCATGTACAAATATATCACAGTGAGTCCTTACTATAATTCTAATACGTCAATAAAAATTTTAAAAAGTAAGCAGTTTAATTATTTTTAGAAAACATATGGTTCATGAGGAATAAGGAAATTTTACTTCTTAACAAAGTAGCATCTCCTACTGTTAGCTACTTATTTGGCAGATATGGTGTTTTGGGGAGTGTGAGTGCTATCTGGAAACCTAAGTGTGGAAACATTAATAAAAAGGAAAGGACATACCAGGTCACCTGCTCCCACACTCTAATGGTACAGATTCTGCAATCTCAACAAAACTGCTGTATAATATCACAGTATTGGGAATTTAGACAAAGAGTGAATTGTCTATCAATTGGGCCTTCTATCCAGATCCCAAGCAGAGGTATGATTAATACTTTGAGTTGTCAACTGTTATTCAATCAAACAATCAGAGTATTGCCATGTTGGGTTTTGCACTTGGTGGACAAGTAAAGAAGATCTTCTTTGCAATGAGGCTGAGCTTCCTCCAATCAGTTCAAAAAGTCTTAAAAATACAACTAAGATTTCCAAGAGGAAGAAGAAAATACTCCTGAAGACTGGCCTCAGCTCACGACAAAGAGTTTCCAGCCTTCAAGCCTCCATAGTTATGCAATCCAATTCTTTGAAATAAGAATTTCTCTACATATAATACAAGCACACACATATGTATGTAATATATATATGTGTCTGTAAATATACATACATATATATACACATAACCCCTATATGTGTGTGCATATACATAGGGATGCACACATATATACATATATGTAATTTGTTTCTCCATATAGCTCTAAAAGACACAACTAGATTACATTTCCTAACTTCTTTTACATTTGGGATAGAAGGGAGATTTTCATAGACAGGGAAATATGAGATCTGAAAAATGTTGGAGATGATTCTGTTTATCATTGTTGCTCTTTGCCCCGAGACTTGCAAAGTCAGACAATAAAAACAAAATAGGGATTAACCAGCTGGGAGAGTCTTGAACCCACTTCCTAGAATTCCTGACCATCTTTTAGTGTACTCTCATCCATCCATGTATATTTGGAGTAAATACCACTTAGAGTAGGGGTCAGACTGCTCCTGGGAAGAAGGTATATTTGAATCACAAATGCAGGAGGGACCTCAAAATGTCCAACAACCTAGTTCTGAAGCCTTTCCCTAAATCTAACAGTAGTGAAAATGCACATTAATTAATGGTGGGGTTGTTAAAAAAAAAAACTGGCCTGCTAAAAGTCTAGAGTAAATATTGAACCTAGACTTGGAGGTTTAGAAAAGTACTGAATCGGAATAAATAATACTGCAAGTGTGGAAATTGGATTAGTGAGTTTGGAGTACAATAACTGGGCATGTTCACTAATTTTCAAGATGATTGTATGCCGAAATATAATTTCCATGAATATTTCATGATTCCACAGGGTCCAAGCCTTTTAACCAAGGGAAAATGTTTAAATAGCAGAGGCCTGATAAGTTAGAGGCTTGGAATGTGTCTTCCCAGTGACATTTGCTGCATATTATTATTATCCTAATAAATAAAAAGGAGGACATTGTCCTCCACTCCCTGGAGATTTGTTCACTTTATAGAGTGGTAAGTCTGTCTCACCTGAGGGAAGGAGGAGCAGATGTGCCAGAAGCCCCTAGGTAAGCACTGAGTTTCATAATTTTGAGGTTGCCCTTCTGTGATATAAACCTTCTGTGTCACCCTGAGAAGATCCAGAACATGAGGGTCTGACAAAAGTGCTACATTGTGAGCAAATCAACATTGTTTCTTGAAACTGTACCTCCCTCTGTCTATACACACAGACATATATGTGTGCATGTACATATATGTTTATTTCTATATGTGTGTGTGTATATATATGTATATATAACACTTATTAATTAATAACACTTATTAATCAATATCAGGTAAATTATTGCAAAATCATGGCTAGGATTGTTAAATTGTTTTAATGATTATTTTGCAAAAGCCAGAACAGAAACATTTTTAACAAACATTCGAATCTATTTTATCTCAAAATTTAGCTAACACTACAGATCGTGAAGTTTTGAATTAGGTGCTCCCTTTTCAATTAAATCATTTTAATTTTAAAAATGTAAAATTAGGGTATGTAGCAGGTACCGTATACTAGAAAATGGGCGAGGTTCCATTAATAAGCACATAAGAGTGCCATGATGTGGTGACATTTGAAGTATCTTCTCCATCTTCTCCATAAGTTACATCTCTCTTGTCTCCAGCCAGAGAACAGATTTTGTTTTTAAGAGCTCACTACATTGTGCCCACCAGCATAATTTTGGATTAATCTCCATCTTTAAAGTTCTGTGACCTCAATTACATCTGCAAAGACCCTTTTGCCATGTAATATATTCACAGATTTCAGGGCTTGGGGCACCTGCACCTTTGAGAAGTCATTGCCTATCATACCCATTATAATATGTGTTTAATTCTTTAAATATTTCCAAGTTTTAATTTACTCCTTTGTAAATGAGCATACTAACACCTGACTCAGAGACCTTTTGAAAGTTAGCAGATAATTATAAAGCATAGAATACCTCCCCTTCCTCTTTTCTCTTCCCAGGAATGGCCCAAGTTTTAATCTGACTTGCATATGTATTAGACAGTATGATGATTAAAATGTTTCTCATGGAAGTTAAATCCAATAGTCCCTTCACATAGCTTACTTCTTTCAGTCAGTAGAAAGCCTAAAGAAATGTGTACTTAACACGTGTGACAGACCCAGACATCCAATGACTCGGTTAAGCCTTTGGCAAGTAATGATTCAAAGTCAATCCAATATTGAATTCTATGACAAATGACTAAAGTATTGATATTTTGTTTTGCTGATTAAAGAGAGATCTGAATGTTTTAGAGACAAACCTGTAGGACAGTTCTGTTAATAAAGTTGAGTAATAAAAAGAACATTTGTTTTACTGGTGCAGCACTGCCCTAAATCTAGATTGATCCTCAGAACACACTTGGTAATGATCAAACAC
The DNA here is from genome assembly GCA_028644305.1 of Xerus rutilus. Classification (NCBI taxonomy): domain Eukaryota; kingdom Metazoa; phylum Chordata; class Mammalia; order Rodentia; family Sciuridae; genus Xerus; species Xerus rutilus. The sequence continues at coordinate 7,199,103 of CM053408.1, read as the reverse complement.
CACATTTTCTTTGCACTGTCAGGAAACCTGCTTTAGTCATATGTCATTGCAAAATTCTTACATATGAAAAATAAATATACCACTTGAAATTTATTTCTAGTAGAAAAAGACATGGCATTAACGCCATAACAAAGACAAAATCACTATGGATAAAGTTATCTTGAACATGAAGATCCCTTTAGGTTTTGCAAAATACTTCAACAATTATTTAATTTTTATCTAATTTTATTTTGTATTTATTTTATATTATTTAGTATTAGTGATTGAACCCAGGGACACTGTATGACTGAACAACATCCCCAGCCCTTTCCTTTTTTTTTATTTTGAGACAGGGTTTCACTACATTCTGAGGATCTAAGTTGCTAAGGTGACCAACCAATGGTCATTTTTAAGGATAAATATAAATTATTATTTCAAATTTACATGTTCTCAGGAAGGTTATAGATTTAACTCTACTACAAACTAACCTATACTTAGTAATAACAGAGCAAAGAACAGATCTAGAAAACATGACTTGGGGGCTGGGATTGTAGCTCAGAGGTAGAGCGCTCGCCTAGCACGGGTGAGGCACTGGGTTCAATCCTCAGTACCACATAAGAATAATAAGTAAAAATAAAGTATTAAAAAAAATAAAAGAAGGGTCTGGGGCTGTAGCTCAGTGGTAGAGTGCTTGCCTCGTATGCGTGAGTCACTGGGTTCGATTCTCAGCACCCCAAATAAATAAATAAATAAATAAGATACCGTGTCTATCTACAACTAAAAAATATTTAAAAAAACGAAAAGAAAACATGGCTTGGACTGAGAAAACCAAAACTACAAAAATGGGTAGATCAAGTTGTTCCTGGCTATTAATGTCCAGAAAGCAAGGATAGATAGATAGATAGATAGATAGATAGATAGATAGATAGATAGATAGATAGATGATTGATAGATGATGTAAAGATAGAGCTAGAGATAAATTTTTCAAATTCACTACTGTGGTTGAAGGTGTCCTCTCTGAAAACTCATGTGTTGGCAATTTACTCCCCATGAACAGAGTTGGAAAGCTTTAGTAATAAGACTCTCCCTCGTAAGGGGGTCATCGCCTTCATAGTGTTTTGCAGGGGTAGGTTTGCTCCTTTTGACTCAGATGGTAACACCAGGCCAGCTCCTTTGCCCTGCATCTGCCCTTGAGGATACAGCAAGCAAGCTCCTACCAGATGACATGCCCTTGATTGTGATCTTCTTGACCTACAGAACCTGAGAAAATAAATGGTTGTTTCTTATAAACTACCCAGTCTTAGGTATTCTGTTGTAGCAACACAAAGTTCAGTTAGGCATCCATTTAACATCCAGCTACAAAAGTGTCCCTTTCTTCCCCAAACCATGAATGCCAAAAGTATAAGTGTAAAGGCGGCTATGTGGTCTAATAGCAAGTGACAATTATCAAGAGGACAGAATGATGTACAAATGCTTTTCATATTTTCTGGAAAACTAGAATCTTTGCTCTAATAACATTCTATATAACATGAAAAATTATAACTAATATTTGTAACAATTCGTTAATCAAAGTATACTTTTCTTATCTTATTTGACAATGAAAGCCAGAAAGGCTGTTTTCATAGGTTTTATATGTAACAGTATCATTATCTGAAAGAGTATTTAACTGAATATTAGATTATAAGGGAATATTAAAAAAACAGACCTATGTTAAATGCTACAAATAGATTCTCTAGGGAGAGTGCAGGAAATATAAAGTAGTTCTCTTCTCTTCTTAAGTGATGCAGGATTATAAAATGTGGACAACATAGTAGCTGAATCTGAGGAATACCATACAGATTTGAATGTCTATTTTCAAAATGAAATTTTTTTGTTATCTGGAGTATAAATTCTTTTATTTAAAAATTAGGAAACTTTAGTATAGCAAGGGAATACTAAGAAAATAAACAATAGTAATAATTTTTGATTAAAACTCTATGGTTCTATTTGTGGCGATATCAGCTAAAGTGTGGTAGCAATCAGTTTCAACAATCATTTTTTTTTCATTTTTTCAAATTTAAAAATTATTACATATATATCATGCCTCTCTTCCTTTTAATACCTTTTTTATTTATTTTCCCTTCTCACAAAAGCTATTTTTCAATCTTTGGTGTCTCTTACAATCCTAATAATTTAGAATTAAGGAGATAACACACTGATTCAGCTAAAGATAGACTGTACCAGTAACACGGGCTCATTCAGCAGCGTAGAAAGAGCACATGTGTGTGGTATGACTTGAATGATCTCCAGGGGGAGGGGAGTCTCCTGAAGAAACAGTCTTATATCTGGCTCATCCAGTGTATTCATTTATCAATACAAATTTATTATTTGAGTCTTGCTCATATACTCTGCCACTTTCCAGTTCAGTCAAAAGGAATCCACCTACTGGATTCCAGTTAAGTCTGGGATCCAGGCAAACTGAGGTCCATCCAACCAACCTTCTTTACAGATATTTTGAACTTGGTGTATCCATCATATTCAAATCCTGACGTTTTTTTCCTACCACAAATAAATTTGTCTTTAAGCACTTACAGAGTGTTCATGTGGGCAAAGCAGGTACTTATCTCTATGGGTGAATGCACTAGAACAAAAGCTGCAGACCCTTGAAAAACAAAAAAAAGCAAGCCTGTCATTTAGTGGAGGAAATAATGTATAAATGCAAAGAGAACATGAAATCCTAGAGTTAACCCACAAGCATAGGCTATGACACTAAATGGGCAAAAAAGATCATAAATCATATGACACAAAAGGTCAGTAACATTGTCATAGAAAACTTCAGGGGTGGAAAATGAACTGCCATAGAAAAGGAAAAGCAAGACCAGAAGAGGCATTCTTGGTGAGGAAAAGACTATGTGCAAAAGGACAGATATTTTGGCTGCAAAATTAACTTGGTCTACCATGATTTCAAACTACACGTATTCTTTCAAGCTTTCGTTAAAGTTTAAGGGAAATGGTGGATGCAGTGAAAATAAGAACTTAAAAACATTTTCTTGTTGGAATGGTGACAACATGTTGGAGCCAAGTGCTAATATGCCTTGTTTCAAGGGATGAAAAGTCACCCATAAAGATGGCGGTGCCAGTGGAACCACACTGCTTGAATCTTAGATTGCATCCTGCCACTTGCTCATCCAATGGACAAGCTTTATGTCTGCCCCTCCAGGATGTCTACAAAACTGGTGGTATTGGTACAGTCCCTGGAGGTATCAAGCCTGGCACGGTAGTCACCTTTGCCCAAGTCAATGTCACAACTGAAGTAAAGTCTGTTGAAATGAACCACGAAGCTCTGAGTGAAGCTCTTCCTGGAGACAGTGTGGGCTTCAATGTTAAGTTTGTGTCTGTCCAAGATGTTGCTGGTGATGGCAAAAATGACCCACCAATGGAAGCAGCTGGTTTCACTGCTCAGTGGATTATCCTGAACCACCCAGGCTAAATCAGTGGTGGCTATGCCCCTGGACTGGGTGGTCACACAGCTCACATTTCTTGCAAGTTTGCTGAATTGAAAGAAAAGATTGGTCACTGTTCTGGTAAGAAGCTGGAAGATGGTCCTTAATTCTTGAAATCTGGTGATGCTGCCATTGTTGATATGGTTTCAGGAAAGCCCATGTGTGTTGAGAGCTTCTCTGATGATCCTCCTCTGGGTCATATTGCTGTTCATGACATGAAGCAGACAGTTGCTGTGGGTGTCATCAAAGAAGTGGACAAGAAGCCTGCTGGAGCTGGCAAGGTCACCACATCTGCCCAGAAAGCTCAGAAAGCTAAACGAATATCAAATCTAACACCTGCCACCGCGGTCGTAATTAGTGGTGGAAGAACAGTCTCAGAATGGTTTGTCTCAACTGGTCATTTAAGTTTAATAGTAAAAGTCTGGTTAATGATAACAATGCATTGTAAAATCTTCATAAGGAAAGAAGAATGTTCTGTGCTCCATTTCTTTGTGGTGTGTGGCAGTTTTAATTTATGAGTTTTTAAAATCATTACTTTTTAATGGGAAAAAAATCTTGACCAAAATTCTGTCACGGAATTTTGAGACCCGTTAAAACAAAAGCTTAATGAGAAAAAGAAAAGTATTTTCAATTGAATGAGAATTAAAGGCATACATATGGAATCTAAAATAAAATAATCATAGTGTTTCATCTACAGTAATTTGTTCTTACTAAGTTAATAGTCCACAGGGGAAGTACAACCACCTCGCCTGAGAAAAAGAGCAAATGTTTTTCCAGAACTGAGAATTAGAGTGAGTTCTAATATAGCTGTTCCCTGGAGAAAATGTCTAGATAATTTTTAACATTATAAAGCTCCAAAGTATTACCCTTTTGTCATCTCCTAGAAAACAAGGAGAGCCAAACATTTCACTGAATCAGAGGTCACCTGTCTTCATGTGCCTCAGAAAATGTTTATTCATAAATCATTTCCTGAGAATGAATGTAGTTGTGAGTTTTGTGTTTCATTTTTAAATTCTTTAGCAGTAAATGAGAACAATTTCCTGAGTTAAAACATCCTCTCCAAAGTTATGTACATGCAAATGTTTAATAATTATTCCTTAATTAATGAAAAATCGTGTAAACATTCTCAAAGGAAATAGTAAGTCCATATTTAAAAAAAAAGTCCTGCATTCATCACACGACAAGAACAAGACAGGAAAAATGAGTCTGTAGAAGAGTATTACAAGCTTGTCTCATTTCTAATGTAGCAATTCAATAATATTTTTGAAAATTAGTCATCCAACCTCATCTTAACATGCACAGAAAAGGGAAGTTGGCTGCTTTGACAAAGAAATTTCTAGGGGCTGGGGTTGTAGCTCAGTGGTAGAGCCCTTGCCTCGCATGCGTGAGGCCCTGGGTTCGATCCTCGGCACCACATACAAAGAAATAAAATAAAGACATTGTGTCCATCTACAACTATAAAAAATTAAAAAAAAAAAAAGAAATTTCTATATTCAGTCAGCCTTAGAATTGAGCGTTTATCTCTGTGCTGTTTCTCTTGTTTTTAATCTGTAGAGTAAAAAACAAATCAACTCTGTGCTTTTCCACAGATGTTCTCATCTAAAGATTGATGTTGGAGTTCCTTCTACCATCATCAGGATGGCTGTTGTGGTAGCTGTTTTACTGCAGGCATGGACTGCTACCTTAGCATAATGTTTAAACAGAACTGTCAGAAGAAAATAATTTACCTCTGCCATCAGTGAAGGTGAAAGCCTTTACTAAGCTAATGTGCCTCGGGGGTGCCTGAAAAAACAAGCTGAAACAGGGTCAGGGTTCTCCAGGCACAGGTAGCTGCCCACATGCTGGTGGGTGTGGCGTGGGTGGCAGGTTTTGACTTCATCTGAAACTCAGGTGAAGGAATTGTGCCCATCCTGTCTCGTGCTTGACGTTCCAGTAACTATTGGATCACTATGTTCCAAGAACTGCTTTTGTCATACTTGGGCTTTTTTTTTTCTCTTTTCTTTTTTATTTTGGTACCAGGGATTGAACTCAGGGGCACTGGACCACTGAGCCACATACCCAGCCCTATTTTGTGTTTTATGTAGAGGCAGGGTCTCACTGAGTTGCTTAGCGCCTCGCCCTTGCTGAGGCTGGCTTTGAACTCGCGATTCTCCTGTCTCAGCCTCCCTAAGTGCTGGGATTACAGGCGTGCGCCACCACACCCAGCTATACTTGGGGTTTTTATGCCTGGTCAATTTATGGGACTAGGGAGGTAGATGAAGGGAAAGAAAGTGGAATGAGGGGGAAAGGGGAGGGTGGGAGGGAAAATGGGCAGAATGGAAGGAAAAGGAAAGGCAGAAAACAAGGGGAGCAAATGAAGCCCCTCCGTCATACCTGTTTCAGTATTTTTATGGAAGCAGTTATTCCAGCTATGCTCTGGCTATGCTCTGACAAGCAAAGTGGTCACCACTTACTTCCGTCTTTAGCCATTTATGAATGCTAAGACTCCATTATTTGTATTCACTTTATTTAAACTATCAGTTTAAAATTAGTTTGTGATCACCAGATGAGCTCAAGTATTATCCATATTCGAGTTTTCCTATTAGAAAACCCTCCCACCACTTCCCGCAATGCAAGACATCACACCTGCTCTTTGGTTAGTCTCCCTGCTATTTGTCCTACATTAGCAAGCAATTAATTTTTTTATGTGAAGTTAATGACATTACATTTGCACTTGTTAAAATCAGTCTTGGAGTTTCTGCCAATTAAACCGGTCAAACAGAGGGTCTGGATCAGGTTTTGAATGTGTAGGCAGTCAGAGGACCACCCCTTCTAGTGTTCCCAGGGTCCCCCTGATTTGAGTCTGTTGTTTCAAACTACTTATGACTAGTGCCTCCTTTTGTTTATAAAAATGCCCCACTTTGAGGGGCTGGGGTATGGCGCAGTGGTAGCGTGCTCACCTAGCACGCATGAGGCACTGGGTTCCATCCTCAGCACCACATAAAAGTAAAATAAAGATATTCTGTCCACCTACAACTAAAAAATAAATATTAAAAAATCTAAATATAAAAAAAGAAGTGATTTTAAAAAAATGCCCCAATTTCAATGACAAGTTTGTGTTCACACAGAGATAACTGAATAGGAGTTACCTATGATCACGGTCCAAAAACAGTAGGTCAGAGTTGAAAGGTAGAGGATGCTATGTGGAAACCATTATAATAAATGTCAAATGTATACCGATCACCAGATCCAAACAGGCTCTTACATACCCTCTCAGTTTGGTCTATGATTTTTTATATTAATTGCCATTGCTAATCCAATTATTCCGCAAGCATCCAGCACCATTAAAATTGCTCAGATAGTTGAAGGGAAATATCATATAGATCCCACCTAAGCCTTATTCCAAGGCTTGCAAATCTGAGCAATTGTTATGCAAGCAAAAAGCTGTGTCATTGCATATCTGATCAATTGTTTTGACAAAGAGCTGTGTCACTTCCCACAGGCAACATTTAAGAAACTTTAAAGAAAAAAAGAAAGACTAAACCAGAAATAAAAGGCATATGAGTGGAGATAAAGAAAGCAGTGACACCATAAAAATCTTGCTCTCTAGAACATACTCAGAAACCAACAAAAGCCAGGCATGGAGGCACATATCTGTAATCCCAGTGGTTCAAAAGGCTGAGGCAAAAGGATGGCAAGTTCAAGGCCAGCCTCAGCAACTTAGCAAGGCCCTCAGAAAGTTAGCAAGACCCTATTTCAAAATCTCAAAATAAAGTATTTTGAAAAGGGGGCTGGGGATGTAGCTCAGTGGTTAAGTGCTTCTGAGTTCAATCCCTGGTACCAAAAAAAAAAAAAAAAAAAAGCCAATAAAGACCAGACTTTAATAAGACATTCCCTCAGTCGGAACCTAAGGCAGACATAGAAACATCACTTCAGCAAACTCCTGGCCTTCAAGGTCCATGGCCACTGCACAGCACCACAAGCCTCCACCAAGGCAGTCGAACATGCATGGCCCCTGGGGACTTGCCCAGGCACTGCTGCACGAGCTTCATCTCCTGCCTGCTCCTCCATCTTTCATTTCCAGTCCCAGGATTTATCTAAGCCATTAGGCATTAGAGATTTCTGGGACCTGCTTGGGGTCCATTGTGTTAGAACTCTGACAAAACTAATTCTAGGCGTTAGAAACTCCAGAGCAATATTCTAACTTGGGGAAGAGGTAGAATATTTCCAGGGTTTTAGCAAGAGAGGGTTAAGGAAGAGGCAGGGATAGGGGAACTGCACTTGCAGATTTACAGCCAGTCTGGGGACAAGCTGAATTTTCTCCAGAGTGGTAGAAAGGAACAGTTAGGAGTTAAAGTCACATTCAAGAAGGGACGGAGAGAAAAGGCCTTGGAAAAGGAGGACAAAGGAGCACCACAGAGGAAAATTCTCAGCTCTGCAGTGTCTTGTCTCACTCTCTGTCACAATATGCTATTCCAAAAACAAGAAATGAGACAGATAAACAGCTCTGAGCTAGAAAGAAGGAGAGGTGGAGAGGTTGGTGCAGGGAGTCCCGGCATCAGGGAAGAAAGTGGTATGTGATGAAGGTCAACAAAGAAGGGAAGTTGGCAGTGTCTTTCCAGGCCTGCAGGAGGCTCGTAATTCATGAGGAAGGCTATATTTAAATAAGAAGTATTGACTCCTTCAAGTTCAGTGGAAACACAAAGCAGTTATAGAAGAATTTGCAAATGGACAGATGGATGGCTGGGGACAGCACAATTCTCTGCTGTTCCCTGCCAGTCTTCATGGTGAATTTGGGAGGTTGTCATACTGGAGAGCATTAAATAAGAGAAACAAGATGGCAGGCTTCACACTCACCTATGTATCAGATTTCTTTTGTTACCATATGAAATTATTACAAAATTTGCAGCTTAGACCAACATCCTCGTATTATTTTTCAGTTCAATAGGTTAGAAATCCATGTGTCTCAGTGCACTGCTTATGGGCTCACAAAGCTAAAACCAAGCTTGGACTGCTATCGGGTAGCTCTATGAGGGAATCCACTTCCTGGCTTATTTAGGGTGTTGACAGAGTTCAGTTCCATATGCCTATTTGACCAAGGTTCCCATTTCCTTGCTGGATGATGGTGAGGTCTTCTTTTCAGCTTTAGACATCACCCTCAGTTTTTGGATCTTCGTTTCCTTTCTCTCTCTACAACCAAATCCATCAATCACATCCTTACACTTGGAGTATCTAACTCTCTGTCTGCCCCTCTCAGCGTTTTCGGTTGTGTCTACGACTAGAGAAGTATCTCTGCCTGAAGGATTTGATTAGCTTGGTTCATCCACACAATTCAGGATAAAGCCTTGCTTCAGGTGTGTGGCATTAATTTCACCAACCAAAGTCCCCTTTGTCATGTATCATAACACATTCATAGGATCCATCGATCCTCATAGGAACACCCTAGGAGGGGCCATCATTTACCCTATCACAATCTGCACATTTAGTGCCTCTTGTTCTGATTCTCTTTATGCTGTCTCATTTAAAAATGTAATTCAAATGTTATTTAAAATGTAGAGTTCTACTCTTTTGTAGACAGAGTTTATTTTTGCCTAGTGGGAACACAAATAACAAAGTGGAATACGCTTAAGACATATATTGGAAATTGAGTCAACTCAGATAACATAAATCACCTTTGCTAATCTGCTTAAACTCCTGTGAGGGCTGGGATTATAGCTCAGTGGTAGAGCGCTTGCCTCACATGCATGAGGCACTGGGTTCAATCCTCAGCACCACATAAAAATAAATAAATAAAGATATCGTGTTCATCTACAACTAAAAAAAATTTAAAAAAAAAAAACTCCTGTGATACTCGGAAATTTCTTCTGAGTGTGAGTAGACAACCTCACCCCCCGTGCTGGCTTAATGTTTCCCATTCTCCTATGTTTATTATTCAGGTTTATTAGAAGAATCACGTTGCTCTCTGTTTACAAAGAGAAAATAAGTATGTGCTGCCCACAAACGTTTTAAATAATATGCATAAATTTGATATATTCACTTGTATTACATTTTGAAAATTATCCATGGTAGGAAATGAGGACCTAATGACCAACTAAGAAATAGAACACAGAAACGAACTCTCGTAGTTTATCAAGGAGCACCCTACATCAGAGCAGACGCGTCCAATAGGACTTTCTGTGGTGCTGGTGGTGCTCTGTCTGTGCTATTCAGATGGCAGCTTACTGGTCACCAGTAATCACTGAGCATTTGAAATTCACTTAGTGAAACTGAGAAACTGAATGTGTAATTTTATTAATATTAATCTATTTGAATTGAATTAGCCACATGTGGCTCGTGGCTAGAGGATAGTGTGGTAAAGAGTGCCCTGTCAGAAGATGGAAGTTTCTGCCGGGCATTGTAGCACACACTTGTAATACCAGCCATCGGGGAGGCTGAGACAAGAAGGTTGCAAGTTCAAAGCCAGCCTCAACAACTTAGTGAGGCCCTAAGCAACTTAGGAGACTCTGTCTCAAAATAAAATATTTAAACAAGGAATGGGGATGTGGCTCCATGGTTAAACTCCCCTGGTTTAATCCCTAGTACCAAAAAGAAGATGATGGAAATTTCTATACCTGCTTCCTCCATCCCCTGCCTGTTTGCCTCTGAATTATCTGGCCTAGAAGGAATCTCACCCTGGTTAGGTTGCATTAATCACCAAACTTCAGTGAGTAACCACAGAGGGTTCAGGAAAGCACTGCCAGCTCATGCTAGCTATTTTCTGGACTATATTCCTTACTCTGTTTGTGAGTCTGCTAATAAACCAACTAGAAAACTTCCATAACTGAATTGGAGTCTTCAATCTCTTTAGTCTTAGAACTGGAGCCCCGATTTTTAGTCTGGAATATTCTTTCACACACAAACAGATCTCAAATATGGGTATGTTATCTCTCTATGGGAATCTCACTTTACATTCAATTTATCTAAATTTACTTAAAAACTTAAATTTTATAAAGTTTCTTAGAGATTTTTTTTCTGCTGGATTGATTGGTAGAGCTGTTATAAAATAATAATTCCAGAAAAATAATTTTGACAATGGAAATCAGCCAAATCTTAACTCTAGCCACCAACCTATAAAGTTCAGCATGTATTCCACTCTACTCCAAATGTTCTTTATACTCTGTGGAGTAATTCCACCTCTCTAATAGATGTATGCATGATGCATCTCAGGCATTACCTACTTCTAAGAATGAATCATAGCAGCGTTACCCTTCACTTCTCCTCAGAACTGAGATACTACTTTTGGTTATGATGCCATTCTATATGGAATTTGACAAACTTCAAATAATTTAATGAAGTAATAATCCCACTCAGGGAGAGTAGGACTCATGAGGAAAAAAATCAGTCTTGCATTAGTGTTATATACAATGTATATGAGCAAGCATTACAAATATAAGTCATCTAAAATATGTATGACTTTATTTTGGTACTGTTATTCATGTTCCAAAACTTATTCTCCAGTATGCATTTCTCTTCTCCTTTGAAAAAAATTAAAATGATTGATCTGCCCTCTGAGAAAACAAGGAGGTATGCTACAAATATAGACAACATTGCCTTGGTGCATAGCTTCAAATTTCCTGAGGGTCCTATTTCTCCTGATAAGATGAAATGAATTTTTGTACCTCATCCAATCTTTTGTTAACTTTCTGATTTCTCTCTCTCAGTTACTCTGTACCTAGTGTGTTAATGGTCATGATGGGTATTATGGAAGATCATCCTTGAGAATTTATGGTGAAAATACAAACCATACGGGATACACAGCTAATTTAAGAAGAAAATGATTTTTTAAAAACTTAACCTTCCTGGCTTAAAGACATCCTATTGAATTGCCTCTGATCTAATTGGACTAAGAAAAGAGAAAGCCAAGGAGTACAGGGAAGGGTAACCAGAAGAGCAACAAAGAAATATATGACAATGGAAATATCCCTTTCATAATCTTTCCTTTCATAATTCCTTTGTTGCTCTATTGTTAAAAAGAGAAAAGAAAATGGCTATAGGAAACCCAAATGAAAGTCATGAATTCTTGGTTTCAAGATAATGGCACCAAATGCTTTATCATTTTGAACTTTATATCAAGAGAGTTTCTGTAATTGAGGGCCATGGTAACATGTTATTGGAAATACAAAAGGAAAAAAAAGTAGCCTAAACTGTAAGAGAGACTAAATATATTAAGATTACCAAATAAAATTTAATTTGCACAAATATGTCATCAACTCTTTGTAGTAATAGGGTTGAAATATCTTAGCCACACTCCACAGAGGACTGCGCAGATGGTGAAACCTCTGTTTATTCACAAGAAAGGCAATCTAAAATTAGAATTTTCTTTTTATGAATCTTTATGCTCTAACATTGACTTGAGTTTAATTAATAGTATAGAACATCAGATGTCCTACCACAACTATCCATTGTGAGTTTTAGTATCACAAATCAAGTAGAAATAAGAATTTAAGTATAAATCAATTTGAGTCAAGAAATTAGGATTGCAATTATCACTTAGCTACTAAGAGGCAGATGATATTGAAAAATTGCTTTTTGAATCCAGATCTCAAAATCAGTTCTCTTTTAAAATCGCATCCTAAAAGAACCAATTTGTCCACTACCACTCATTTTCTTTGTAATTCTTGCTATACACTCATAATTACCTTTTATTAGTCTGTTTAGTGTATTTTGATTCAAGAAATACAAGAACTTGTCTGTTTTGTTAACCTTTGAATCTTCAAGTCTACTTAGCTCAACCTGGGAACAGAACAGGTACTAGATTAAAATGTATGGAAGGGATGAGTTATTATACACATAGTAAGAGCTATTAATGATTAAACAGCAATTATTACTTATAATTTATTGTGTATATGATTTATGGTGTACAATGAATTCAGGCTGTTGGACTACACAATTTCTAAGATCTCTTTAAGTTAAGAGATCATATAACACTGTGACTAAAATCAGAATTGTAACTAATTGTCAATTTTTTATATTTTTTCCCTAAAATCATCCTGTGTGTGTGCTTATTTATGTGGATATATATGCATATAATATGATACATATATATTACATATGATATATATTACATGATATATATTACGTATTATATATATATCATATATATGTATCATATATATATATATATATATGGGGGACAAGAGAGATTGAACTCAAGGGTGCTTTATCACTAAGCTACATCCACAAATTCTCCTCACTACTTCTTTTTTTTTCTTTTCTTTTCTCTTTCTTATCTCTTCTCTGCTCTCTTCCTTCTCCTTCTTCAAGATAGGTGTTGTAAGTTGCTAAGGCTAGCATCTAATTTGTCATCTGCCTTAGTCTTTCATGTCACTGGGATTACAGGTGTGTGCCACTGCACTCAACTTATGTTAAATATGTTATGTTAAATATATGTTAAATATTGGCTGTTTGGTTTAAAATATGAACTGGTGAAATTGATTATGCCTTAATGCTTATTATTATCTCCACATAGCTCAGGAAGCCATAGCAAAACCACTGTTATTTCTCCATTTATTGTATATTCTAAAGGCCTGGAAAATATTTAGGAGGAAATAAGTTACTTCTTAACAGCCGTCTTGAATGTCAGCCTCAAGTGAAGCCAAGAATCATTTTTCAAAATCTCTTTTTTCAAAATCTCTCATTTTTCAAACATTTTTTAAAAAATCTCTTCTTAAGATAAAATTTTGGCTTGAAAGAGTAATTATATGCCCATTTAAAATTTTTGAAAACACCCTGAATAAATGAAAATGCAGCATATTTTACCTGCAGAGGTAACCCCTAGTAGGGTTTTGAGAGATATCTTCTTGCATTCTTTCCTTACCTACCCATTAATTGAACTATATAAAACTGTCATTGTAAGATCATTTGTCATACGTAAATGATTGTTTTACATATTTTAAAGTAATGTATCTAACTAATTCTCTATGTGAGATTCTGCAGCTTTCATTTTCACATAAAATAAAAGTTAACATATTATGAAGATTCTCTGGGGTCACCCTTTCAGGTGTGCCTCATGACTGATCACATGCTGCACTATGGCACTCTTGACTCCCAGTTGGGTGCGTTTGTCTTTTTAAACTTTTTGTTTCATATGATGTTGAAGAATCTTTCTTTGTACTTGATCCTCTATATTTTCGAGCAAGCTGCTGATGACTGCTTTTGGACATTTTGGAAGTATGCTAGTGCTTCAGGAAAGGGGATTGTATTTTCAAGATTGCTCTATTTTCCAGAAATGCTGCACAAACTCACCCCAGACTCACAAGTTTTATACATACATGTATAAAATAATGTCAAATGGTGAGGAGTACTCTGAAGACAAATCAGGGTGAAGGAAAAGGTAGGTGCTACTGTAGAATGCTTTGAGAATGCCTCTCTGAGCAGGAGATTTGATATTTGGAGACATCAAGGAACAAGGTCAGTGTGTCTAGAAAGATGGTTGAAAGTGACTTCTGAAGAACAAAGAGGAAACTGATCTCATTACATATGATATGTATGTATTATTTCACTGATATATTTTTTATTTGAACTCTTTAAAATCCTATGACCCTCAACAAATGAATAACCTTAAAATTAATATATAAATGAATGTTTCATATGTATATATCTATGTCAGACATTAGTTTCTCAGGAAGAGTTTGCCAAAGAAAGGAATAAATATACTTTCTTTCAAGTAGAGAGTGATAGAAATAGATGATATATTTTTTTCTGCTATCACAAATATGAAAATAAGAAAAACCTTTAAATATATATATGTATGTGTGTGTTTGTGTGACACAGACATATAAGCTTTAAATTAAGAGTAATGAAGGTCTTTAGTCTGAAGGGTGATTAATGAACAGATTTTTAATGATTTCTCTCTCTCTCTCTCACACACACACACACACACACACACACACACACACACACACACGGATTTCAGGAAGCCTGATAGGTAAGACATACACATTTGCATCAGAATATTTGAGTGAGAAATTATTTATGGGTAATTAAAAAATGCTAGATTGAAACATATACTTTCAAAATAAACAATACAGAAAATAGATTATCAAACTTAAAAGATGAGAAGAAAAAAGATTCTAATTGTGAATAAAGTTATTTATTTGAACAAAATAAAGATGTGCCCTTTAACCATACATCACAAATTCAGTGTTCCTTGATTTGAAGATTAATCAAAAATTGAAAATCTACTTCTTTAAGTTTTCATTTTCAGTGTTTCTATAAAAAATAAAAATGAGAATGTAGGTCAAATGAACATCAATTAAGGATATTGAAGTTCTTTAATTTGAGGGGTAATTAATTAACAGATTACTAATGATCTTTTACTTAAAAATCATCTTGGGAATGAGTGCTATCTGCTAAAGAATAATGTAATATCAAGGTACACAAGCCAATAAATCAAATTTCCCTCAAGTATGGACTATGCATCATTGCACTATTGAGAATTTCAGGCAAGAGAGAATTTCTCTTCCATGATCTATTCTCCAGAGAAAATTATTCGTATTTAGATTGGTTTTTAAATGAGATCTGCAACTGCCTTTGAATTCCATGTCTGGGGCTCCCAGCAGAATTTCCTTCACAAACATCACAGCTGTTAGGAAATCTGCCATGCTGAAGTTTGATCTATGTGTGTGTGGTTTCTGAACTCCTAATGCTTTGCTGCTTCACCTCCAGCCATTTCTGAATATGAAACTGTGTACCGGGTGGACAATAACAAAACACTTTTTTGATCTAAAGAAGGCCACAATCCCTCCTGCTAGGACTCAGATTCTAAATTGTAAATTACAGGGACTAGAGGAGATTATTTAAGCTACCCTTAAACATATAAGGTTGAATCATTCCCTAAAACAAGAATGAATTAATGCCACTAACAGTATTTTTTCAGTTTTCAGTGTATTGACAGTACCAATATTTTACTAAAACTAAACACTAAAAGGTAAATAATTAAGGAGATCATTTGTCCAAATCATACATTAAAAGTGTTGCATAACATCATAATGCAGTCACACACATTTTTCAATTCACTTCATCATGTGAAACCTAGAATTTCATCTTCATTTCTGGACACTGTATAAGAAAGAATTGTGAATAATTGTCAAAGTTTCTAAGGTCTTCTATTATCAATATCTTGTGAAAAACCCTAAGGTGAGGGATACGGAAAGCATTTGGTTTATACAAACATTTCATACGTTCATGTTTATATAAAGGAAAACACACAATAAAGTCAGTATTCTTTGTATCATTTCATAACTATCAAATTTAAATATTCCTCTCAGATGTCTTTCTTCAAAACTGACACAAAGAACCAGGAGTTGTGGCTCATGCCTGTAATCCCAGCGGCTTGGGAGGTTGAGGCAGGAGGGTTGCAAGTTCCAAGCCAGCCTCAACAACTTAGTGAGGGCCTAAGCAACTAAGTGAGACCCTTTCTCAATATAACATATAAAATGGGGCTTGGGATGAGGCTCAGTGGTTATGTGCCCCTGGGTTCAATTCCCAGTACCATTCACACACACACACACACACACACACACACAGACGGTGGGGAGGGGCAAGGGCTGGAGAGGAAGCACCCCTAGGTTCAATACCTAGTACTAAAAGAAAAAAAAAATTACACAAAGATTCTGCCCTGTGTGCCTGAGAATTATCAAATTTAAAAACTCTAACATCTTATTAGCCTCTGAAGTTCTGTTAAACCAAAATCCAACAGAAGTATTTTTTTTAAAGCCAACGTTCTATGCTTAGGAAGGTGCCAGTACAGAAAGGCTGATTACACAGTTATGCCAAATTTCTAACTCTCCTTTAAACAATATGAGATGAAATTTTATGTAATATCACATAAATAGGAAATAGAAATGGTGATAAATTTAAAGATCTTTTATATTTTCCTTCTTCAAAGTCAATTAGCAGTTTAAAGTGGTTACTTTTTTTCTGATAAGATTACCTGATGAGAAAACATCTTTAAACTACTCTATTTTCCCTCATCATCCATTGACACTAAGGAATGATATGTTAATTTGAGCAACCAATTCACATATATTCCTTCTATTTTCTGAGATTCCAAGTTTTATCATCTCACTTTTATGCACTTTTATTAGCTACAAGTAGTATGAAGTAGAATTCTCCAAACAAATAAAATTTTATATCAAATAAAATATGTTCCCAACAAAATTAAGACAATTGGGTAACTGTGCAAAGTCCACCACTTGCCCAAGTTTTCTGACAGTGACTCCTTTTAGTACTTGGAATTAATTCATAGTCAATAGAACACATTTTAATGCCAGAGATTATTTTGCTGGTGGTGTAACAAGCCAATAATATTTGGAGTGTTAATAATTAAGTTTATCTAAATGCATGTTAAGAAACTATTGGGTGTAGGTGGAGCTTTCTATCACTATAACATAATACCTGAGATAAATAAGTTAAAAAGAGAAAAGTCTTGGAGTTTTTAGTCCAAGATGGGATAGGCAGATTGCTTTGGGCTTTGTTTGAGTACCTTTACTGGCAACGATAAGGAGAGTGTTGTGGAACAAAACCATTTACATCACAAGCCAAGGAACAAAGGGAAAATTCCGTTAAGGGCTTGCCTCAGTGACCTAAGGTCCTCCCATTAGGGTCCCCTCCTGAAGGTTTCATCATCTTCAGTAGTGCCACACTGGAGTCTAAGCCCTTAACACACAGGCCTTTGCAGGACACTTATCCAAACTTAGAAGTGTACTACATACATGTCTGGTATAATTGCCTTAGTCATACATTCTTACTCTTGTTTAGTCCTGACCTAAAAATTATAATATTCATTCTCAATTTGTTAAATCTCGAATATATTCTAGTTATCTATCATTGCGTGGAAAAACTATCCTAAACTCAGTGGTTTAAATTTAACAATGTTATTTATCACCAACATTTTGTGGATATACTCACTGACTCTGCTTCTCCCACTGAAGCCCATTAATGCAGCTTCGCTCAGCTGGTACCCAGAGAGTGGTAGAAGTTTCCCCATGCCCCAACCTGCATGTCTGAAGCCTGCGCCTGCGGTCTGCTTGGGAGCCTTGGTTCTCGTCTCAGGGGCTTAGCAGGATTTCTTTATAATGGGGTGGTCTCAGAGTTCCAGAGTTGGGAAGGATACAGTCTTTTAGGGGTAGGGATCTGAAACACAGTGTTGTCTCCACCACACTCTGTGGACGAAACCAAGTCCCAAAGCCAGCACACGTTAATGAAGGCAGAGAAGCAGGCACTATATCCCAATGAGTGGAGTGTGAACGTCACATCGTACAGGCCTTTGGACGAGCAGAACTCATTGTGGAAAATTATAAGTGCCTACTGCAGTCAGTCTCGGTTCCCAGTGAAAAATAAACAACCTCTCTCCAGACATGCAAAATTCCAGTCAAAGCCAACACCCCTTTTAGGCTCAGTGCTCTGGATTTGATTATCTAACTCAGCTCCAGATGCAGATTGAGGTCTGCTGACTAGTTTCTAGGTGTGTCCCCTTGGGTAGTCTTCATGTTGGTCCAGTGACCTGTAAAATATAACTGAAAATTACCTGATCCTCCCACACAAAATATAATGATGAGACGGGGGCAGGATGATTGCAAAAGATTCTCCCTTCAAAATAAAGTGGGAAGGGCCTGGGAAACACGCCTAGCAATCCTCAGGATCTTGCCAAGTATCAGCACCTCAGGTGGGCCTGGCTCTGCTCCATGGGTGCAGTTCTATATGTTTTTATTCTTTGAGGATCTTGGATCTTCTGCCTGGGCTCTCAACTCTGATATCTGGCTTATCTTTCCTTTTTCTTAAGAAATGACCCTTGTTCCATGATTCAATCTGTTTCCTTTCTTTAGAAGTAGAGGCCTAGAGTCTGAACTATGTCAATCCTTTTATTTTAAACTGATATAATTCTCCTAAAAAAAAAAACATTTTAAGTGTGGAAAATACACTTAAACAAAAGCCTCACCCACAATTCTTTTTTTTTTTTTAATTTTTTTAGTTGGCAATGGATCTTTATTTATTTATATGTGGTGCTGAGAATTGAACCAGTGCCTCACCTGTGCTAGGTAAGCACTCTGCCACTGAGTCACAACCCCAGCCCCATCACCCACAATTCTTCTGGAGTCAGACCATGTTCTAGTTTGATAGCTGTGGCCTGGTACTAGAAAATAATACCCTTAAAATCCTGAAACCCCTCTTTGTATAACTGTGAGGTTCTTTTATTTAGTGTCTTAAATTACTCTGTAATATACTCTTGATCTTGACTCTGAGCCTTACTTAAAGAATGTCTTTTTGACCAAAGAGATTATCCTGTATCCTGTCTGTTTCCTCTAAGGTTTACTAAGAAATGGACTAGTGCCTTCTTTAATCCATTTCTCTTTTGCAATGTCACAATTGACATCTAAAATAAGCCAAATGATACTTCAGATAGTCTGGCTGGAAATCTCCTTAGCCAGATCTCGTAGTTCATCAGGGTATTTTGTATCTGCCAAGACCCTGGAAGTGAGAGATGGGCTAAATTCCTGCCATCACAGACCCCCACTTCCCCAGCTTCTGTTAATGCCTCAGAGGTAGACATCACGACTTCTTCCAGCCCTAACCTACTCACAACTCTAACAAAAGCAGAATGCTTTGTATTATGTCAGAACTCATTTGTGCAATCAGTATGTTTCACTTACTCATGGTAACATTACATCATAACCCAAACTTAGTGACTTTAAATAACAACAAATTCTTTATAAAACTCATTCTGAAATGGCAGATGATTTATGCTGTGTAACAATCCTCACTGGAGTATCTTAATTCTCTTCGGCACCATTCAGTGGACACAGGTGGTGCTTAAACATCCATCAGAATCTCACAAATGAAGACTAAGGTGCAGTGCTCAGCCTCAGCTTCAAACCTGCTCCAGACGTTCTGTTGGTGTTCATCTAATTAGATTTAAAAGTAAAACACAGGGTTGTCCTACAATTTCCAGTAGGTGATTCTCACTCTGGAGTTTAAGAAATATATGAACGACTATCATCCATGACTTGAGTGTCCACCGGGCTGCTTGCTACTTCTGCCCATCCTGATGTACAGAAAATGGACCTTCGGCAACGAAGAGCCACTCTCAAAATAATTCCCACACTTACTCCCTGCTCTGCTATTTCATGGATTTGTTTTCACGGAAGCACTTTAGAAAAATGTTCTTGGAGAACAATAATTTACTCATCTCAAAAACATCTTCTGTAAAGAACTAGTTGACCCACATTCTGCCAGCAGAGATACTAGACCTCCGAGGCAAGTAACAGATGCGTAGAGTTACAAAGCATGTGCTTTATGTTTGTACAGTTTTCAAACAAGTTGAAATGTGTGTGGATTTTTCTGATGGGAGAGGAAACCACTGGAATGCCTTCTCAGGTTGTCTTGTCCTATCTGCTCATGTATGTTCTTATGCCAGAAATCATATAAAAGGCACATTTATCTTTCCATATCCTTACCATGTAAAGCAGGGGCTCTAAATGGAAAGGGGGAGGTGGCCTCCTGTGTCCCCATCGCCACCATAATTGTGCAGTTCTACTAACATTCGCAACTACAGAGCACAGCCACTCATGGCAAAGAAGGATCCAGGCCTAACTGTCATTAGCTCAGGACTTCAAAGCTTTGTTCTAAACCACTGTTGTCTAAAGTGAGTAATAAATGTTCCTAAATCAACAAATGTGTCACAGATATAATACTAATTAATTTAATATATGTTTTTACAAATAATTCAACAAGCCGGGCGCGGTGGCTCAAGCCTGTAATCCCAGCACTTAGGGAGGCTGAGACAGGAGAATCGCGAGTTCAAAGCCAGCCTCAGCAATGGCGAGGCGCTAAGCAACTCAGTGAGACCCTGTCTCTACATAAAACACAAAATAGGGCTGGGGATGTGGCTCAGTGGTAGAGTACCCCTGAGTTCAATCCCCAGTAC
>CM053408.1:7104701-7178197 GCA_028644305.1 Xerus rutilus | reverse complement strand
GCTCAAGCCTGTAATCCCAGCACTTAGGGAGGCTGAGACAGGAGAATCGCAAGTTCAAAGCCAGCCTCAGCAATGGCGAGGCGCTAAGCAACTCAGTGAGACCCTGTCTCTACATAAAACACAAAATAGGGCTGGGGATGTGGCTCAGTGGTCGAGTGCCCCTGAGTTCAATCCCCAGTACCAAAAAAAAAAAAAAAAAAAGAAGTTAGTTATGAAAGGATAGACAGAAAAGATGTTTATCTCTTCGGAATGCATGAAATAAACATGGAGTAAAGAAAAGCCACGTAGTTTCAAACTAATTAGAAAAATTTTGGTAATAACAGAAATATTGTTGTCAGGGCTTTCTAAAATGTTCCAAAGAAATGTGACCAATAATACTGTTAGCCAATAAAGGATCAGCTTATACTGCTGCCCAAGTGTTTAGGACAAATACAGTGGCTAAGGCTATCATATTGTTATAGTGTATGTCCTTTGGGATTAGATTATTGATTAAATCAAAATGTAACATCATCAATCTAAGTGCTATACAATGCATAAAAAATTACAGTATTTTTATTTTAGCAAAATAATGTATGCATTTGATCCCAAAATTCGAACATTAAAATTTAAAAAGAAATGGGATATCCCTCTACCCAATTCCTTCTTTCCTTAGTCTTATATATCCAAAGCCAAAACTTTGAAAGATTTCTAATTTTAGTTCTTGTGGCTACAGATATATCTGAATAATGTAGTGATGTTTCTCTTTTGCTTATTGAGAAAGTAATGACTGACCTACTATGATGGAAAAGAATCATGTCAATGACTCAGCTTTTCCACCTCATAGTACAGTTATACTCCTATTTTCAGTTCCTCCACACATTAATATTCTATATCAAAAAATAGACTACGAGTTTTATTTTTTTTCTACATCAACATCTGTCTATACAGTTTGCCTGCCTGTTCTCCTATATGTGAATATTTTGTTCACAACCTTGTCTCAGGAGTGAGACTCCTCACATCCCCCAGCACCCATTTTTTCCACTTCTTTTGGTTTTTTTTGTTTGTTTGTTTTATTGTTTGAAACTATTAAATAGGCCCAGAGCAATGGAGACAACCAACCTATAACTATTAAATAGTCCATCCATTTTGGCCAGGCTCGTCTCCACCTCTTGGGCTCAAGCAATCCTCCCACCTGAGCCTCCTGGGGCTGTGGGAATACATGCGTTTCCCACTGTCACTGGCTTCCCACCCACTCCTGGTACACACATCTTGATTTTTTTTCCCTGTCTTTCTTGAAGTCAGATGTGGCCAAATGCCTACCTTAGCTCTTTTTTTTTTTTCTCTTGGCACCAAGGATTGAACTCAGGGACACTCAACCACTGAGCCACATCCTTAACCCTATTTTGTGTTTTATGTAGAGACAGGGTCTCCCTGAGTTGCTTAGCACCTTGCCGTTGCTGAGGCTGGCTTTGAACTCGCGATTCTCCTGTCTCAGCCTCCCAAAGTGCTGGGATTATAGGCATGCCCTACCTTAGTTCTGACTACTGAAATGCAACCACGAACAGGACAGGCTGTGTTATTTCCGGCTCATACACATGTCCTCTGTGCACTTGTCGTCTTTTCCATTTAGCCTGTGCATGGAGAAAAACTTGAGTGGAAGACTGAAGGCATCAGGATCTCAGAACAGCTCAGTGGTGCACACTCTTCCACGAATCTGTGATGTAACAAAGTGATCAATTTTACTTTGTTAATATACTGAGATTGCTGAGTTCTTGCTTCAGCTCTTAGCCTACTCTGACCAATACAGATGTTGTAATCAAAGGTTCAGCACTGTAGGCTCTCTGTATCCATGGCTTCTGCATCTATAGATTCCACCAGTGGGGGAACTTCTCCTCCATTTTTTAAAATAAATGTGTCTGAATTGAACATTCACAGGTTTCTTTTTCTTATCATTATTCTCTAAACAGTATAATATTGCAAATGTTTAAACAGCATTTACACTGTATTAGCTATTATAATTTAGAGATGCTTCGAAGTATATAGGGAGTGTGCATATGTTATATGCAAATATTACACCATTTTATATAAGGGATTTGAGCATGTGGGAATTTTGAGGGACATCCTGGAACCAATCCCCTGAAACTGAAGGATGAATCTACTATCAACCAAAAGCATTTGGAAACAAAAGGAAAGTGTCAAAGGAAATTAGTGTATCAGAGACCTTTGTTAATCAAATGTTTGTTAATCTATACCCCACAGCAACCTGGAAGACAGACCACGTGTTAGTTAACTCAAGGAGAAGTGTTGGGGAAGAGCCAAAACCTAGTGTGAGGGGTATGAAAAGCTGATTTTAGTAATGTGTCCCCAGAAAGAAATAAGCCCAAGAAAGGGGACTGGCTGATTTGCAAATGAAAAATAGAGTAGATAATGTTGAGACAGTTGAGACCCTGGGGATTTGTGGAGCTGACTCCATACTTAAAGAGCAGGGAGCAGCGACTGTATTAGAGCAGCAAAGTCCATTAAAACTAAGGTGCTGGAGCAACGATGACATGAGGAGGGAGGCTCCTCCACCTCAGTCTGACACGCTCACTGTGAGCTCTGTCAGGAGATTCTTAGAGCAGAGACAAAAGCAGGCTTGAGACTTGTGGTAGTCAGCTTCTCATTGCTGAAACCAAATACCTGAGACAAATGACTTAAAGGAGGAATTATTTATTTTGGCTCATAGTTTCAGAGCTTTCAGTCCACGGTTGATTGCCTCCATTGCTCTGGACCTGAAGCCAAGCGGAACGTCATGAAGAAGAGCCTGGCAGAGGAAAGGTGCTCAAGATGTGGCAGCCAGCAAGCAGAGGGGGAGAGAGGAAGAGGCTGGACCTGCCCTCAGTGACCCACTTTTTCCAGGTTAGCCCCACTCCCAAAATTTCCACCACCTCCCAATAATGCCATCACTTCCCAGGAGCTCCGCCTCTGAACACTGCATAATTGGGGATCGGCACTTCAAAATGCGAGGCTCTGGCGACATCCCAGATTCAAACATGACGAGAATGACGTGTGAAAGAGCACTTTAGGGGTCCTTATTGACACATAGGGAAAAAAAGAACTGGAAGTTCTAGTTTAGAGAATAGAACCATATTACTGTTGAAATAAATGCATATCCAAAGATATAAACCTGGATTTTTAAAAAATGTTATTTTTTGTCCATGCCTCTTAAGCATTAAATTTTGTCCTCCCAACTTTCAGTTTTCTTAATCCCCAGTTCCCTCAAATGTGACCTTACTTAGAAATAAGCCATCACAGAGTTAAAGTAATGATGAGATCCATCCTGGAGGAAGATAAGGTTTACTTCAGCACAACTAGTGTTCTTATAAAAAGGGACACGGTGGAAGTGGAGACCTGTAGATAGGGGAACACCATGAGAAGAGAAAGGCATAAATCTCCAAGCCAAGCTAGACCAACAAGCACCGGTGAACCAGCAAAAGCCAGAGGAGGCAAGGAGCACATCGTCCGTCACAGCCCGCAGACAGCAACCAGCACTGTGACCTGAGACTTCATCCTGTGGAACGTGAGGTAATGCATTCTTGTTGTTTAAGTCCCTCTTTGTGGTGCTTTGCTACAGCAGCCTTAGCAAACTAATGAATTCCCTGTCTTAAAAACAAATCACCACCTTTCAGTTCCCCTCTTACCGACATTTCACCAGGGAACTCCAATTAGTTCCATGTGTAGGGAGCCCCCACGACTCCTGCCCAAGGAAGATACAACTTAGAGTGGACAAACCGTGGCCACACATCTCATTCCTCTTCCCATGGACTGCAAACTTCTGTTATTGTTATCCTTTCCCTGCCTGATTTATGTTCTGACAATGAAACACGTAACTTGTCTTTTCAGTTCACAGATTGCCAAGGGATTGTATACCCACCTGATATCCACCATCCAGAAGTCTTGGAGATTTTGCTAGATGGGATGATTTCCTGGGACTTTGAATTCTATCCCTGAAGGAGGGACGAGTGTGTTCTATATAGAAGGAAAGTGTGAACCCAATTTTGGTGAAGAGAGGAATGGACTTTCAGAGGCTCCTTCCAATATTCTTATTTCCTTATTCTTTATAGGCACCACTAGATTATATCTGGCCGCTATTCCTGCAACCAAGTACAGCCTTGAGACTGAGTTAGACACAGTGAAAGGGTGACAGAAGTGCCGCCTCCCCTCCAGGCCCCTGCAAGCCTCTCCTTCTCCATCCACCTACTTGAATAGAGAGGATTTCAAGCAGTGCCACGACCCATCACTGGTTGTCCAGAGCAAACCAGGACCGTTGTTCAGCCTACTGAGGATACTGCGGGATGACAAAATAGGACAATTGGCCAAGGCTCTGAATAATCACAGAAAGATGCCCTCTATACCAACTCATATGGGACAGTGAACTTGATGATAAAATGAACTTTCATTACGTGAAAACCTGAAATATGAGAATTATTTTTAACAGATGATACTGCTTAATATGTCCTTTATTAATTTTTTCCCATGCTCATATTCTTTTCTACCTTTATGATCAGTCTACTTTTTCTTTTCTGTCTTCACTAGCATTACTATTCTGTGCTGCTACACTAATATTTTATAGTCTTTGGAATTATTTTAAGCTTACTGTGAAAGTTGAAAACTACATAGACTGAGGGCATTGGAAGAACTAAAATAGAGAAATTCTATTTATAGTAAGCAGGAAGAAATTTAATAGAAGGAATTCAAATGCTCACCCAATGCTGGAAAAGTGGGAGAGAAAGTGAAGGAGCAAGTTGAATAACACCCACGAGAAGTCAAAATCAGTCCTCTGTGGATGCACGGTCACCCTGTCACACTCAGGAGGGCCATGTAGGTCTAGGCCAAGAGCTACTGCAGTTGACGATTAACAGTGATGATTAAGAGTGGACACCCAAAGCCATGGCCCAAACTCCGGTGAGGTAGATCAAGGGACTGCTACTACTGACACTCTAAAGCTCAGGGAGAAGACAAGGAAGAAAAAATATCAAAAAAGTAATGATTCTCTTGCTCATCCCGTTATAATAATGCTAGCTGCAAAAACTAAACTTCTTCTCTCTCAGAATTCAGCACAATACAGCTGAGTCCCCCTTGCTTTCTTGTTCCTGTAAAAAGTGGGTAGCACTGTTCAAATTGGTCACTTAAGAACCACATTTCCTTTCATCTTGCATCTGTACCATCTTAAACATGCTTCCTGGGAATGTTGAGGACACAGCTCTATGCCAGTTTTACTATGTTTCTTTGGTATGTGGCATGTTATTTCTATATATGAACATTTATGATATTTTCTTGAATATTAAAGCTATAATTTAATTACAAATGTGTATCTTATGTCTAAATCTTTTTATTTTTCCTTTATTATATTGGGAATTTAGTTGACTCAGTCTGGATACATAGGTTGTTACTCAGCCTTGGAATTCATCTCACATGTTATTTATTTTTGGCCAACGATGGTGTAGCTGTAGAAATCGCAGAAAAAAGAGTCATATGGAAATACTGATGGATGATTAAAGGCTAAAGAAGACCAAGGCTGCCGCTCTGGTTGACATCACCATCCGCTTCAAAGACGATGACAAGGGCTCCAAAGATACGGACAGTTCTGCAAAGACCTCACAGAAGCAAATGAGGAGATAAAAGTGAGTTTCTGTTAGGCCCAGCGAATATGTCACTGGCTTATCTGTGTGAGTCAAGTGGGCACCTTCAATAACCTCTGGCCTATCTTTTCTGTGCTCTGGTCTTCCAAGGAAAGGTCCGAAATTTTGAAAAGCAGCCTGGGCTAGGAGAAACAAAAGTCCCAGAATGGAAAAGGAAAGGAATCCAACTGAAACTCTTTTCTTCCTGAGCAGTTCCTAGGAGGCCAGGCACATTCAAAACTGAAGAGGAATATTCCATACCTGATGTGTAGAAATTGGCCTGAATTTTCTCTAGAGAAGTACAAACCCAGTAAACAGACTTGAAAAGGCAAGGGAACAAAAATTAAATCACATTCTTTCTTTTTCCAAGAAATGGATTTGAAAAATGTGTTAAGTATAGTACTACAGAAACTGTATAGTCATTGTTCTCTGACCATATCATCAGATGGTTTTTTTAAACCCCAGGTGGTAGCAGTTGTAAAGAGTAACACCACAGAGATTATATAAATTGTCCCAGTTTCTTTAAAAATAAGACCATAAAAAATTAACAGCTCAATGTATAGTTATGTGGAGCATTTCTTAAAATATCTTTCTATGCCTTTTGGATAAGATGAAAAATGTGAATGAACTTAATTATAATGTGTGTATAATAATTTGTAGCTTGTTTTATAACCATATCCAAAGAATGTTGAACAATGAATTAATAACAACTCAGTGTGAAAAAACATCACTAGAACATAGAACTCTACCTTTATTTTCATGCTTTAATATATTAAATTAATATATTGTATAACATATATACCATATAAGATATGTAATACATAAAATATAATATTTGATTACATATAATGTTCCTTAAAACAGTAATATTCTTCTGAGTTGCTCTGATGACTATATATATATATATACATATAGTCATCAGAGCATATGTATACATATATATACACAGAGCATATATATGTATATATATACATATATATATATATATATACGTATATATATCACTGGTTCTATTTTTCTACTTTTCCCATTTGATGATCCTTCCATGAAAAACTTCTACATTTCGTTGTAAATATATTATTTCATGAGGATTGTTTAGGATATTTTTAGATCATCATGATGAAAGTGACAATATAGGTAAATATTATTTTGTGCTTAATATAAGAGAAGCTCTCTGTTAAATATTTTATATGGTATCATTTTTAGTCCACACAGCAATCTACCCAATGCATTTCTTACTTACTCTAATATTTTTAAAATTAAGACTGTGTTAGTCTGCTTTCCTAACTGTGACAAAATGCCTGAGAAGATCAAATTAATAGAGAAAAGGGTTATTTCCACTCATGGATTCAGAGGTTTCATCCTATGGTAATTGGGTTCCAATGTTTTGGGGCCTGTGGGGAGGAAGAAAATCACGTTAAGGAGTACATGGTAGAGCAAATCTGCTCAACTCATGGTGGCTGGGAGGCAAAGAAAGAGTATACCAAGGTGACAATATCCCTTTCAAGGTTACACTCCCAATGACTTAGCTTCCTTCCACTAGGCCTCACCTCCTATAGGTGCCAGCAACTGCAACTAGTGCCACAGCCAAACACCAATCCTTGAAGAACATTTGGCCTTTGGGAGCCTTTTAAAATCCTAACCATAATAGAAACTGACACTTAAGAGAAGATGACATGCCCAAACTGTGGCCTTTCCCATTGTAGGAAACAGATTTTTGCCACATTCAAGGTCAAAAGGTCAAGTAGTTGGCTTTTTCTTTGGCTTCAGATGCTCAGGACCAAGGCCGTGATGCTTCTGGAATGAGACACATTAGCCCTATACAATGTCAGGTTTGCCCTTCTCACCAAGCCCTGGCCTATCTTTACTGGTCACACAACCACACAGGAAAGCTCCGTGCTTGAGCAGGCATGTGGAGGAAGTGTTTTT
The DNA here is from genome assembly GCA_028644305.1 of Xerus rutilus. NCBI lineage: Eukaryota > Metazoa > Chordata > Mammalia > Rodentia > Sciuridae > Xerus > Xerus rutilus. The sequence goes on along the minus strand of CM053408.1, from coordinate 7,170,629 downwards.
TGAGTGTAGGCTTCACTGTGTATCTGCATGATTTCCCATACCTTTTCTGAAAGAGATACTATTTACAGGATCCTCTTTTGGAATGACTGATAAAAGAGCAAGGAGGTCGAATGGAAGAGAGTGAGATAAGAGAGCATCTTTCCTCTGCTGTGCTCATCACCCTCTTCACTTCCTGGTAGTGCCTGTTCAAAGGGCATTGCTAGCTCTGTCCCTTCCAAATTATGCTTTTATTTTACATTGAACATTTTATACTTGTGACTGGAAACTACAGGGAATAAACATTTAGATTAATTTTGTTTTCCATTTTAAGTCCCTGGAAGGCATATAAGCAGTAGGTTATGAGTGAAGGAATGAAGTATGAAAATGAGTTCTTATCTCCTCTCTGACTTTGATGAAACATGTCTTTCCATTTTCTTTCAGAGAATGGTTCTGAATCTGCTAATAAAAAATACTCACTGTAGAAACTGGATTGGACATTCTGAAAAACCAGAGTCAACTTTCCATCCAATGCTGTCCAGTCGTCCAGCTCAGCTCAGAAAAGCTACAGGGATGATGAGCTTGACATCTACAAAGTGAACTTTGTTTTTTTAACTTTACTTATTATAAAATCATTTCTCATACAAGGACAAATGCTGCTTCTTCCTAATGTCCACTTTTTTCCTTATTTCTGCCCTTTAACTATACTGAGCCTAATCTATATTATACACATTGATCCTTCAAATACTAGAAAGTAGCTGTCGAGTTTCAAGCATCTTTTCCTAAGCAGAATTATTCTTCAATTGGTGTACTTTTCTTCACCATACTCATCCTCCTTTAGATGAATTTCCTTTATTTCTGTCTTTTGTAAAAGTGTTGAGTGTACAGTTGAACCTATTAGAGGCCCTCCATGAAAGGCTGACCAGCAGAAATTGGAACATGATCTGTGCACCTTAGATTTGGGTCTTTCAAAGTTTCTTGTTGTTTTTCTGATCCAATACCTAGCATCCCTGAAAGTTTGCATCCTCAGAACTAACTGTACTTGACATGGAATAGCTAAATCCAAATAAATCTTCTTGAAATGTAATAATTCAGCTTTATCCTACAATCAGATTTATTAGGAGATTGCTGTTTCCATTTGCAGATTCTGTCATTATTGCCACAGCGCTTGATGCAATAACTTCCCGAAGAAATGTTCATCTGATACCAGATCAAAGTCAGAGATTATTTTCTGGGAAAGAAAATAATGTAAATAATTTCTCACTGAGAAAATCATATACATACACAAATATTGAGAACTTTTTAAAAATATCATAATCAAATTCAAGGAACGAAATGGTGTGGTTATGTACTACTTTACAAAGCACTGAAAAAATATAATGTGTCAATTATCACAAAATATAAAAGACCCCAAACCTAAAACTTATTTTAGATTTTATAATATTTCAAGACAAAACAGAGAAGTATATATAATTTCTCTAAAGTCATTTTTATTCCAACTATACCATTTTTTTTACTGTGTTAAAATCTAAGCTAAATAGGAATATAGAGTAGATAAAACACCATCTTAAAGGGAAGAATTTTGATGTCTTTGTATTTGTTCCATAGTCATGACATTAGACAAGGTACTTCAACTTCCTGAGACCAACCTGTCACAATTTTAGTAAGACAATCAATATGCTAAATTTTAATATCTTTCAGGTCCAACTTGTTATTACTCTGTAGCACTACTTCAGTGTTCAAGAAAAACATGAGCAATACCTGTTAAAGAAGAAAAGGAAGACTTTTCCAGGACCATCATGGTAGGTATAGGGATCATGGTAATGATATTTTGCAACGAGGAAGATGGATTGGACTCAACTCCGAGCATATGTTGAGCAAATACGAATTTACATTCAAAGAACAGGTTAGGGTTCAGTGGATAGAAAATTACTAAGAGGAACCATTCAAAATAAGGGGGATTCTGATTAAACAGACCTAACAGAATTCTTGCTGAAAACAGACCAGGGAGATGAAACATCACCTAAGTGATGGGTCAGGATGAGAAACTGGTCAGAAATGGAAGGTAACCAGATATCAAGGGTGAGGAATTCTTGCTAAATCGGGTCTTTGCTAAAATGAAATTATACACTGAAGTACAAGTGGACCTGGGAAATATTTAGAAGCCTAACTAAAGAAAGTTTGGCCAAGCAAAAATTTTTTTCATCAGATTGAAAACCTATCACAAAGATGTTTTTTCTTTTTTTTTAAAGATGCTTTTTAATATATTTTACTTTTTAATTTTTCTTAAAAAATATTTTTAATAGAATTTACTTTGTATCTTATCCTACTTTGACCAAATAGTCTTTGGTTGATCTTTCCTAAATAAAATGATTGACTCAGAACTACATGATTCCTTATTTCCCAATCATTGTTTAGGAAGACATAATAAATCCTTCAACTAAAATTAATGTAGTTTTGTATAATAAGTACTTAAATCTAAGACATACTTCCCATTGGTCTTGCACCTAGAAGCTACACAATGCTCTTCATTAGCTCTGGGTCATTTTGTGTAGGTAGGTTGGCTTCATTCTCCTCCCCTCCTGTTCCACCTGACTTCAGAGAAGAGGAATACCTACCTTTGAAAATAGTGGAGGAGAGAGCTCCTCTCTCCTTATTCCTAATGCCCTTTCTTCTTGGAATAGGCTGCAATTGTTCATTAAAGTAAATTAACATTTGAAGATCGCCTCTCCTGCTTGGTGCATCTTTCTCTCTTTTCACTTAAGGCTTGGGTTTTTATGGAGTCCTCCGTTTGGGCATCTGTTCCTTTTACAATAAACTCACCTGGCAGAGCTGATCTGTACAAGTCCTCCATTTTCAGTTTCTTTGGTTGTAAATCAAGTGCATGGTCTGTGCTTGCGTTTGAGGCTGTTTTCAAATAGTGTGAGTCATGAAAATAAATCCTCATCCACAAATTTGGAGAATTACCAGACCTCAACCTACAGTCATTATTATTGATAATCCTTTCACTCACTGAGAATGGTCTCTCATCTACACTTCTTAGAATCAGGAAGAGGGAAGATAATTATTCCAGTATCTCTAACATGCCATAGCATCCTATTTTTGATCCTGGGATGTTTTAGGGTTCTGCATATTTCTACGACTCCAACAGAAGAGCACTTGAATAGTTTTCCATGAGCCTCCTATTTAATGGTTTGCATTGGACAGGGATGATTTGCTCAATGCAGAAATATGAATGTACATTGTGATGCATTAATGGGTATTTCAAACATCATCCAACATTCCAGTAACTGCTAAGTACAAAATGCATTTCTGCTTATTTTTTCAAGCCAGATGATTTTAAAATATGAGAGGAAGTAGGGCTTTTAAGAAAAGTATAATAATAAATTCTCCAATAATGAAAGATGAGGCTTGCTGTTCAGTAGAACACTGCCATGCAGTGAATGAATAAAGCCACCAAGAACAGCTCAGAGCATGGATCAGTCCCCTGGTGGTCCCACTTTAAATTCTGTTTCTAAAAAAATAAACATCATCTTTCTAAAAACTAATCATGAAATAACAATGAAAAGCTTTTAAAATGTTTCACAATTAAAAAGATTAAAGCTCATAAAAATAGACATGGTCCAGTGGTGATTCTTAAAATGACAAACAGTTGTGGTTTTTTTTTAATATGTGAAAGCTTCAGAGCTATTTATGTTCTTCAATCATATTTCACAATCTTATGATAAACCTGTATCAAATTAACCTCATGACATTGACAAAACAGTGGGAATAAGAACATTATTCTAAAATTTAGAAACCAAGATGCAAATAAAGACATCTCATTGATTAGTAGTATATGAATAATGGTCTCTAAGCTCCTGGGCAATAACTTGTTCAGTAAGAAAGATTTGCAAGATAGTCAAGAGTGGCAGAAAAGTTTTAAGGTTAAAATCATTCCCTCTTGCTAAATGAAACATTTGTGTTTTCTGGAATTTTTCATCTGCCACATGGCTTAGGGGCAGGTGATTTAGGCCTGTCACAATAACAACATTCTCCTTTTGCCAGTGATTGGCTTAGGGATGGATATGTGACCCAATTCCAGCCAACAAAACTTGAAAGGAAGCTGGCTTCAATGCTTCTAGAAAACATTCTCATGTAAAGATTGCTGTGAGGTGACTTTGGGAAGTGCTTTTGCTGTTTTGCAAGCATAAAGATAGCCAGCCCATAGACAAAGCCAAAACATAAATACATAAAAGAAAACACTAAACAACAACAAAAACCATCAAAGAGATAGAAACAAACATCTCTACCGGGAGTACTATTAAGGTTTTCACTTTGCATGTCTCAAAACTTCCAGTTATATGCAAATGTCTATGTGAAATATGGTCAGTGTCTGTGACCTGTGATTAAAGGTATGATACCGAGAAGCTGATTTTATTTCAGCAAGGATGCAACTGTAGAAGCTGTAGTAGTTCCATGCAAGTCATAGATCATTTAAAAGATTAATAAGAGTTTTGTAAAAGAAACTCAGAGATCCATAATACTTGTGTTTACCAAGTAATGCTACTATATAATTTCACTTTGATAGCTTATTGCAATAATTTTAGAAAAGATGGTAGTCAAATTGTTTCACCTCCAATCTCGGGGCAATGTGTAAAGATTATTGTTATCATTGAATATCACTTGGTCATGGTCTTCTTACAGTGTCTTCACTACATAAAGGTTTAAATGAGAATGAATTATCTAATCTATTAGATAAGCTGCCATAAATGAAAGTTATGATTCAAAGTTTCAAAATCTAGACACATTTCTTAAAAAATTTCAGAAATGTTTAAGTTAGGCATTATATTTTATTCATTCACTCATCTATCTATTCATTCATCACTCATACATTCTATTCCTAAGTATTCATTGAAGTTCTACATACATGAGTCTCAGAAAATGAGGCACATTAGATGTACCAGAGAACATGAAAAATGTTTAGCTTTCTTGGAGATCATAAGCTAGAAGGGGAAAAGGTGTCATATGATTAATCAAATACTTAATTATTTATTTGAATTATGGGAAACACTAAGACAAAGGTTAATGTTGTAAGGTAAGAAATGAAGGATTATCTGACCTAATCTGAGGAAATTGTTCATGGGTAGCAGCCTACCACAGGGGAGGGCTAACAGTGTCTGCTGCCATAGGGAAAACATTTTATCCAGGGCATTATTCAGAATCAGTAGTGCTTGGTGATAGTTAAAAGCATACCAAGTTTATTATTGTTTTAAAATTTCCACATTTTCCACAGATGAAAGGCACCCCCTTATGGTCTGGGTCATGAATGGACCCTCGTTGTCGTTGCCCTGCCCTTAGTAAACAGTATTCATGAGGTAACGACCCAGGTGTAAAATACCATCTGTGCATAAAGTTCTTAATCTTGTGAATTGGTTAAAAGTTAGAACACAGGTCACTCTTCTGTCAACACCAAAAGGATTCAGTTTAAGAGCTACAAACAGAGTGTCAATGTGGATATTGAGACTATTTTGTTTCTCAGAGTCTATTTTTTCCTACAAGTCCAGTTCCTGCTCCCCAGTCACACCCAACTAACTGCTGTCTTGAAGACAAGCAATAGCTATGAATATATCCATACATACATATGCAAAATCTTTGAAGAGATTATTTCAGAGGCTGCATTAAGGGTTTTCAATTTATTCTTATCCAGAAGCTCCTTGTACTAGATGTTGTTTGTTGATTCACTTATAGAAAAACATAATGACCACAGTGATGAATGACATGTAACCAGGATTGCATTCTGGAGAAGAGATTCTTATTTACCAGATATTTTTCCTTGCCATTCTTGATTTTGATTAAATTTTCTGCATAACCTGCATTGTCTTAAATTAGTGTTAACTTCTTCAAATTTTAACAGAAGATAGCATTTCCCTTTTTTTAGGACTTTTAGATTTGCATCATTTCCACATCTTTAAACTGCATCAAATTTCAGTTTTCAAAATTCAAGATGTTGTCAACAAAATGTGTAATTACCATTTGTGCTTTAAGTTGGATATGTGAAGACTGATGTCGATAATGAGACCTGTATATTTCACAGCATGAACACATATTCTCATAAGGATCTACTGCTAATACACATTAATACACATAATTTTGAAAGTTCAAATATACATGTACAACCAAAATAAAAAGTAATCATTTTTAAATTGACTAGAAAATGCTTTATTATTTAAAAAAATTTTTCACTATGCAAAATGAATTTTTAGTTCTATTTTTAGGCTTTTATAATTAGGAGACAATTTAATCAGCTCAAATAAGTCATACTATTAGTGTCAATCTCATTGTATATTTGGGGGAAAATTGGAGTTAATTATAGAGATGTGCTAACTAGAATAGAAATATGTTAGAGTTTTGAGAATGTTAAAATGTCTTTAAGTGCTAGGAAACTGTTTTTAAATGCATGATTTCAAAGTTCAATGTCAGTTTCCTATAGGGAAAAAAGAAGATTGAACACTAAACCACCTTTAGATAAATTTCATGTATTTCATAGAATTTTTAAGTCCATGGGCTTTAAATGTTTACTAACAATCATGTATCTTATGTAGTAACTGATACCTTCCTCTAAATCAGTTTGTCAGCCTTAGCCCTGTTGACATTTTGCATGTAATAACCCTTTGCCATGGGCCACTATCCTGTGCATTATAGGTGTTTAGCATCATCTCTAGATCTATCCTCAGAGTCCAATGGCACAAACCCCACCCCAAATGTGACTACAAAAATATCTCCAAACAGTGTTGAGTGTCCCCTGAGGAGGAGAACCACACTTGGTTGAGGAGTATGGTGTAATTAGGGATATATAACATGAGGTAACAAGAGGCTATCTAAGCCTCATCTATAAACTCTATTCACCAATGAATATTTTAAAGTGTTTTTTTCAGGCAATGTACCAGTCTCTGTGATGACTATCATAGAACAATATCAATCAGGACATTAAAAAATACTGAGATAAGTATTTGAACCCTAAGGAGGGTTCAGACTTGAACTCTGAGGGCAACATAGTTCATAGGGCTTTAACAGAAGGTTAAAAGTTCAAGTCAAGTTGAGAATAGTGGGATTATTGTGCAAATAGAATTCACTGAACAATCTGGGTTTTATCTAGATGAGTGACAAGCAACGGTTAGGGGCCCAAGGAAGTAGAAAAGAACAGCTTCAAAAGATGAGGGCGACAGGCCTTCTCTGTGCTTTCTTCAGTGTCTCTCCAATGCACACCAAATAGTGTTGGTGATGTAATCTCAAGATGGCCTTAGGAAATATTAGTGGTGTTGAATCAGGTTTTGTTTTTCCATTCAGTAGTTTGGGTGGTTTTCCTTTGAGTCCTATAATCCTCTGCATATTTGATTCCCCCATTGTGATGGTTAATCTGGATTGTCCACTTGATTGGATTGAGAGACACCTAGAAGTTTTGGGGTTTGTCTATAATGGTGTTTCCAGAGATGAATGATACGTGGGAAAGCAAACTGAGGGTGGAGACCCACTCCGAATGGGGGCAGCAGTGTCCAATAGGCTGAAGTTAAAGCTAAGCTGCAAGCTCCATTTCATTCCTCTTGAGTAATTCATGCACTGATGCTGTCTTCACTGGAGGACCTCAGACTCCAGCAACGTCACTCTTCCAATGTGGACTCTGACAGAAATTCTCCAGGGGCTTCTAGGCCTTCAGTCTTGAACTGGGACCTGCTTCATTGGTCCCTAATGTTCTGAGGCTACAGGTTCTTGGACTGAGCAGCTTCAGGGTCCTCTGACTCTCTTGTCTGCAGAAGACCATTGTGAACTTCCAACTTCTGATTATGTAAGTTAATTAATAAATTCCTTTTTGTAATCATAGGTGTACTTACCCTATAGGTTCTGTTCCTCTAGAGGACCCTGACTGATACGCCTACACGTAACTGTTAGATCTGTTAAATATAGAATGAAAGTTTGTGCTAAAAGAGTTGCACTTTTAATTTGTATGAAATGTTAATATGTTATTAAGATTTACTGTACCACAATATGGAATTCAATTTATGTTAAATCAAAAGTTTATAATATCCACAACAAGAGGTACCATATTTATGGAAATTGTTATGGAAAATGATGGAAAGTGTTATGGACCATAACATTTTCCATCACTAGTGTGTTTCATAAATTAATATATTTATCAGAAGATAGGCCTTATTTGCCAAATTTTCCAGTTCTGGGCTACATTTTCATGTAAAACAAAACTAAACAAGTTGTACTGACAGAAATATAGAAATTCAGAAATAAAACAACACCTGAGAGTTTTTAAATTTAACATTTTATTAAATGACAAAAATGTTAAATTTACTATATCCCTGCTTTGCAGTAAGCACAATGTATTACATACTATCCAAGTCACATAATAAATTGAGAAATATTTAATATTTATTTTCCTATATTTTAGGCAGTATAACCTAATAACTGATAATAGGTTCATAGCTCAACTATTTAATATTTTTGTTGTTGTTGTTATTGATGTTCTATGAGTATATTTCCATATTCTTTTTTACTAGAGATACTATAATCAATCTTAGTATTGTTTTGAGGATCAAATAAAATAATGTTAGTAAAATACCTAGTTCACTACTTTATTTATTTATCAATATTTACAAGTATATAATAAGTATTTAATGTGTTCAAACTCTAAGGTCCATTCTAAGAATCCATAAATCATTGCTGCCGACATTTGATTACCATCAAAATGGAGTTTTCCTCCTTCAAATTCTGTGATAATCTCTCCTGCAAGCCTCTTATTGCTCCTGTTTCTTACTATGTGGACTGTTCTGTTTTTATTTTCCTTATCTTAGGGTTGTTTTTGTGATATTCTTAGTCTCTGGAACCTTAAACACTAGCCAACTGGTTGCTTTAACATCTAAGACTTTTAGCTTTGAATTTCATGGAAAGATGTGCATTAGCCATCTTGTGCTACACAACCATTCTCACTTCATGGATGCTCATCTGTGAAATGTAAACAATGTCGCAGTGCTTGCTGTCTTTATTCTTGTCTTCACCTTCTCTGCCCCCAGTTAGACATCCCCTGTGTCATGTCAATACCTGCTCTGGCAACAGGTCAGGATTCTGCCCAGGCATGTATCACCCCAGTCACATGGCTGAGCTAGAATCTCCTCAGTCCTTCCATGTCAGCCCAACTGTAGTGAACAAAACCCACCCACCCTACTTATTATTTTACCCATGTGTCTCTGAATAAAGGCAAAGAGAATGGCGAGCAATTACATAATTCAGAACAACTCTCTGCAGTTCTTTGTGCACAAATAGATTCATTTATAGACACAGTAGGGCTCCATGTGCTTATAAGGAATAGTACTGAATGGGCTCAAGAGGACAGAAATCAATTTTGGGGGCCCTATAGAACTCAAAGCAATATGTTTTTCTGTAAGAAAAAAAAGGCTATATTGTCATAGAGTTCAATTGAAAAGTAGTGGAATTGTGAAAATTGTAACACAAATACCATACACAAACAAGCACCAAACTGATTTTAAAAGGCCTCTTTGTACGTTATATTGATTTTTCATGATTATGACCTTCTGCTTAAACATACTTGGTTGTGATCTTAATTTTCTACTCAATCTTTGTTTAGATCCTACTGGGAGAGTGATAGAGTGTGATTATTCAGAAAGGCAGAGAAAGAGGAGATTAGGACTCCCTGCTAATGAGAACAAGGGAAGGAAAGAGAAATGTGCCAATCTAAGTGTTCCACCTGTAAATTGAGCTGCCAGACAAGAGGAAATAAATAACACTTCATCATAAATCTCTTTTAACACAGAAAAAGGTCTAAAAATAAACATAAAGCAAAACAAACAGATTAGATTGACTTCAGAGAAGTAGTATAAATTCATATTACCACATTTTTAACAATATTATAAATGTGAAATTAGCTTCAGATTATTTTATGTAGTGATAAACACAGTATTATTTTCTGAAAAAATAATTACTTTGGTAGAATATAAATATGACATACTTCAGATCCACATGTATTAGTTTCATTTTAATTCAGCTATTTATTTTATTTAACCATGAATGGGAAAGTAATTATAGTATAGAATTATTTGTAATTATACCTGAAAAAGTAAAATAAACAATGACAAATAATTAACCACCTAGACTTAAGGTAGGAGGCTTTTAACAAGTAATGAAAATAAACAATATTAGAATATTATAGCTTCTGAAATGTACATGTGCATATATACTTTTATATCACTAACTTGATAATCTTCATAAATACTTATTTTTGTATAAACCTTTAAATTTTATTTAATATCTTTTTTCCCTGCAGTATCCCTGATACAGTGCAGTATAAATTTTTTGTTTTTTGTTTTTGGTTGGTGGGGAAGGACCAGGGACTGAAACCAAGGGTGTTTGACCACTGAGCCACATCCCTCTCTAGACCTCTCTAGACCTAATTATTTATTTATTTTTAAATTTTGAGACAGGGTATCACTAAGATGCTTAAGTGGCTAAGTTGCTGAAGCTAGTTTCAAATTTGTGAAATTTGAGTCACTCACTTACAGCTGAGTGTCACCATGCCTGGCTAAATGGTTGCATTTCTAAATGAATTTTCCTCTATGTAATATTGATATTTTTAAATCCAGAAATTATTCCAATATAAATATAAAGCATGCTTCTAATAGCTATTTACATTAGGTAATTTTATTTTTTATTTGATTCATCATTTTGAAATAGATAATATATGAATATTAATTCAGTCCAGCTGTTCAGATGGATCACAGTTTTCATTTTCTTTTAAAATTAAGTTTTAATCTATATTACACTGGTATGTAAGAAAAATCTTAATTGCTTTATCTGCTTCTTTGACCTGGATACTAAGTACTTACTTAATAAAAGGATTTTAGTTACTCTAAACACAGAGGATAAAGAACTACACATTGGTGATGTAGGGCCTGTATCTATCTGTGCAAACCAGACAATGGCAGGAACCTTACATTTTCGAGACAGTTTGGTAAGGTTACTTAGGTTTCGAACTCTGAAATCAGATTGACTTATGTTGGAACCTACACTGGTGCTTCCTAAAAAAAGGAAATTGGTCAAGTTACTGTCTCTAAGCCTTTATCTGTATTACCTTAGAATATATACTTCATAGGAAATTATAAGGCTGGCATAAAAATTGAGTATACTTCATCTCACTGTTTGTAGGTGTTTATTGTATTTATTATGATACGATTACAGCTTTAGTATGTTTTGGTTTTCAATTTTTCCTCATTTGGAGGGCATCAAAAAGAAAGAGGGACTGAAGGCTGCCTGGTTGGAGTTGGTACTGATTAGGGCAAAAGAGTTTAGGGACAAAAGAGAATTAAGTGAAGAATGTTCTGTTTCTCTGAAATCATAACTTTTCAATGAAAATCATTGTCATTTCAACAGGATTCTAACACTACTCTGGGGTTTTTGCACATGCACGTAATTGTGACCTCATGAACGTTAAGGACTGGGTGAGTGTGATGTGCACACTCATTATCATAATAATCAAAAAAAATCTCTGGCAATTTCACCAATTGTCTGTCATGTAGAACACTGGTGTGCTTTCTGGTATGAATTCCTGAATCACGGCCTATCTATAAATCCACATATAAGCAGCAAAATGGCCATTACCTATAAAAAAAAGGAGAACATTTGAGATAGTCAAAACCAGAATTTACTGTTATGTTTTAGTGTCACACCTTTTAACATATGTAGTGGTTTGGATGTGAGGTGTCCCCCAAAAGCTCACATGTGAGACAATGCAAGAAGGTTCAGAGGAGAAATGATTGGATAGTGAGAGCCTTCACCCAATCAGTGATGTAGTCCCTGAGAGGGATCAACTAAGTGGTAACTGATATGGTAGGGTGTGGCTACAGGAGGTGGACATTGGGGGCATGGCTTTGGGTATACATTTTTTCTGGCAAGTGGAGACCTCTCTGTCTGCTTCTTGATTATCACGTGACCTGCTTTCCTCTGCCACACTCTTCCTCCATGATGTTCTACCTCACCTTGAGCCCCAAGGAATGGAGCCAGCTTCTAATGACGAAGACCTCTGAAACCATGAGCCCCAAATGACTCCCTCTGTGATTGTTCTTTTCAGATATTTTAGCCACAGTGGTAAAAATAGCTGACTAAAACAATATATTTATTGAGTCAAGTAGAAATTTTTAATTAATTTGGAAAAGATAGAAGTGTTTTCTTTGTGATATATTTTTAACATATGTTAAATGTGCATGTTTATAATATAATATGACATATCTATAATACCCACATCCATTTTATCATGTTTGAATTTTTTTTCTTTTGTAAAACAAAAAAGGATACACGTTTTGCTCTCTAATCTACTTTTCCCTTCCCAGAGTGAACACTATCCTAAATTCACATGTATATTCTATGTTCCTTTTTTTCTATATTTACTTAATATAATATTTTTCTATATTTACTTAAATATTTATATTATATACTGTTACTTGGGATATTTTCATATTAAATAAAAATTATGTGTACATATTTTTCTTTCAATTTTATTTTACTCAAAATTATTCTTTTCAGATATATGTATATTAATGCATGTATATATAAAGACCATGCATTTTACTGCTAAAAACTGTTCTACTGTTTGAATCAATGACAATTCTATGTCTGTCCTCACATTATTGGATATTTATATAGTTCCCAATTCTTTTATACTATCACAATTATGCAATGAGTAACTTTCCTTCTTGATCAAAATATTCTCTAGGGAATATATATACACACACATATATGTATGTGTATACATATATAAATATTTAAATGATATTATAGGTGTGTCTATATATATGCACAAACATACATACACACATCCATATTTGAAATACCCAGGCAGAATTGTTTAGGTGTAGGCATATGTTCAACTTACTAGCTGTTTCTAAATTTCTCCTTAAAATGACATACAATTCAGGGCTACATGTATAAGCATTTCTTTATCTCCATATGGTATCCACACTTTCTACCTGTTCTTTGGACTTTGCTGTTGTGCCTTCAAAACTTGAGGCAGACCCCTCATCCCTTAGTCACTGTTTTTAAATATTTTTCTCATGTAGAAAGATATTCCTAGCTCTAGAAACTGTAAGCAAAATAATTTAAAAATTCAAAACCTTTATATTTTTTATTTAATATTGAGGATAAAGCAAATAAAAGAATAATATCTAAGCTGCACTTTGAATTGCCTAAATCTGTGTTTGTGTGTGTGTGTGTATCAGACACTTCTGAGAAATTTTGGCTGATTGAATATTCAACTAGTCAATTGATAATATTTAATGAGCTTTTATTTTTTTGATTCTCAAATTTTCATAATATGAGTAAAGAAAATGTGAAAATCTTCCTGTGGACTGGCTGGTCTAGTACCTCAAATGTAGAAATGTAAACCAAGTAGCTATATACAGAAGCAATGGGAAGCCAGTCCTACTAATAATTTAGAATCTAGTATGTTTTGGAGGAAAATAATTACTTAAAAATCATCTAATGAAAATTTAATTTCATAAGCAAAATTATGAAAGTAGATATTAGAGGTTAAACTCCTGGTTCCACCACATCCTACTTGTGTGACCATGGAGAGATTCCTTAATCTCTGTGCTTTACTTACTTTTTTCATATGTAAGTCAAAGATTATTATAATTCATATGACTATTGTACAAGCTAAATAAGCCAACATTTGGAAAGTGTTGCCAATAGTGTCTCATTTATAATCCTACAAATGTTTTCTATTATTTCTAGTATTTTTGAGAAAGCACTGATTCTCATATTACTCTTGCCATTATTTCTAAGTTTAACAGTTTTCTTTTATTCTCTACAACCAACTGTCCAACAGATCTTTTGAAAATGTAACTGTGATAACTACTGAACACCATCCCTATCTGCCCACCCATAATAGGATTGACTAAAAGCTCTCATTTCTTCACATTGTAACTGAATAGAAATTCACAGTCTTTACTCTGAACTACAGAATGCTTTTCTTTTTTTTGGTACTGGGGATTGAACTCAGGGGCACTCCACCACTGAGCCACATCCCCAGCCCTATTTTGCGTTTTATGTAGAGACAGGGTCTCACTGAGTTGCTTAGCACCCTGCTGTTGCTGAGGCTGGCTTTGAACTTGAGATCCTCCTGTCTCAGCCTCCCGAGCCACTGGGATGACAGGCGTGCGCCACCGTGCCTGGCTACAGAGTGCTTTTTGATTGGAGCTCTGCCTCTTTCCCAAACTCATTTCTTCCTCCATCTTTACCTCAGAGATTCCAGCAGGATCCCATATGTTCCTTAGCCACTCTTAGGTCTTGAGGCCTCTGAGCCTACATGTTGGCTAGTCCCTTTTCCTTTCCCTACACTTACAAATGAGTTACTCTCCCATAGTAAGGATGCCACACAACTGTCGCTTCTAGAAAGACATCCACTGATCAGCATATTTAAATCAACCTCCCATCCAGTTTGTGCCATCAGTATATAGTTTAACATATACATGCTTTAGTAAACTTGTTAATTCTGTCTTACAGATATATTTAGGTATTTACATGTACATAAATATTTAGACCCAGAAAACTCTAGCTTGAAATGATACCCAAAATGTTGTTATTCAATTTGAAAAGATTAATAAATAAGTCCAAATGCTTCTTGAATTAAATCTAGGCATAAAATAAGTCTGCATAAAATTTAAAATAAGTAATTATCAGAAGTAGGAGATCTTGAAGCAAAATTTAATATTCCCTTTCACACACAGAGTTGACTAATTAAAACAGAAAAGAAACAATGGAACATAAAACCTTTTGTTTTTTAACAACACACTTGGCTGATTAATAAAATATCCTTGAAGATGTTGCATGTATATTATTGAATGTCTTTTATGGTAGCACTCAATGTATTTATTCTTGATTTAAATACACAAAAACATTTTTGCATCTGAATGTGAATGTTTATACATAGTTATAAAATAAAAAAAGAAATAAAAGGGTCTATTTTCTCACCATATCCCTATTAGAAAACTTCTTTCAATAAATGAGACCTATTACTCTTAAAAAAAAAGGAATGAAAGAAAAGTACAGTTATTTAAGCCTGGGAGATTTAGCATTGTTATCATCTCAAGTATTTGTATTTCTTCCCTTTAATTCAAAACAGATCCCACTCATTTAAGCATTATATTTTATAAATTATGAAGAGATTGAAGTAGGTTAAATATGACTTGTTAAAGGAAAAATACAGGATTCCAAAGGAGAAGCAAAATACAGTTTTAAAGAAGGGAGGACAGGTGTGATTATGAACTTTTTTGGAGGAGATACATAAATGTATATGATACTTATTGAGGACAGGAAAATGGGTACCCATATCATCTCTGTGGAATGGCAATGACTTCAAGTAGTAATAATCAAGTCACTTGGTAGGATGACATTGAGAACAACACAGGCCACACACTGTGTGAGTTAAAGCTGATAGGCAACAGTAGGCGAGGCTGCTTTTCCTGTGTCTCCATATGATGCTGTACAATCAAGCTGCCACCTCCCAATGATGATGTTTAAGCAAGGTGAAACTTAGCCATCAAGAAAGATTGAATAGTGCTTACTGAATGGCACTCATGAAGTATACCACCGCACTTGGAATATGTTTTCCATTATAGGAAGGTTTGAATTTCTTAAAAGACTTTCATCTAAATTCATTTAAGTTTATTCAAGCCATTCAATCTCTGGGTAACCAGAAATAGTTGTGGAGAAGCATTTTCACTAATGATGACAACATTAGCAAAGGAGTTCAAATCCAAACATTTTAAATGCATATGCGTCAGAGAATGTCACTCTACTCAAGTCAACAAAGACTTATTCCTGTATTTTAAAACAAAAATGATTTCTTCATGTTCATAATTCATTTTGAATTTGGGTACAGGAGTGTTCCTGAAACGTGTATGGTCCCTCAACAGGTATTAAAAATACAATGGAAACGGATCAGATCATCATCTTTATTTGAAGAATAATTTTCAAATGTAATCATGTTGAAACTTATACAGAATTTTAAAAATTAAATATTTTATCAGCAACATATTAATAAAGAAATGTTAGAAATTTTAAAAATAGAAGGAAGAACATAACCTAAAATTCTGTTGGCCAAACATACCCACTTTCAGTTTTATACCTGATTTCTTTCTTGATTTGTGGTTTTGTGTATTTCCTGTAATATCTATGATGAGCAAATTATAAACATACAATGTGTATATAAGGGATTTTTTTTCTAAATAATCCCTTGTTTTTCTTTTTACTAAGGTGATACCTGTTCCTTAAGTAAAATTGAAAAGTATTAAATGTAAAAAGTGAACACCATCAAGAGCATGCTTACTTCTTAGAATTAAGCACTATTAACAAGTTGATATATGGCATTGATATTTTTTAATTCTCATATTCTTGACAACAGAAAATTCACAGTTTATCCTGATTTTTGGCCTAACTGTTACGTGGATTCTCTTAACTACAGTCATCCTGTGTCTTAAGCAGCATGATTGACACTTGAGTGACCCTGAATACATGCCCAGCCTCCTATAAATAAACAAAACTGGAATACTGTGAGCCGTTTGTTATCTGCGCTGGGTACCAGGAATGTTCCTGACCTTGGATTGTGGCCTAAGATATAAATTCTAACTTGCACAAAGTCACTTTTTTCCTGACCACTTTCTAAGTGTCAACTTTCTGATCCAAATCACGGGGATTGACTTGTTCTTGCCACCACTCAGGACTACAGTTCGGTCCTTAAGTCCCCTAGTAAATGGCGCTCTGCAGTACCAGGGCTATTTGCCTTTTTCCTCACTCTCGGGAAGCTTGGAGACAGTTCTTATAAATGGGAACCAGGTTGCTCCTGAACAATAATAAGGAGAATCTAAAGCTTTGATAGGCAATTCATGGAATATGCCTAATTTAAAGTTTGTGAATGATCAATACAGATTTTCAAATGTAGAAAAGTTTTTCTAATGTCAAAGAAAAAGACTGTGTTGTGTTCTGATTTTGGTCAGAGTTGCATGAGTACGTTATTACATGCAATCCTGGAAGGCATTGGATTTTTAAATATATTTTCTTTCAAAGGGGTCAAAATAGTAAAATACCTAAAAAAGGGACACACTCTATTTGCACCTGCCCAAGAAACAATCTGGACAAGATTTCACAGAGTTAAAATTTTTTAAAGGTAGAGAAATATGCCTGTTGAGCACCATGGCAATCTGGGGAGTTTGTACTACATCTCCTTAGAGTCAGGAGAGAGCAGAATTAGAAAAGCATCTACAGACTTCAAAAAGTTGCATATACGCCTACAACATAAAAGCAAAGGCAGGTTGATATTTTCTAAAGACTGTCCATTAGGTCAACATAATAAAGACTATGCAAGATTCACATATTTTTAATTATGTTTTGTAAATCTCAATAGCACAACCAGTCAATGCAATACTCATAAGCTCATTTTTTTGTTTTAATTTTAAGGTTTTGGTTTTTCTGTTACTTTACAAATCACTATTATATTTATTTTCTTCAAAAACATTCTTTACACTCACACACATAAGAAATCTAGCATATTCATATAAAATGTTATAATGAGATGCCACATGTTTATTTAAATTATACAAACTAAACATGGGTTTAATTCTACATTCTGTCTTTTGCTTATAATGAAGATTTTATAATCTGTCTAAATAAGCCATATATCTTATTTCAAAGAAACAAAACCTAGATTATATCTTTTTTGTGCACTGAAAAATTTATACTTCTCAGAGGGACCATCTCTGTATTCATAATTTATTATGGACTATGATATGGAATTTCTAGAGTTTCAAATGGTATACTTGGGAAGCCAGCAACCGTTTAGCTGACTTCATAATTTGTGAAGTAGATTTTAAAGACTGTTAATATTCTAGTTACTTGGGTTTATGGTATATTAAGTTTTAATTTACTTAAAAGTAAAACAATAAGAAGTAAAACATTTATTTTAATTACAAAAGAGCTAAATTTTATTTGTATTCATTTTCTATCACTTTAAAGCCAAAAGAATCTTTCATGAGGAAAATATTCATATTACCATAAGCTTACATATTTTGTTTACAGCTATAAATTAAATATCAGCTACAAGCAAACTGCATTTTAAACATTAATTAAAAATCTCAGACTTACAGTGGATGGCAGAAAGGGCTTCATGTTAATTTAGCTGTTTTAATTCAATCTGACTGATTTAATTAATCTGCCATACTTGGTTGAAATAGAAATATTTTTTCTGTCTTTTGATGAATTTAAAATATTCAGACCTTCACTATTTTCTCCTGAAATAATGGCAAAATTCACAGTAGATTTCATACATTAATGGCATTGTATGCAACAATAAAGAATGATGGTCTGATTTGTTTGCTAAATGCCACCCTATATTAATTTCATTTGTATTTATAAGTAATTTTCTACAGACTGTAAATTAAGAGCTATTTGTGGTACAGAGAAGATCTGTGCTAATACATAATGAATAAAGAGGAGAATAGTTAGCATCTAATACTTTTTTCCTTTTTATAATTTTTTTTCATGTTTGGTCAAAATTGTTTTTCATTTTTATTCTTCCATTTGTTGGCCAGGGTGAAACAATCTATGCAGAAAGACATTTTACTTCAGGTTGGTAAAAGCATTTCTGGTTGCTTATTCCCATCCTTTTCTTAACCTTCCCCCAAGACCATTTTATTGTCTTGACCTTCTATGTCTTTTGTCTCAGAGATGAAGCCCCCAAGGGGCTTCTAGAGTGGTCCATGCTAGAAAGCCCTTTATGTGCTTTAGGAAAGGATTATTGCATCCTGTTCATTATTATCTGTAACTTTTCTAATTCCACATTTTAATGACTAGCACATTTGCATGACACTAGACAGGGCAGTCTACACATCGTCAGGATTTACCTTTAGAGAGCTTTGGACTCTGGATTATAGTCCATTAGAATGACTAGAACCACAGAGCTTGAAAGATGGAGGAAAATTTAAAGATTCCTTTTTAGAGGGGAAATGCAGAGACCCATAAGTTCATTTCAGTGAATGTCCCCAAGTCATGGAGCTTGTTAGTGGCAGGCAGGACACTGAGTCGGCTGACATTGAGGCCTAAGGACAGTGCAAGTTGTCCAAAACATCCACATAAAAGGATTTTCAAAACAGTTCATCACAGAGGTTGATTCCAACATTCTTATATTAGCATCTCTAATCAGATTACTTCAACCACATCCTCCTTCCCAGCTTTGACATATCCATAAGTTATTTACTCATCAGATAAGCTCAGCTATGAATCCAATGAGCAGTGCTATAAAAGCAGCATTAATTCAGGCTACACATGCTCAGCTCTTCATACCCACTGCCATTATCCTCCCACAGCATTTAGCCTAATTCTAATGGATGGGTTCCATCAGCAAATTAAAAAACAATATCTTTAGACTTCGATGAAAAACATACAGAGTAAAACAATATGTTCTTTGGAAATGTGGCACTTTGTTATCTTTATGGTGCAGAGTAAAAGACAAATTAAGGGAAGAATGCTGTGCAAGCCTTTTTATTGCTTTTATGATAATAAGAAGATAGTGCTTATTTGTTTTGATTGGGTGGTTCAAATTCATTGTCCTGCTACAATTTATTGATTTGGTTAAAAATCAGCGGATGCCTGATTGAAAACTTACAGGTGTTTCCTTCTGATAGTTTACATTTGCAATTTAAATTGCATTTACACTTCATCTACAACTACTAGGTTTGCTTCTCTGAAGAATAACTTACATTTCACGAAGCCATTTTTTATTAGCTCTCAGTTATAATTTTCACAATGATCTCTTTTGATAAAGAGGTAAGTGCCATTTATGGAGGAAAGGTGAAATGAAAACCTGATTGCAGAATATTATTGGAGGCAAGGAAGCAATTACAACAATATTCTGATATACTCCTAAAGTTTGAAGTTAAAATCAAATCTTTCCATTGTGATAGTTAAGGTGTAACTAAAAGCACTCTCTATTTTTATATGAGCTTCCCTCTGAGTTGCCTCTCTGTATAAAACTTGAATGTTTAAGTATAATTTTAACAGATCCAGAAAAAAAGTCTATTTGTAAAGATGAATGCTTACAAAATGTAATGAATACCCATTGTTGCTACAGTGATTTTTTTTTCTAAAATCATCTTCAATGGCTGATATAATCCTTTTCAAACACTGGACATATCCTTACTGAATGCTAAAAGGTACTTCCTATGCTTGTTTCAAGGTCTGGCATTGGCTGGAAAGAACTATTTTAAGAATGAAAGATACATTTTACAACTGCCATGTAGTGTATCCCTGAGCTTAGCGTACCTGAATGATCACTACCTTTTCATTGAATTATGGGAGTAGGAAATGACACATCAATACTGTTGGGAAAATAACCTCATTTTAAAATCCAAACTTTATCTTCCTTTTAAAGTGTTTTTCACCAAGGAGAGCAGAAATTGTATTCCCAAGAGAACCAAAAAATTTCCTGACCCTTTTACTTTATCTTTGATTGTAGAGCAGCCTCATTTTAACTGAGAAGAAAAACCCTGTGTCGGTTCTCTGAAGCTACTGATTTTTCTGCTTGGGAAAAAAGAAAAGAAGAAGATGAAGAAGAAGACGAAGACGAAGAAGAAGAAGAAGAAGAAGAAGAAGAAGAAGAAGAAGAAGAAGAAGAAGAAGAAGTAGCAGCTGATGGCAATAAGAAATCATCAAATTTCCCTCCATTTCCATGCCAGGCCCACAGGGATGTGCTTCCTTGAATAGCAGGCCATGCAGCTATGTATAGAATGTGTCAATAAGAACACAGGTAAAGGATTTCAAAAACCACCACGTTCCCTCTTCTCACAAAGAGAAGTTCAATTAGTACGCTAGGTAGAGTTGTGATTTGTTTCTGATTGGAAAATGTTAAGATGTCTTATCTTCCTTCATCTCATCCATTTTCTCCTCGGTGTTCATGATGGAGCGTTGAGATGGGAAGCTTTCCTACCTGCCTCAAGTCCTTAGCACCATCAAAACCCCCTTCATGACACTTCTCTGTGGCATTTCAAGCAAACACCTACCTGAACCTTGAAGTTCACTGACGTCTTCAAAGTTCCATATTAACAGTGCTTAAATCAGGGACTCTCAAGACAACTTTCAAATCACATTGAAAAAATAGCAGAGGAAGATAATGATATTTTCCCACATTACAGATGATCAGAAAGTATTCAGAGACACTGTCTTTCCTGAGAATCCTCATTTAGATCACTCCTGTCTAAAATGATCGTTTTTTCTCCTCCTTTTTCTTGAGGGCTTGGTATATTTAAAAATCACTGATTTATTAGCAGGACTTTCACATATGAAAAAAGAGAGCCCGAGGGTATGAAAACCCCAGGCAATGACAATTCAGAGATATGCAGTGTTAATTTCTAAGCCTACAAGTAATTATAAATTACATTCATAGTGTTGAGATTCAGCATTTATTTCTTTAAATAAGTTTTTTTGTGAAGTGTCATGTCATAGCAGAAGAGAGTGATATAAAACTTTAAAAGGTATTTTAAGGAAAATCAAAGCATAATTGCAAAGAAGAGACAAACAGCACATTTTCATTCTCTAGTTAGTGCAGCATTGCAAATAATAGGTCAGTTCTTATCTTTTCATTTCTCAATGGGTAGTTTAATGACCACAAACAGTCTAGAATAAGAAATAACATAGGTGACAGCCACATGCAAGAAATTGGGAGACTGAACTGACAGCTATAGCAATCAACTTCCACCAATCATTGGCTCCAACTACTCATATTTAATTAAGATACTTTCAGTTTTAACAGTATAATGGACCTGGGACCACACCCCACAGTTTTATGCCATAGATATTAAACTTCCAATATATGGGTAGTTTTTGTGCCATCTAGGTTGGTATGTGGAAAACCAGACTGTTTAAAAATCAAAAGGATCAGAAAATAGTCCAAGAGTAGCTATTAACAATCCAAATCAGCACTGAACAGTTTACAATTGTGAAAGTTACCAGAAATCATTCAAGAAATCTGAGATTGTGCTAGTGATTGCCTAAATCAGAGGTACACACATTAAGATCTTAGTGGGTTTGTAAGGTTTCCAGGTCAAAATCCACTTGATAGATTAATAATTTGAATAGAATAACTGATGGTAACTGTATGCAGGTGAGGTATATCCTCACCCAGCTAACCTATCAGTGGATTAATCCACTGATTTGGTTGAAGTTCTCATAACCTAATAATTTCCCTTCTGAACATTCTTGTATTGTCTCATACTTGAGCTTTGGGACGACACTCACATATCCAAATCTTAACAAGTTATGTGACATTATATAGTCACTGCTAAATCAAGGGCTGTTTGTATGATGTAGCTTTGTTCAGTCAACCCTCCACATATGAATTTATTTATTGAATATTTATTAACTATCTAATGGGCCAAACTATTGGAACTGCAAATGGAGTGCATCAAAGGAGAGGAGCAGCAGAGCCCTGGAGTTTAGGAAGAAGAGAATTAGGTAGCTTCAGGTCAAGAGTGAGATTAAGAGCACAAATTCAAAATTTGATTTTAGTGGCACATTAACATTTTACAAAGGTTCCCTAGAACAATGAGCTTTGTTTTGTTTTAAAGAGATTTTGGACTGCAGATGTAGCTCAGTGGTAGAGCCCTTGTCTTGCATGAGCAGGATCTTGGGCTTAATCTCATTACTTAAAAATGAAAAGAATAGTTTTCAACAAGTAATGGCCCTTTGCTATCTCCTTCCTGTTTGAACTCCATGCACACCAGTGACCACTTTCGGATGAAAATGAGGCTCTTCTCAGCTCCTCTGCTGAGCAGAGGCTTACATTGTAGGCAAAACAGAGATATGTTAATGCAGCCCTACCTTGCTGCCTCATCAGACAACTATGGGAAAGATCGCTAAGGCATACATTAAAGGTCATTGCCCCAGGAATTGCCAACTCTCTCTTACCAGTGCCAGACCCAACTTAGACACAAGACATCACTTATGCTTACACAAAAATGTATAAGGGTAAGAGAAGAACTGCAAAGCATACACTACAATACCATCAGTGTAGTGCTAGAAGGTATCAAAGCCTAATGGAGCATATCCTAATCTCATTCATCTCAAGTATATATAAAAGTTTAAGAGATATTTGCAAGTCATTTATTTCTAACTGCAGATAAAGCTGTTTTGAAAAATCTCAGTAAATACATGCAAAATTGCTTGTTATGGTGCTTGGCCCATTAGATAGTTAATAAATATTCAATAAATAAATTCATATGTGGAGGGTTGAATGAATAAGGATACATCATACAAACAGCCCTTGATTTAGCAGTGACTATATGATGTCACATAACTTGTTAAGATTTGGATATGTGGTGTCATCCAAATGCTCAAGTGTGAGACAATACAAGAATGTTCAGAAGGGAAATTATTAGGTTATGAGAACTTTAACCAAATCAGTGGATTAATCCACTGATAGGTTAACTGGGTGAGGATATACCTCACCTGCATACAGTTACCATCAGTTATTCTATTCAAATTATTAATCTATCAAGTGGATTCTCACTAATTTGATTACAGATTTCATAACCTGATCATTTTATCTCCTACATTAACACAGGAGCTTTGGCTCAGAGGAACCTCATATCCAAACCATAACATTGGATTAGAACATTCAGTCACCAAGTCTATACTGCCGGCTCCCTACCATTCAGTTCTTGACTCAAAAATTAGTGAGACCTCACTTTATTAAATTCCCGCCTAACTGAACTTTTAAATCACTCTCTATCCCATCCCTCTTCTTTTTAAGAGCTTATTTCTGTAGTTAATGAGTATTTAATTTTAACTTCCTTTCTAACATTCTTCTTCTCTCATGCATTAGCAAAAAAAATGACCCATCTGTTTTTTTACCCATGGTTTATGCATTACATTAAATTTGGTGTGAAATATATATATATATATATATATCTCCAGAAAGCAATTACATGCACCATATGTGTGTATATATATGTGTGTGTGTGTAGAGAAAGAGAAAGAGAGAAACAGAGAGAGAGCATGGTTCATAGTGATCAGAGCTGATTAAAAACTAACAAATGAAAAGAAATCCCTGCTTTTAAGGAGCATATGCTTATATGATTGATTTTTCAATTGAAGAAGTTTACAGACTATAAAATATATTTTAATGTTTTTTCTTTGCAAAGGAACAAAAGACTACCTACACAATAAAATGCAGATTATATTCTACTAAAAAATGATCTTAATTATACTTTGTTGAATAGAGCCATTCACTAGATAAGAAGAAAGAGAGGGAATGGGTTAAAACTTTTATTTCAGTTAGCAGCCTCAAGTTCCATTGTCTCCCTTTCAAAATTTGAAAATACTTTGAAATATTGTATATTTCTGGAACCAAGGTAGACAAATATATATATATGTGTGTATATATATATATATATTTAGTATATATGTAGTATATTTATATAAAATATATATTGAGTATATTTTATATTCCAAATTGAATCAAATTCTTATTAATTTCATATGCAAAACAAAGATACATTAAAACATCCACACATATCTAAAAATAAAGTTAAATATGTCATTTAACCTCTGTATGTAAGGGGAGGATAATGCCCTATAACAACTGATGGTAAAGTGTAGCTACAAATATAAATAGAGATTTGGATATAGATATGAGTGTTGCTACCTGTGAATAAATTTGATTATGGATAAAAAATGCCATGATATATCAATAGCTATAGATGGCACAGTCATAGATATGGACAGAGAAGTATTGAGAGGGAGGGATTATAAGAGATATCAATACTGAGAATAGTTTACTCCTGTGTAGCTGAATGTGTCATTTCATAATTTGATCTTTGGTATCAGCATTTTTAAATAAAAATGTTAGTGCAAACTTCTGCTTTCAGAAAAATGGAGTATATGTATTCTTTCATATTTCTCTTGACAAATGCAACTAAAAACGGTGAAAATATAATTTTTTAAATAACTGTGAAAGATGGAGAGGGGTAGATCTACAAAGGGCCTCTCTGAAATATCATTGTTATAACTGTCCAGAGTCGCTTCTGTTTGTTATTCCAGTCTTGAACATCAAGAAACCAGTAACCTCAACATACTAGTACACATACATATGCATACACTCAAACACACATTAACAAAAGCTTATCTCTCTGACCAAATGACCAGAAAGTGTACAGTCTAGAGAAAGGGAAGTTTGTGACAGCCACCATCATGGTATCAGTGGAGACCCGGTGGAGAACTGGAACTTGTGACATGGGAACCTAGAAACTCCCTGGCTGGGGAAGGCAGCAAGCCCACTTGCCCAGGCTGACCCATGTCTCAGAAAAAAACAGACAAAAGAAATTTCAATCAGAACCCAATTCTCATGAAATGACATAAAAATGTCCAGATTGCAACAGAAAAGTAACAAATAGATAATAGCACCAGAATGATAGAGATGTTGCAATTGCTTGATAAAGATTTTAATGCAGCCTGAAAGAGCCTTTAAAAAGAAATTGTAAGTCTCCTTGAAACAACAGAAAAAATGCAGTCTCAGCAAAAAAAAAAGGAATGCTTCACGTGAGAAATAGAAGATTCAAAATAACTAAATGAAAACTTTTTATATGAAAAATTTTAGACAAAATAATTTCTAAATTCATTTAATTTCATTGAACAATTCTATCAAACTTTTAAAGAATTAGTATCAGTTGCATATAATCTTTCTCCAAAGACCAGAAACAGAAAGAACATTCCTCAATTAATTTATGAAGCTAATAGTATATTAATACCAAAACAAAAAATGACATTAAAAACTAAGGAAAATAGTTTATTTTTGTTCCTAATAAAAAAAATAACAAAATTCTCAACAAAATATTAGCAAATAGAATTAAACAAAATTCAAAAAGAATTATACACTATGACCAAAATTGGTTTAAGCGGTGGATACATGACTGGTTTAATACTTGAAACTTGAGTCTATATAATATGTCATGTTAAGAGATTAAAGAAGGAAAACCACATGATTTTATCAATTGGTGCATAAAATAGCTTGAAAAAGCTCAATAGCTATTTGTGATAACTTTTCAAAAACTTAGAAATAGAAAAAGGTGTAAACTTGATAAAGAGAAACTACAAATAAATCCTGCTGCTAGTATAGCACTTAATCATTAAATACTGAATGGTTTTCTCCTGATATTGGGAAAGAAGCATGTATGTCTACTCTTCCTATTCTTTTTCAATATGGTTCTGGGATTTCTAGCCAATGTAATAGCAAGAAAATAATGTAAAACATATTCAGAGTATAATGTAAGATGAAAAAACAATGATCATTATTTGCAAATGACCTAATTTTCTACTTAGAAAAATTTTAAGAAATCTACAAAAACAAAACAAAACAAAATTCCTTGACCATTCAATGCTATAAACATCTCCTTAGCAAGATGATAAGATATAAGATAAATATACAAAACCAGTCATATGTCTATGGCTTAAATTTTTGTCACTGTTACAAAATGCTTAACTGAGCCTATGTCAGAAGAGAGAGAGGTTTTTTTTTTTTTTTACTTCAGTTGGGGAGATTTAAATTTTAAGATCAATTGGCCTCCTGGGTTTGGTCTCTTATGAGGGTGGTAGATTGTATCACATCATAATGAAAGCACCATAGAGTAAGATGCCACATCACCAACCAGGAAGCAGAGTTAGGTTTGCTCATTTATAACAATCCTAGTAGAAATCACTTAAATCCCTTCCAGGGGTAGAGCTCAATGACCTACGCCTCACTGTGTGAAGGATTCACATCATGCCCCAAAATATGAACTTTTATGGGATCCTCAATCCAAACTGTAGCAACCTATATTCTAGCCATGAACATTTGTGCAATGATTTAAAAGTCCAATACCATCTACAATCACACATACAAAGAACACTTAGAGAAAGACAAAGGAATTGAAACAGCTAAGACAATTTTGAAGAGGAAGAGTAAAATGAGAGATGTTAGTCCAAACCAAGTTGAGATTTATGGTCCTTCTATAGTAATATAAATTGTGTCGTACTGGAAGAAGGATAGATATCCCTCTTAGACAAGCATGAATGGAAAGAAAAAACAAAGAAGTATATCTACACAAACAGAATTTTGACAAAGTTGCAGAGGTAATTCAATGGAGGAAAGAAAGCTCTTTCAACAAATTTTAATAGAATGACTGATCGTACATAGGTTTACAAAACATATATGTGCAAATATAATGCTTTAAAAAATAAAGTTCACTTTAAAAAAAGAAAAAGAGTGTCAACTTACATAACATGCTTTGCAAAAAAAATAAAAATAACTCAAAAATAACTTAAAACGTACAGCTGAATATTTCTTAGAAGAAAGAAACCACAAGAGAAAATCCTTAGAATCTGGAGTCTATACAAGGAATTTTAAAATTTGGCACAAAAAGCACAATCCATAAAAGGAAAGATTGACAACTGATAAATTGAATATCATCAAAATTGATAACTTTTGCTTTCTTGGGGATCCTGTTAAGAATAAGAAAAGACAAGTTATGAAGTGGGATAAAACATTTATAAATCACATATTCAACATAGGCCTGCTTATTGACTTTGTGAGGAACTCTCAAAGCTCAAATCTGAGCTTGGGCAAAAGACACATTTCCTTAGAGGTGGCATGCAAGCAGAATGTAAACTCAGGATAAGACCTTAAGCACCACCGGCCATTGCAGAAATGCATATAGAGCCACCATGAGCTACGGATGCTTGTCAGATTCAGAGATTTAGGCCAGGGGAGTCCCCCAGAAGCCCCTTGGTGATGAACTGCCCCAGCCTGTGCTGTGATTGGCAACTGGGCAGTGATGGGACCCTCAGGAGGTAGGGCCTGGCAGGAAGATGCTAGGGCACTGGAAGTGATCCTCCATTTTGTCTTCCTCCTGGTTGCCATGACGTTAACACAGATCCTTGACGACACACTCCACCGTGATGGCTCGTGCTGCTATAGGCCCAAAGCGGCCATAGACTGAAACCTCTAAAACTGTGGGCCAAAACAAGACATTCCTCCTTAAGTTGGTAATACCAGGTATTAGGTTAAGTTGTCAGAACCACAGCAATCTAACACAAACAACACCACCAAATCCTAGGGATAGTACAAATTAGATCATTCTCACATTGCTGGTGGGAATGTAAAACTGTACAACCCTTCTATAAAACAGTCTGTGAGCTGTTAAAAAATAAGCATAGAACTACCATATGTTTCAGAAGTACCACTATTGAACATTTATCCCAAAGAAATAAAACTTATGCTTGCACAAAAGTCTGGACACAAATACTTGTATCAGCTTTATTTGTTGTAGCGAACACTTGAAAAAAATCCTGCTGTCAGGCAATTGGTGAGTAAACTGTGGTAGATCTATTCCAAGGGAACATATTCTGCTGAAAAGCAAGAAAAGAAAGGAAGAAAGGAAGAAAAAAAAATTGATACTTGCAGGCTTATAAAAAAGCATGTAGCAAAAAGTTACATGCTGTCTGATCTCATCTATGCAACATTCTCAAAATGATAAAATTTTAGAAGTGGAGCATGAATTAGCAATTGCTATGGGTTTTAGTGTATGTGATGGTAGGATTGAAATAGGCATGGTTTAAAAATATTATATAAAAATATTATATAAAATATATAAAATTATGTAATTATTTTGAAAGAAATATCTTTATTTTCACTGCTTCAGTGTCCATATCCCAATTGTAGCCTTGTACTATCTTTCTCCAAGAGGCCATCATTTTGAGGAAGTTTATCAGTATTTGTGTGTGTGTGTGTGTGTGTGTGTGTGTGACAGAAAGAGAGAGAGTGAGAGAGAGAGAGACAGAGAGAGAGTTGTTGGCAAAGCCTGTCACAGATGTTGCTATAAAGGTAGAGGCAAGGAACAAGAAGTAGGAGAGTTTGATTCATAAAAAATATACTCATGAAAACATAAGACACAAAAGGGCAGTTGGTTCATGTGAAGTACACGTTCATTACCTATTCAGATCAGCGTGTGGCAATTTTTATTTGTCAGTGCAAATCAATCAACTTCCGTTTCTAAAAAAAAAAAAAAAAAAGGTAGACTATTTTGGGTCATCAGTATGATTCAAGTGGTATTCTATTTTAGAAAAGTCATTTCTTTTTAAAGATGTTTTTAATATTCATGATTTGAACATTTAATTATGGTTGATATTAAATAAAAAAGAATGAGAGCACATTTTGACTTGCAAAGATTGTACTTCACTAAGAATTCATTAGGCCATACTCAGTAGTTTAAGAGTGAATCTTCATTTTTTTGAAATTCAGGTGAAGCATATTTAATCACATATACATCTAGTTGTAAAACTTTTAAAAGTTTTTTTAAAATAAGATAATACTATAGGCAACAGCTCTATTAGAATAAGAATAATTTACGTATGAACATTATTCTTGTTTCTTACAAAAATTTAAATGATATCACCATACAGAATTTCAAGGTAAGCCTTAGGACACCAAAATCAGGTTTTCTTAAAAAATATCTCTTGAAGGTAAAAGAGACTTTCAAATCAGAGAGACTCTGATTCAAAGCATGCACCCTACTTATTCTAGCCATTACAATGACAGTTACACACGTCACTTGCTGAACTGTCTGCTATGTCAGTTAATTTATGGTTAGTATCTCTGTCTTATTTTACTCTTGTAATAATTCAGAAATGAATAACATACTTGCTTTATTTTACAGACATAGGATCAGGTTCAAACTGATTATAAGTATTTGGAGGGTTAACTAAAATTTTAGTTTTACTCTCCTCATTAATGAGAAAAAAAAAGAAACAAAAACCTTATCTGGCATCACTTTGTTATGAATTTTAAGCAATATCATATATGTAATACATCAGTCTTACCAGATGATATCTGATATCGTAATATGACCAGATGGTATTGCCTTCTATTACCTAATAGTCAATAAATATATCATCCATTTATTTTGATTAAAATACAGTTCAGGTTCACTTCATACCTGAAGAGATAAGTCAGAAACTGTCTGCAATGCTGGGTTGAGTCAGAGAACCTAAAATAATGCTAATCAGGATGGAGTGTGTACAGATTTAGATTATCTAAGTCAACTTCATATGCACCAACAGCCATTCCTCGGCATTCACAGGGATAGGTTCCAGGAACCTCATGTGTCAGATGACAAAATCTGTATATGCTCAATTTCCTTAAAATGGCAAAACATTTGCATATCACACCCTGTACATCCTGCTATACACTTTAAATCATCTCTAGATTACTTACCATACTAGATACAATGTAAATACTATGTAAATAGCGGTTATATTGTGTTATTTAAGGAACAGGGACAAGAAAAATCAAGTTTGTATATGTCCAGTACAGATTCTGTGGGTGAATATTTTCAAACAGAGGGCAGACTGTATATTCCTCTTCAAACAAACAAAATAAAGCAAAAACCCTGTGATGGCTGAAGAAATAAGCATCCATTCCAGACTTTGGTTTTCAGGTGGAGAGAGTACCTTTCTTAAGAGTATGTTCTCATAAGAAATGGCTGACAGGAAATGGTATTGTACCTTACACATTCATCAAATTAAAAATAAAAGTTAAAGTCTTAGATTCATATTAAGATAAAACAACATTTTAAAGCTTTCTAAAATTCAAATCAAAAGACTTTTCATGCTCTGGCATTCACAGCAGCACTAAAGGACTCCCCTGGGCTCACTGCTAATTTTAAAGCTATTAGACATAAGGACTGGCTTTCAAGGGAGGTGTGGTGCTGAATTCATCCCTTTCCTTTCTAGAGAGAAGCCCATGAGGCTTTGAAATTTAAAGCCAGTCAGTTCAACAGACCATGACAAGACGCAAACTTTCTTGATAAATGCAAAAACACATTAAGAAACTATTTGACGAGACCATACTGGGAATAAATTTGAACAAATCTTTGATTATCTAGGATGTTTAATTTCTAGAATCCCCCTCCCATAAAATATCTTATTTATCTCAATATTTTTAAATCTTTTAATTTGTGAAGAAGGTTTAGGATCAAGGTAAAAGATATTTTCAGATTCATGTAGCTGGATCTCTGATTACTGACATCCTACAGAGCAATATGCATTATTGTCTAATCACATGATGATATGTAATGTTTGATGTCATTATTTTTCCACATGATTAAATAACAAGTATGTAATACTTCGTGCTTAACAAATAATTTAAATAACTTTCAATCTATGAAATTATATGCTTAATCACACATACTGCCTCATCTGTAAGGTAGTACTCATACCACATTTTGCTTCAAAGTATACTTATATATTAAAGAAGTCACTGTAATTTTAAATGGAAATTAACATCAAGGGAATTCTCTATCCTGAAATAACTAATGAGAGTTACTTACTAGTCATAAAATAAGTTTCATATGCCTTCCCAAGAATGGTCATTTTAGCTCAAATAAAGTAGGAAAAAAAATGTAGCTTAAATCTCATAATTAAGCAAAGAATTGAGTCTATGAATTGATTAATGTGAGGTAAGAAGAATAAAAATTATTTTCTAACTTATCTTGTGTCTGGAGATTTTAGCCAACAGAGTTTTTCTGCTTAGTTTGTATTGAAGATTCCCATAATGGAACTGGCATGAGGAGTGTTCTAGGCGATGTGACTTCTCTGTGTATTTAGATGTTTTGCCTCTGGAACATCTAGGACCTTTGGATAGAGTAATTATAGCAGCTTTAGCTTTGGATGGCCAGAAAACAATAACTGAAAAATAAAACTTGCATATCGAAACTAAAGGACAGGGGAGAGCAGAGAGAGCAAAGAGGAGAGAGGAGCAAAGAGGAGACAAAGAAAACAAAACCTTTGGCAAAAGACTTGAGCACTTCCTGTTAGGTAGCTATTGTCCTTTGTGATATCACCAGAGGGCACTACCTTCATTACCTTTATTTTCCATAATTTTGACTCACTCATTCCCTTGTCAGGCTTCCAAGGTGGAGTGCCTTGAAGGATGGCTGGGAAGCCCCCAGCCCAGGGATGACTGCTGTGCATTCCCTGAGAGCTGTAACTCTTGCCCTTGGGCTTCTCAATACCCAGGCTCAAAAGAATCATGATACTGCCAAATATTACCCTGCTAGAAGTTAATTAGGCTATCATTTCCTATAAGAAATTTCAAGTACTCTGCAGCTTCATATGCCTTCAAACTCCCCTGAATTTAAGAACAAATTTTAAGAATCTTAATGGCACTAAAATTCTCCTTTAATTTTGGCAACGGATATGCTTCTTTTTAGGTTTAGACCAGGTAAAAAGCAGTCAGATCACCAGTAAAATCTTTTTCTTCCCAAAGTGAAAAGTGTTTCTTATGTCTGGTAATCTCTTTTCTTGGTGTGTCTTCATTTTCTTTACTTCAAAATAAGAAATTTAAAGCTGTGAGGCTCCCTAATAATGTTCTAATGCTCTCTTTCATTTCCTTGCCTCTGTCCTTCTGCAGACACTTTTCATCTGCTGAGCTTATGATGTTCTGTGCCTCCCATCATCTCTCCTGACTTTTGGTTTTCAACTCCACAATAAAGAGATAGAAGTAAAAGGTATTTTTAACCAAAAATGAAAAGGTGATCACAAGTTTATTTTTGCTTCTTCTTCATAAACCAGCTTGCAATTACAGAAGGTTTTGCTTACCAAAGAGATTAGAAAGTATATTTAAACTCACAAAGCTTTCAGAACAAAGTGAACATCATCTTAATATTTTCAATAATGCAGGATATAGTTCACACCCAAGTCTCTCTCATGTCTTATAGTATTTACAAGGAAATGTGCGGTAAGCAGAATTACTATTCAGCAATGATGACCTCAACTCAGCATGCACAATTATCCTTAATTAAAGCAAAAATCCACTATTCTAATCCTAATTTATATGAGTATGACATCAACAAAATATGTGTATTTTAGAGTATGTAAATTGTTGTTTATGAATATGTGTGCCTATACATGTTTTAGTTGACACCGTCTTACAAATTCTACACTGCACTCAGTTGTAGGAGTATATCACCACCCACTCATCCATTCTACTGATGATGAACAGCTAGATTGTTTCCACATCTTTGCTACCACAATTGCTGTTGATTTTGCAATGTGCATTCTTTTATGTTTCCATGAGAATATGCACAGGGATTTTGCTGGTAATAAATTTATTAAATACTGCCAGATGGCTTTCTAGAATGGATGCCCTAGTTAGACTTCTCAAATACACACACACATGCACACACACACATAGTATATAAGTTTGGATCTTATATGGAGTTGGATATTTACTCATATTTTTACTTGCAATTTGATTTTTAATCCAGTATCCTTTGTGGGGAGAAAAACAGCTGAATTACAAGAATAAACTAAGAAATTCATGAAAGATATTTTCTTAACTAAGACACAAAGGCACAATGCTTGCATATTAAAACCTTCTTCTCACCTAATGTTAATAAAATGGATATTTATAAATCAAAAACAATGCCTAGATGATTTTTCAAAAACAAATTTTACCTGAAATCTCATGAAAAGATTTTAGAGAATTCATTCTGAGAATTTTGTGAAAATAATTTACTGTTCTCATGTACTGTTAGTCCTCAAGTTTGTCTGTATTTAATCGTCAAATGACTCTTATAAGAAAAGCTTTATTCAATAATAAATATTATTAGTTGACAATATATAAATATTAAAGTCATAAGTGCCTGTTAGATTTTGCAACATGTTGACAACTCAGAGGGTAGAAAAAAATAGCAAATATGCCCTGCTCAGAAGTAAAACATTGTCAGTGTTCCCATAGAAGGTAATAAGATACATGATTTCTCTTAGATTAATTCAATTAATTTTAGTAAATTGATTCTAAATGTCAAATTTAATATGGTTTTATTTTCAAAATGTCAGTTATTCTCTCCATTTTGAAGCTTGACTTAAGTGTATGCTTCACTTTCACTGTTCATACAAGTTAGTTCAAGCAGTGCCACATTTCATTATAATAATGAAGATAATTCTATAAGCAAACTGTTTATAAGCATAAGTGTATTTATTGACCACTTACTACACATTAGAGACTTCACATTTCTTAGTACATCTGATCTTCAGAACACTGTAGACAGGACTGTTACCCTCAAATCAGAAAAGCAACAGGTGGAGTAACTTGAATATCTATCTCCCTGTTTGTAAGAGGCAAAGTCAGAACTGGATGATTCCATCTACTCTGCGTTTTTCGGTGTTTGTTCACTTTCAGAAATAATACAGTGAAGTTCAATATACATGTCTGCTTGGCTGGGCCATTGTGTCCAAATGTTATAGATTATTCTGTATATTTATCAGAAGGTGATTTGAAAGATACTCACATTTACAGTGGTGGACATCGAGCGAAGCACTTTGCCTTTCACTGTGTGGGTGGTACCTTCCCATCAGGTCAAGTCCTGGATGGAGGGAAAGAAGGACTTCCAAGCGCGAGTGGGGTTGGCGGGGTGGGTTGTCCTTCAGATGACAGCTTTAGAACTCAAATTGCAACATCAGTTCTTCCTTGGGTCTCCAGCCTGGCTCTCTTACCCTGAAGATGTCCAGCTTACCAAACTTGCTGTCGTCCTGTGAGCGATTCCTTTTCGAACAAATACCTCTCCTATCTCTCCCTCTTTCCACCCACCACCACCTT
This sequence comes from Xerus rutilus, assembly GCA_028644305.1. NCBI lineage: Eukaryota > Metazoa > Chordata > Mammalia > Rodentia > Sciuridae > Xerus > Xerus rutilus. The sequence goes on along the minus strand of CM053408.1, from coordinate 7,135,921 downwards.
GCCGTGCGTCCTGTCTCTCTGGAGAAGCCTAACACGATCCTAGAAGTTAGAAATGTCTTCACGACCCACACTCCACTGTTCTTTTTTTTAAATTTTTATTTTTTTATTTACATATAATATTAGGATACACTTTGACATAATCACAAAAGCTTAGAACGTAATTTACTCTAATTCAGTTTCCAAGCATTTTCTGCTTCCTTCTCCCTCCCGTGGATCCCCTCCCTCTACTCTAATGATATTTCTGTAATTTATTTATTGTTTTGTAATTAATGTTTTGTGTACGTACTTGATGTTGAGAGTCGCTGTGCTGTATTCATGTCTGGATGTAGGAAAGTTCAGTCAGATTCATTCACCCGTCTGCCCTTTTCCCGGCCCCCCTTCTCCCCTCAATCCCGTTCGTCTACTCAACTGATCTTTCCTCTATTTTGATGAAATTTTCTCTCCTTCTCTCTCATTCTTTTTCTTTCTTTTGGTTTTAATTCCTCATTTTATTTTGGATTACTTCCACATATCAGCGAAAGCATTTGACTTTGGACTTTTGGGGACTGGCTTTTTTTTTTTTTTTTTTTTTTTTTTGGTACTGGGGATTGAACTCAGGGGTACTCAACCACTGAGCCACATCCCCAGCCCTATTTTGTGTTTTATGTAGAGACAGGGTCTCACTGAGTTGCTTAGCGCTTCGCCGTTGCTGAGGCTGGCTTTGAACTCGCGATTCTCCTTTCTCAGCCTGCCTAAGTGCTGAGATTACAAGCTTGTGCCACCGTGCCCGGCTGAGGACTGGCTTATTGGACTTAGCATAACACTCTCCATTTCCACAATTCACTGACAAATGTCATAATTTAATTCCTCTTTTTGGCAGTTATCAAGAATACAAATAATAATAAATGTTGGAGCCAGGCATGGTGGTGCACTACTATACTCCTTGTAGCTCAGGAGGCTGGGGACAGAGGATCACAAATTAAAAGCCAGCCTCAGCAATTGAGTGAGGCCTATCTCAAAATAACTTAGCAACTTAGCAAGACACTGCATCAAAATAAAAGTAAAAATTTAAAAAGGGAGAGCTCAGTGTCTGGGGCTGTAGCTCAGTGGTAGAGTGCTCCCCTAGCATGCTTGAGGCACTGGGTTCGATCCTTACCACCACATATAAATAAAAAATGAATAAAATAAAGATCCATCAACAACTAAAAAAAATTTTAAAAAGGGAGGAGCCCAGTAGTCAAGCACCCCTGGGTTGAATCATTGGTAATCAATCAATCAATCAATCAATCAATAATGTTGATGAGGATGCTAGGGAAAAGATATACTCAGAACATTGTTAGTGGGACTGCAAATTAGTGCGACCATTCTGGAAAACAGCATGACGATTCTTCAAAAATCTAGGAATGGATCCACCGTATGACCCAGCTATCTCATTCCTCAGTATATATCCCGAGGATTTAAAATTAGCATACTATAGTGACATAGCCACATCAATGTTTATAACAGCACAATTCACAATATCTAAGCTATGGAGCCAACCTGGGTGCCCTTCAACAGATGAATAGATAAAGAAAATGTGTTATATATTATTCTTTTATCAATGTACCTTCTCATCCTGTTTTTTGTTCCCAATCTTCCAATTCCTCTTCCTTCTACTCTTGCTTTTCCTCTTATTTCAAAAAAGCATAATTTTCTTCCTGAAACATAGCCATGTCTTCCCCTTCAAAATTTCTATTTGTTTATTTTATTACTTTATTTATTCCTTAAGGATTTGTTGTTGTTTGTGGCAGTTCTGGGGATCAATCCAGGGCCTCATGCTTGCTAAACAAGAACCTACCACTGAGCTACACCCGATTTATTCCTTTAGGCAATTGAAAGGAATTGTCACCAAGACTTTTTAGTCTTATGTCCTATGATCAGACTGGATTTGTCTTATCACCTAAAGAAGATTCCAAATGTTACTTACCCTCCCATTCTCTCCTGTATATCAGAGATTATAACATAAATTCTCTCTATGTATTCTGTATCTCACCCTTTCATTAAATCAATTACTGTCTCAAGCCATTTTAAAACATCAATCAAATATTTATTTCTAATACTGATATTTTTTTCAACCAACATTCTTAAGCACTGTTCACATCTGGCAACTTCGTCCACCTATGAAATTTTTATACATAGTCTTTTTTATTTCAAATAGTCTATTAGTTGTGGGCAAGTAGTCTTTAATAAATGTAAAATAACCCCATGGGAAAATATTTTATGTAACATAGCTAACTCAGGCATCTGGTACATCTCAGGTCTCTACCAGCCAAAAAGAAACACACTAATAATATCTGATGTTGATGATTTTTAGGAAACTTTTTTTAATTTAATCAAACTATAACCAGAATGAATGATTTTCAAATTTGTTTTTATTAAGTTCCGTCTCGCAGCCAAAATGAATGGCTCTGTTGGATGACAGATATTCCCCAGCTGAAATCACCACAATAAAGTGGCCATGCCATATATTGCTGGTGGGACTGCAATTTGGGGCAACAAATCTGTAAAGCAGTATGGAGATTCCTTAGAAAACTTGGAATGGAACCACCATTTGACCCAGCTATCCCACTCCTCGGTCTATACCTTAAAGACTTAAAAACAGCACACTACAGTGACGCAACCACTTCAATGTTAGTACCTAAACTAACATTGGAACCAACCTAGATGCCCTTCAATAGATGAATAGATAAAAAAAAAACCCTGTTGTATATATACACAATGGAATATTACTCAGCATTAAAAGAATAGAATCATGGCATTTGCAGGTAAATGGATGCAGTTGGAGAATATCATGCTAAGTGAAGTAAGCTAATGCCCAAAAACCAAAGACCAAATGTTTTCCCCGATTAGTGGATGCTGATCCATAACTAGGTGGGGGTGGGAAGCATGAGAAAAGTAGAGGAACGTTGGATAGGGCAAAGGGGAGGGAGGAGAGGCATGAGGAGTGGAATGAGATGGACACCATTACCCTAGGTACGTGTATGAAGACACAAATGGTGTGACTCTACCTTGTATACAACTACAGAAATAAAACATTTTGCTCCATATGTGTACTGTAAATTGAAATGCATTCTGCTATGTTAAAAAAATCAAAAAAATTTTTAAAATAATATAAAAAATCAAGTGGTCATGGGATGGACTAACAAAGGAGAAGCTATCCATCATTGAGTCTCCCAAGGGAAAAATAACTTCTCCTTACCTGGGGTTTCAACACTTCACATCATCTGCAAATGTAGTTACACGTGACTTAAAGTGTCCTCACTCCTCATGTGAACTTTGAGAGCCTTTCTGTATTTTACCTCATTCTCATACTGTGTCAAGTTGAGTGGTAAATCAAAGACCCAAAGCATAATCAGCACAACACCTTTAGTATATTTGCTCTTCATCTTTGGACCATTAGAGATAATAAGGTAATTGAACATATAGTAGAGTTTACTTATTTCCAGGAGAATGGAATGTTTAAGAATCACTAGAACAATCCCTTCATTTCCCAAACAAGGGACTTGAGACTGGGAAAGCAAACTTAGTTCAGGAGATACTTTGAGCTGCGGCAAACTGGAGATGAGAGACCATTCCCCCATCTCATGGGTCTTCACAGCTTCTCCTGCATTGCTAGCATTCCACAGTATGAAGTACCATATTGGGGGGGGGGACAAAACATTTTATAACTTCCTTTATTACTTGGCAACTGGAAACTGATTACGTTATTTTTTTCCCCAAATAGAAAAATATTCCAGTTTTAATACTCTGCTAAAGTTAATAATTAAAATCTTTAAAAGTAAAATTGAGTATTTGCCAATTCAAGTTCTGATTATGTTAATTTAAATTATAAATGTATTTTGAGTGTTATCATGCATTTTTAAGGCCTTCTGATTATTATAGTGCAAGAACTTGGAAAAAAGATGAATGTACTTCAAGTGGGAATGTACTTCATATTTGTCATGCAATGTTTTAACCCAACATGTTTATCTTTGATTCTTTTTTAATCCTTTAAGAAATGATGCCTGTGATGTGTTAGTAGTAAAACATTTTAATTGGTTAGAATTTTATATGATCCATAATGGGATATTTCCATATTTCAAAAGAATTTCTATTATAACTCCTTTTAAGTTTCTAACACAAGAACACCTTGAACAAGTAATTAAGGGAATGGAAAGTATCTGAATTTATTTATATCCTAAGAACATTAAATCTAATGAATTGCACATCTAGCTACAATGTGACATTTGGGAAAACTTATAGTGTGGCAAAGTGATTGGGAAAAAAGGCTGTCCTTCAAAATGATGCAGTTCTGAAGGATATTTAATACTTCTAACATATGAATAATTCACTTAAATGGAAATTGGTCCACTAGTGACAATTGTGCAAAGCCTTGACCTATTGACCTTCCTGTTGAGAAAAATTCAGGCTTTGCTTGCTAGATTTGTGACCCAGTATCAGGTAGAATTCAATAAAGTTAGAGAATTGGGAAATTAGCAAAAAGCCAAGGGGTAGGGGAGAGAATGACCAAAGAAAAGAAGAGAGAGTGCCAAAATATTGTGTCAAAAAATGGAATAAAAGAGAAAAGTGGTTATTGGAATAATGGCAGACACACAAAATAATACTCATATCCAGTATTTTTAAAGTAGTTATTACTCTAGTTCTAAGAACTTTCCATAACTCAAGCCATTTGATTTTGAGAACAGCCCTAAATTCTGGGATACTTATTCCTACTTTTCACATAAGGAATAAGGTTCACATAAAGATTACGTAAAGTGCCCAAGTCACAGCTGCTTATTTGGGTGCAGTAGAAAACTCTTAGTGGAAAAATCAGGAGTAAACTACAAATCTCTGATTGCTAAATTTGTACTATTAACCAACTCACTAAGGTTTGAAAAAATAATGTGATATTAAAATTCAATTTCTCTCTGCCACATTTGGAAACTGTTGACAAGATTAAAATTAATAGTTTTTGATAGGTTATGACTTATTTTAACATGACATGTATGGTACAGTACAATGTACTGTATTACATTGTAGCTCATCATTTTGAGAATTGCATTTATACACATCAGTTAATACAGTTTCCTTAAGAATCATGATATACACATATATCCATTATTTTCCAGTTGCACTAGTCATTTTGTCATGAAATTTCTATAAGAAGTAGATATTTAATACAGCACTGGAATAGAATTTAAATGATCTCAACCAATCTATATTAGGTGCACACACACACATACACACACCCACACACACAATAGAGATTACCCCAATTGTGATGGATGAATCTTAAAAGATTGTATGAGAATGGCTTTAATTTTGGGAAGGCCAAAGTATTAATTTTACCTATCACATCTACTGTATTTTATTGTGTATTTTGTTAGGAGCTAATTTACTGTTTCTAGTCCTATAATTACAGAAGTAGATTTTTTTTAAAAGGGCACATTTAATGAAGCAATTGAACACATTATAATACAGTTTTTGATGGGGACAGAAATAAATTACACCGTACTATTTGTAAGAGTGGAGTAAAAATTAGAAGGCATTTTAATAAGACAAACTATAATTGATTTGATCAATTTCCCTGACATTCCATTTCAAACATATTATAGAAACTACAAATACAAAATAAGAAAAGACCTTTTTGTGAGTACTTCATTGTCTGTATAAATGTATTAGTGTGTGCACGTGTGTGTTATCCGCTTATGCTATCAATTTAAATTTCTTTTTTGAATATTTGGAGAATGATTTCAAATTTTTCAATATGAAATTGAAAATTGCTTTATGAAGAAGTTTAGCACCTTAATCAGTTATTTCACTGCTACTATGACCAAAAGAATTGACAAGAAAAATTAAAGGAGGAAAAATTTATTTGGGCGTTCAGGCTTTCTGAGGTCTCAGTCCGTAGATGGCTGACTCCAATCCTTGGGGCTCAAGGTAGGGTCGAACAAAATGGCAGAAGAGTGTGGCAGAGAAAAGCAGCTCCAGACATGAGCACCAAGTAGAGAAAGAGAGCTTCACTCTTCAGGGACAAATTACATACCCCAAAGGCATGTCCCCAGTGACCCACCTCTTGACAGGCACAACCAACATGTCTAGTCACCAACCAGTTAATCCCTATCTGGGGATTAATCAATTGCTTAGGTTCAGCCTCTCATAACCCAATCATTTCACCACTAAGCCTTCTTGCACTGTCTCACACATGAGCTTTTGGGAGACACTTAATATTTAAACCATATATTTAGTTTTCCCATCACAGCTGGTATTATCACAGTAACTTAGAAAATAGTCCTGAGAATTTCTATCTCTGTAAGCTTATTACGGTTTTGCTATCTTTTCCTTTTCCTTTTGTTTTTCAACTTACCTTTGCTTAGATATTTTTTGTTATCAGATAGTGGTATTAGCCCATGAAGCCTTCTTTTGGATTCTTTCTCTCTCTTATAGATGGCAGTGTATTCATTTTAGTATGTGTTTTCTTTTGTGCTCCAGCTTGGTGTGGGTTTGTCCCTTCTCAGTGGAGGCAGGCAATATCATGGGGTTTAGGCAGTCTCTGCAGGGAAGAAGCCTGCCATATGCACTAACCAACCTGTTTAATTCGCTTTTTGGATGCTGTGACTAAAGGATCTGACCAGAATAACTATAGAAGAGGAAAAGTTTATTCAGGGGCTCACGGTTTCGGAGGTCTTAGTCCATAGAAGGCTGGATCTAGGCTCGAGGTGAGGCTGAACATCATGGTGGGAGACTGTGGCAGAGGGAAGCAGCTCACATCATGGTGACCAGAAGGCAGAGAGAGAAACTCCACTCACCAGATACCAATATATAGCCAAAGCCACACCCCAATTCTCATGTCCTCCAGCCACACTCTTCCACTTCAGTTACCACTCAGTTAATCCCCATTAGAGGATTAAATCACCGATTGGGTTAAGACTCTTACAATCCAATCATTTCTCCCTGGAACCTTTTGCATTGTCTCACACATGAGTTTTGGGGGGACACCTCACATCCAAACCATAACACAACCTCTTTCTATCTGTTCTGTAACTTTGGAAGAAGGAAGGGAATGGTTAGGCCATCTTTCTAGGCCATAATACAATACAGGGGATATAAACTTGATTTAGTTCCCCAAAAAGAGGATCGGACATCACTAGGATTTCAGTATATCTATTGACTAAGCACATAATAGGAAAATGTATCTGTAAAAAAGAGAAATGAACACATATGTCTTGTTATTCACACCAGTTTCTCCATGTATGACACTGCATGACCGAGTGAGCTGGTGCATTCGTCAAAACAATAATTCCTACCAATAAAAATGTGAAAATTAAATGCTTAAGTCAATAATTCATAGTGCTAAGAAAAGAAGTAGGAGGAGAGGTGGTAGCCTACTTAAATATGGGATTTTTTTTACAGTGATTCTAAAGGATTTCCAACTATTCAACCCTAAACGTACATACATATATGTGCCCAGTTACATTACACTCTTATTAAAATGAGCCAAAGAACATCTGATAATCATATAAAAACATTTTTCCATCTTTTCAATTGGCAATTATTCCATACATTTCAATTAGCAAATTTTATTTTATAGACATATTTTAAGGTATTTTAATTTGTTCTTTGTGGTACAATCTATGCTTACCTAGGTATAGTAACATAAATAAAAATATGGCATATGAATTATGGCTCAATTCCACCATGCTGCCTTGCAAATAAAAAAAATGTTCTTAACTACACTAATAAAACAAAACAGCTATGCATTAGCAGACTAGAGATATAAATGAGTTTCTGGAAACCCCAAATTAAATAAAACCAATAGATAAAGCAGATGACTTTTAGGATAACTGGAAAAAACTGCCAAAGAGACAGGTGCTGGTTGTCCAGGAGGTACAACCTGGAAAAACAAGGAAGAACAGAACTTTGACAGTACAATCTAAATATTGAAGAATCAAGACAACAGCTGTACCACAACAATGGCTCGGCAGTTGCCTATGACATATTTCAGTATGAACTGAGAAAAACAGGAAGGGGAGAAAAAAAAATAGACATTTTTCTGGGACAAATGAAGATTAGAATCTTTAGCTGGAAAGCCCCTCTACAGAGTACTGTCTATAATGAACAGAAAAGAGCCAGCACCTGTTACTACCTGGTGAGCATTTAGCAGCTAATGAATTAAAATGAAGAAGTGTGAGAACAAGGTACCTATTTAAAGATGAAGTAAATCTGCTCCCACACTTTGGATGAGCAAGGTTCGGAAGGACAGCCATATTATGCCCTCAGGGATCTGAAGAAAGGGAATTCAGAATTAGGAATTCCATGGAAATCCAAAATTGTAATGTAGCATGAATTCAAAATAAACAATAAGAGAAACAAGCTCTAAAATATTCTCTATACCATTAAGAAGTAAGAAAAGATAAATATGATTGATTTGATTTCCTTAGAATGCTATCAATCAAATGAAATAAGAGATTCTACTTTTGGAACATCCAAGAATATAAATAAGGAGACTTCAATTTGAAAGTCATACTACCAATTTTTAAAAATCAGAAGTGATTAAAACAGATTATCAGAGGACTTCATGAGGAAAGTATTAAAAACTATAATTCATTTAGAAACTATAGAATTTTAAAAAATTAAATAATTTTGGTGAGATACAGTTCTATGTTCTTTTCGTTAGTACACGAAAAGAAATATTATTAAACATGACTAGGAAATTAAGATTTTTTCAGTGAAGTCACTATTTATAAAATAATCTTGAGTAGTCTTATCCTAATTAATTAATAAAAGACTCTTCACTTGCCCCCACGACTTAAAAAGTACTTTTGAATAGCACAGATTTCATGACATAAAATCACATTCTTTTTGCTGAGTTCAATCATAACTGTTGACAGTTATGACCTAAATATTGTTTGTAAGGTTTTGACATTCAGAATGTATCATACAGACACTATAATAAAACTTGGTTAAATAAAAATAGTATTATATCTATAATAGTATAGATAGCAATCTGTGAGTGAGTTGGTTAATAGATCAAAAATGAAAGATTTATTTTAATATATCATCTGAAGTTAAATTATGTAACAGCTGGAAAGATAAAAAAAACAATTAGGGAACAAACCAAGCTGAGTGTTCCAGGTTAGGCTACTCACTCCTTCAACCATAACAATGCTGAGCAAAAACTTCACAGACACAAAAGAGAAAATGCCCTCATGATTGACATCCTTGAAAACTCAGCACAGAGAACTCACGAGTGACATCAGCAAGACTGAAGAATAGATTCTGAGTCATAGTCCTCGCAGGAAGAGACATGGACAACTAACCACAGATACCAAAACCTCTCTGAGCCTCCTAGAACCAGGGATGAGGCTGAGCTTTCTCTCATCAGGACTGAGAAAGGCCACATTAGACAGGTAAGAGGACTGGTTTCCCTTTGACCACATCACCCTCCCCCAAGCAGGCACAGTGCCAGACTGAGGGGTCCCTTATACCTTCAGTTTCTCAAGAGGGGAAAATAAAGCCCAAGGCAGATATGTGTCCTCAAGTGTCCATGTGCTTCCTGAGAGGCTAATCTTATAAGGAAAGCTGGGGAAATCATCAGGAATAGCCCACTGGAAGCGAGCCACAAACAAAGACAAAGACCAGGACTCACAGCTACCAATATGAAGATCATAGTCCCTTCTGGGCAGGGAGGCTGATCAACCCCACCAGCCTCCACAGACAGCCCCTTCCAACCAAGGAACCCAGCCAGTGACCCTGCCTTTTCAGTGCACCTATCATATAGCCTCACCCCATTGTGGGTCAGCCTGTGGCCCCACCCAACATGGGAACATAGCCAGAGGTCTTGCCTGATGTCCCAGCTCAGACAGCAGACTCACCAGCCTCAGGTATGGGCAGCAGCCCCAACCAACAACAGAAATGCACATGCAGATACTGAGGCCCTAAGTTCATAAGATAGATTGAATCATGACACATTATGATTGAATATTATGATTAAATTGTTAAAGGTCAAAGAGAAGGAGAATTCTGAAAGCAGAAAGATAAAATTGACTCATTGTATGGGACTGGGGTTGTAGCTCAGTGGTAGAGTGCTTGCCTACTATGTGTGAGGCACTGGGTTTGATTCTCAGCATCACTTATAAATCAATGAATAAAATAAAGGTATTGTGTTCATCTACAACTAAAGAATATTTTTAAACAAATGACTCATTGCATATAGAAGGAAGACCCCATAAGACTATCAGTTTTTTTCAGAAGAAGCCTTTCAGGCCAGGAGAAAGTGGGATGATGCATTCGAAATACTGAATGAAAAAACCTGTCAATTTTAAGTCCTTTGGGTATATGCCGAGGAGCGGAATAACTAGGTCAAATCATGGCTCCATTCCAAGTTCTCTAAGGACTCTCCATAGTGATTTCCATAGTGGTTGCACCAATTTTTAGTCCCACCAGCAATGTATGAGTGTTCCTTTCTCCTCATATACTTGCTAGTATTTATTATTACTCATGTTCTTTATACTGCCATTCTTACTGGAATGAGATGGAATCCCAGTGTAGTTTAATTTGCATTTCTCTAAGTGCTAGAGATATTGAACATTTTTTCATATATTTTTGACCATTCATATTTCTCTGTGAAGTGCCTGTTCAGTTCCTTTGCCCATTTATGATTGGGTTATTTGTTTTTGTTTTATTTATTTATTTATTATTTTATATTAATTTTATTTATGTATTTATTCTATGTAGGTATACATGATAACAGAATGCATTTTGATTCATTGTACACAGAAGGAGCACAACTTTTCATTTCTCTGGTTGTATGTGATGTAGAATCACAACACACATGCAGTCATAAAGCTATGATGTCCATCATATTCCACCATCTTTACTGCCCCCATGACCCCTCCCCTTCCCACCCCTGTGACCTGAGTTCCTCCATTCTTCCTGTGTGCTCCCCCCCATTATGGATCAGTATCCACTTATCAGAGGTTTTTGGGGATTGGCTTACTTCATTTAGCATAATATTCTCCAACTCTATCCATTTATCTGCAAATGCCATAATTTTGTTCTCTTTTATTGCTGAGTAATATTCCATTGTGTATATATACCACAGTTTCTTTATACATTCATCTATCGAATTGCATGTATGTTGGTTCCACAGTTTAGCTACTGTGAATTGAGCTGCTATAAACATTGAAGTGGCTGCATCACTGTAGTATGCTGTTTTTAAGTCTTCTGGGTATAGACCAAGGAATGGGATAGCTGGGTCAAATGATGGTTCCATTCCAAGTTTTCTAAGGAATCTCCATACTGCTTTCCAGATTGGTTGTGCCAATTTACAGTCCCACCAGCAATGTATGAGTGTGCCTTTTTCCCCACAACCTCGCCAACACTTATTGTTGTTTGTATTCTTGATAATTGCCATTCTGACTAGCATGAGGTGAAATCTTAGAGTAGTTTTGATTTGCATTTCTCTAATTGCTAGAGATGTTGAACTTTTTTTTTTTTTTTTTTTTGGTGGTACTGGGGATTGAACTCAGGGGTACTCGACCACTGAGCCACATCCCCAGCCCTATTTTGTGTTTTATGTAGAGACAGGGTCTCACCAAGTTGCTTAGTGCCTTGCCATTGCTGAGGCTGGCTTTGAACTCGCAATTCTCCTGTCTCAGCCTCCCTAAGTGCTGGAATTACAGGCTTGAGCCACTGCGCCCGGCTGAACATTTTTTCATATGTCTATTGATCGATTGTATTTCTTCTTCTGAGAAGTGTCTCTTCACCTCCTTGACTCATTTATTGATTGGGTTATTTGTTTTTGAGGTGTTAAGTTTTTTTGTTCTTTAGATTTCCTGGAGATTAGTGCTCTATCAGATGTGTGTGTGGCACAAAGATTGTTCTCAGAATGTCAGATCTCTGTTCACTTCATTAATTGTTTCTTTTGCTGGGAAGAAGCTTTTTAGTTTTATGGATTTTACTTCTTGAGCTATAAGAGTCTTGTTAAGGAAGTAAGGTTCTAATCTGACATGATGAAGATTTGGGCCTATTTTTCCTTCTATGAGGTATAGGGTCTCTGGTCTAATTCCCAGGTCCTTGATCCACTTTGAGTTGAATTTTGTGCATGGTGAGAAATAGAGATTTAGCTTCATTTTGCTGCATATGGATTTCCAGTTTTCCCAGCACCATTTGTTGAACAGGCTATGTTTTCTCCAGTGTACATGTTTGGCTCTTTTGTCTAGTATAAGATAACTGTACTTAAGTGGGTTTGTCTCTGTGTCTCCTATTCTGTACCATTGGTCTACATGTCTATTTTGGTGCTAGTACCGTTTTTGTTACTGTAGCTTTGTAGTATAATTTAAGGTCTGGTATTGTGATGCCTCCTGTTTCATTCTTCTTGCTAAGGATTGATTTGGCTATTCTGGGCCTCTATTCTTCCAAATGAATTTCATGATTGCCTTTTCTATTTCTATAAGGAATGACGTTGGAATTTTAATTGGAATCACATTGAATTTATATAGTGCTTTGGGTAGAATGGCCATTTTGACAATATTTATTCTGCCTATCCAAGGGCATGGGTTATTTGTTTTTTAGTGTAAAGGTTATTGAGTTCTTTATAGATCCTGAAGATTAATGCCTTACTGAGGTGCAGGGGGCAAAGATTTTCTGCCATTCCATAGACTCACTCTTCATATTCTTGATTGTTTTTTTAGCTGTGAAGAAGCTTTTTAGTTTGATACCATCCCATATATTGATCCTTGATTTTACTTATTGCACTTTAGGAGTCCTGTTGAGAATTTTGTTTCCTAAGCTGACATGATGGACTGTTGGGCCTACTTTTTTTTTGTAGTAGGCAGAGGATCTCTGTCTAACGCCTGGATCTTTGATTCATTTTGAGTTTAGTTTTATGCAGAGTGAGAGAAATGTTTCTATTTCATTCTACTATATGTATATTTTCAATTTTCCCAGAACGTTTTGTTGAAGAAGCCATATTTTCTCCAATGTATGTTTATGGTGCCTTTGTCTTTTAAGAGGAAACTACAATTTTGTTGGTGTGACTCTGTATCTTCTATTCTCTTCCATTTGGTCTTCATATCAGCATACTACAGAAACACAGCCACGTCAATGTTTATAGCAGCTCAAGTCACAATAGCCAAGCTATGGAACTAACCTAGGTGTCTTTTGATAGATAATTGGATAAAGAAAATGTGATATACATATGTACCCAATGGAATATTACTCAGTCATAAAGAAAAATGAAAGTGTGACATTTGCCAGTAAATGAATGGAACTGGAGAATATGCTAAGTGAAATAAGCCAATCCCAAAAAATCAAATGCCAAATATTCTCTCTGACATGTGGATGCTAACCCACAACAAAAGAATAGAAGTCTTTTGGATTAGACAAAGGGAAATGCAGGGAAGGGAGGATGTAGGGGAAAAGGAAGGACAGTAGAATTAATTGGACATAACTTTCCTAGTCTTGTATTTGAATGCATGACCAGTGTAACTCCACATCATGTACAACCACAAGAATAGGATCCTAATTAGAATAAGTTATGTATAGTATGTGCCAAAATACATTCTACTGTCATGTATAGCTCAAAAGAACAAATGAAAAAAGAAAACATAAAACCTGCCACACAAAAACACTATACTTGGAGAAACTGTTCTTCAGAAGTAAAGGAAAGATTATGATTTTTCTAAACCATACAAAACTGAGGGAGTTTATCACCACAGGTTGTGCCTTGAGAGGAAATGCTGAAGGAAGTTTTCCAAGCTGAAATGAAATAATTCCAATTAACAATGCAAAGGAAGGAATTTATAAACTTATCAGTGAAGCTAAATATAAAACCAAGTCAGAATTATCTAATCTTGTATCAGTGGTACACACATCATGTTCAATCCCATTATAAAAATTAAAAACTGACATATTAAAAATAAATTTTACTATAACAATTTGCTACAGGATTCATGACACCAAAAAAGAAATAAGACAAGTAATCAGAAGACTATGAGGAAAGTATTTAAAAAGTTATGACTCATTTGAAAAGGGAAGAGGAGAAGCACAAGTACAGAGGCTCTGTATGTGGGCGAGTGGAGTCATTATCAGTTTAGAATAGAGGTTGTACGTAGAACATATTTTACATAAGCTTAAGGACAACCACAAAATAACTTATAGTAGATACACAAATGATTAAGAGAAAGGAATTAAGTCATGCTACAAAACAATCTTCAAATCACAAAGGGGAAATAGAATAACGGAATAAGAATAGGAAAGGTAACAATTCACATAATGGCAACAGTAAATCCTTAACTAATAATAATTGCTTTAAACACAAATACATTATTTTCAAAACATTGAGTGAGTGAACAGTTTTTTAAAAATAAAATCCAATGATACATTGCCTATGAAAGACTCATTTTAAAGACACACAAAGACCAAAAATAAAGAAATGAAAAAAATAATCACATGCAAATGGTAATAAAGAAAGGATCCAGGTTATTACTTATATCCAAGAGAGACTGTAACTCAAAAGCTGCCCTAAGATACAGCCATTGTACTATTGGTAAAAGGGTAAATTCATCCAGAAAATATAACAATTGTAAATATTCATGCGCACAACATCGAACTATCTCAAAATATAAAGCAAACACTAAGAAAACTGAAAGGAGAAATAAATAGCAATACAATAACACTAGGAATCTTTACTATCCCACTTTGAACAATGAATAGATCATCCAGACAGAAAATCAATAAGGGAATAGCAGATTTGAGCAACTCTATAGACCAAATAGTCCTGATGGATATGTAGAACATTTCATCCCGTGACAGAATAGAATGTGTTCTTCTCAAGCACACACAGAACATTTCCAGGAGAGCTCCTCAGTTAGGACACAAAACACTTAACAAATTCAGAAAGGCTGAAAGAACATCAAGTGTCTTTTGCTGTCACGATAATGTGAAAGTAGAAATCAATGACGGTGAAAATCGGAAAATTCATTAATACATAGAAATTGAGCAGCACAATCCTAAACAACCAAAGGATTAAAAATAAATCGAAGAAAAAAAATAAAAAGTCCTTGAAGCAAATAGAAATAGAAACAAAACATACCAAAGGTATAGGATACAGCAAAAGCAGTTAAGAGGAAAGTACAGCTTTAAATGTCTACATTAAGGATGCTCTCTAACCACCAAACTCTACATCACAAAAAGCAAGCTCTCGAACAAGTTAACTTTACACTTTGAGAACTAGAAAAAGAATTGCAAATGAAGCCCAAAATGAGATGGAAGAAAATTTAAAAATAGAGCAAAAATAATTGAAAAGGAGTATAGCTAAACAAAAAGACAGATCAAGAAATCTAGCAGTTGTTTTCTTGAAAATACAAATAAAACTGACAAAATTTTAGCTAGATTAACAGAAAAAAGAGAGATAACTCAAAGAAATGAAATCAAAAATAAAAGGCAACACAATACTTCAGGCATAGCTAACATCACAGATCATTGGACAAAATTTTTTAAAAAATGGATAAATTCCTAGAAACATATCACCTACCTAGACCAAGTCATGAAGAAACAGAAAATCTGACCAGACCAATAATAAGTAGGGAGATGTGTTAGTTTTAATCACAGAGGAAAACCCATAAACATTTGGTTTCATCTCTGAATTCTACCGAGTAATTAAACAAGAAATAGTAACAATCTTCTCAAACACTTTTTTAAAAACTCATGAGTAGTGAATACTTCCAAGCTCATTTTAAGAGGCTGGCATCACCCTGATACAAAGTTGAACAAGTATACTACAAGAAAAGAAAGTTACAGGTTCATGTGACTTATAGATACCCATTTTCTTGACAAAATACTAGCAAAACAAATGTGACTATATTTAAAGGATCATACGCCATGATCAAGTAAGATTGATCATACTATGAAAAGATATTTCACTACATACAAATTGACAGGTATAATATACCACATTAATGAAATTAAAAAAAATCATGCAATAATCTCAATAGCTTCAGAAAAAGCATTTAGCAAGTTTCAAAGTAATTTCATATTAAAAATTCCCAATAAATTGGACAAAAGCAACTTGTATTGCTGTTGGCAATGGTTTTTTTGGACATAGCACCAAAAGAACAATGAATTAAAGCAAAAATGGACAAGTGGGACTAAGTCAAACTAAAAACTTTCCATAAAACAATGAAAATGATAAATAAAATGAAAGAAAATAAATGAAATAAAAAAATTCACAAAACATATCTCTGATAAAAAAGTAATATTGCATATATGTACGGAATTCTTATCAACTCAAGCACAAAAAAGAATTTGATTAAAAATGTGCACAAAATATAAATAAACATTTTTCTGAGGAAAATGTATAAATGGCTGATAAATATATGAAACAATATTCAACACCACAGATTATCAGGTTAATGCAATACAAAATCTACAATGAGATATTATCTCACATCTGTTAAGATGGCCATTGTTGAAAAGACAAGAGATAACATTTGGTGAGGATATGAAGGAAAGAAAACCCTTGTTTATGGGAATCTAAATTGGTATAATCACTATGGGAAATGGTATGGAGGTTCATAAATATACTGAACATAAAACTTCACAAAAATGCATCAACCCTCCTTCTGGGCATTTATCTAAATGAATTGAGGTAAGAATCTCAAAAGAAATATTTGCAATCTCATGTTAGTTGCAGCATTATCCATATTCAAGGCACAGAAATAATTTAAGTATCTTTTGACAGATGAATGGATAAAGAATATATGATATGTAAAATATATAATATTTAATATTCTACCATATATAACATATTTCCATATCATATTCTATATTATATTCATTGATATATATAAAGAAGCAAATAAAAAATAAACTATAAAAAAGAAGTAAATCCTGTTATTTGTGACAACATGGATAAAACTTGAGGTCTCTCTGCTAAGCAAAATAAATAAGACAAAAAAAAAGACAAATATTTTATGATACACTTTAATATGCAGAATATAAAATATTCAACCTTATAGAAATCAAAAGTAGGATGGTGATTGCCAGGAGTTTGGGCATGGGGAAATGGAAAGATAGTCAAATTATACAAACTTCCAATTGGTAGGGGAAAAGGTTCTGGCAATTCAATGCCCAGCATGTTGAATACAATTAACAGTACTGTATTGTATACTTGAACTTTGATAACTGAGTAGATATTAAATGTTTCAAGACACACGAAACCAAAATGGTAACCATGTGACATAATGGATGTGCTAACTAAAATGATTGTGCTATTTCACAATATATACGTTTGTCAATCATCACATTGTGCACTTTAAGTTTATATGATTGTATTTGTCAATTACCCCTTAAAAATTCTGGAGAAAAAGAAAATACAGAAGCCAAGACTATTGAATATTCTCCTATTACAAAGAAGGAGATACGACTGTGTGCACTACCTACTATAAACTATCTTACCTACCAGCCTCTGGAGTATTTTTATTTCACCTTTATAAAGTCATGAATCATTGGTGGTAAAATCTCCTACGTTGCAAAATGATTGTCAGTGTTCAGCTCACTTCTTTGTTCTACATAAAGCATAGTTACCCCATGGAATCCTCCTTAACATCAAAGCCTTTTCTTCCCACACATTTTAGTTTTCATTGTTCATTATTATGATCATTCCCCTATAATTATTTGCTCAATGAATTCATCAATCTACAAGATTAGTATTAAATAATTCTTCATTTTCATCTGTAATACTATCACTGCCACTCTTAAAAATTATAAATCTTGCTTAATTTTACACTACAAAAAGATGAAATCTTAGAAGATTTCACAAAACACACGCCAGTTTATCTGAATCATTTAAAAATAATAAATAGTCTTTGGTTCATCCTTAATTCCAATTTCTCATAACTTAGATTCACTCTCTTGATTAAATAGTGTCATCTATAACTGCACAAGAGATTCACCCATTTCATAAGGATAGTAAAACATTGTTACAAGTTGATAAGGGTATTACAAGAAAGATAAGTTGCAAAATGATTTTTCTCATAAAAATAAACAAATATTTTAATCAGAATATAAGCAAATAAAGTGTGGCAATGCATGAAAATAACAACATATGATGCATAAATTAGTGGAGAACAACAAAGATAGTTTAACACTGGAAAAATGATCAATGTAATCAATCATTTTAACTGAAAAAAAAGTGTTAAAGTTGGAAGATGTAGGAAAGTATTTGGGAAAATTCATAACTATTCATGATTTTGAAAACTCACTTTTTTTTAAAATTTTTTTAAAAAATTTTTTCTTAGTTGTAGATGGACACATTGTCTTTATTTTATTGCTCTGTATGTGGTGCTTAGGATTGAACCCAGGGCCTCAAGTATGCAAGGCAAGCGCTCTAAGGCTGAGCCACAATCCCAGCCCCTGAAAACTAACTTTTTAAAACTGAAAAATATATTTTTTCCAATCTGGCAAGTAGAGTACTAAAACAAATTCTAGAAGAAAATTGCAAAAGTCTCTGGATTCTTGAAATAAATTTCATTTAACATTATAATTAATGGCGAGATGACAATCAATGCTTTTGAATATTGTACTAGAAGTTATAGCTAATACAGTAAACAAAAGCAATATCATATACTTAGGAATAAACTGAATAAAATGCCAAATACTTCTACTAATCTTTTGTAGACAAATTCAAGACTTTTATAGAAAGCTCTAACTTGTTCACATATTAGAAGACTCAATTATCTATACACTAGTGAATAGTAATCCACATGCCAGTATAATTATGTGTGCATGTTAATATAAATTGAAAGTTTAATTCTTAAATGTATTTGACCATGAAAAATATCTAAGGCACTCTTGAAAAAAGTGATTTGGAGAACTTTCACAACCTGATAAATATACTTACTTCAAAGCTTCAGAAATCAAGATGATATGGTATTTTGAGAAATGTAGAAAAGAGAAGTGAAACATCAAATAGTGACCAGAAATTGACCTACTTGTCTTACTCATGTGAGTTATGGCAAAACTTACAATGTAGCTAAATGAATCAAGAACTGTGTTTTCAACAAAGGAGTCTAGGTAAATTGCATATCCATACCGAAGAAGAGAAAAAAGAAAAAAAAATCCTACCTCACATCATATAAAGTAGTTTCAGATGTATTATATATTTAAATATAAAAGGTTAAAATCCAACATTTTTAATAGCAATTATCATGTATTTAATCATTTAATCATTATCTTTAAGCAATAAAGACAATTTAAATAGGACCTAATCCCCTACAAAAAATTACTTGGGACTAGAGATATATATCTTAATGATAAAGTATTTGCCTTGCATGCACAAGGCTGAGTTCAATCCCCATCACCACAAACAAAATTAAAAACAAACAAAAAATCCAGAACTTGAAAAAGAGGATAAATTGGGAAATATTAAAATCAAGAATCAATGATGATCACAATAGAGCATTGAGTAAGTGAAATGGTGAGCAGAGTTAGAGATGTTTTCAGTACATATAATTCACAAGGGCTCAAATCAAAAATATATAAAGAATGTCTGCAAACTATTTTGAGCAATCCTGCAAACCCAACAGAAAAATCAGCAAAAGACTACAAAAACTTTCGATTCACTATAGAGAACATGCAGATGGCTTATAATTTTTAATGCATAAATTAATTAGTCATTGAGGATATACAAATTAAAACACAATATATCACTATTGCCCACCCAGATGAATCACTAAGCTAACAAAAGACAGACTGTAATAAATTCAAGGATATGGAGAAATTAGAGTATCCCCATATTACTAGTAGAGCAAATTCATACAGCTGTTTTGGAAAGCATTTGGTAATATATACTAAATTTGAAATATGTGTTACTGATGATTCAGAAATTTACTCTCAGGATATAAATAACAAAAATACTCACGTGCAATTTACACAAACACATTTACAACAACAATCATAGAAGAATACTTCCTAATAACTCCAAACAGGAAGCAACCCAAATGCTCACCGGTGGTAAAACTCTTCAATGCACCACATATTCACAGAAAAACACATGACAGGAAGCTATCGAAAGGAAATGAACAGACTTGGGCTTCAGTCGGTGGGACACACGATTCTTACAAACAATGTTGATTTTAAGAAGCTACTTCTTTCACCATATAATTCCATATACCTAAAATATAAAATGGAAACAGAAATGCCTTCTGTATTACTAACAGGATCATCTTCAGAGGGTTAGTGACTGGATGGGACAGAAGGGGATTAGAGACTACGAGCTCTGTTCTAGGTCTTGTTATAACCACTAATCCCTTGATAGGTTTACTTTGTGAAAAATCACTCAAAGGTACATTTATGACTACTATAACTCTGTATTGACTTATATTTAATTTTAAAAATATAACAGTAAATTCAACAAAACAAGGAGAATCCTAATTTTACCATCTCTGGGTAAGTTCCTGGCTAACGTTCTGTGAAATTCACTGTATATATTTTGTGAGAGATCCTTCTATTCTTACATAAAGTTTTTTTTTTAATAATGAATGTTCATATGAGAGCTATTAATATGATTATATAATTAAATGCTTTATTTTGTTAGTAAAGCAATAACTAGTGACATTGGTTTTAATTTTTAAATCTGTGCTTGCATTTACTGAAGTAAATTCAAATTTGTTGAGATGTATTTTATTTTTTGTAAGCTACTGAAATCAGCACACACATATATTCATGAGTAATATCTTTGAATTTTTCATTATCTAATAGCCTTGTCATGTTTTTATTTCAGAATTACTCTAATCTCATAAACATCTCAAGGAGTATATTATCTTCTATTCCTTCTGGAGTCAGTAAGAGTTTGTATCTGTTTGGCATTATTTCTTCTGTACATATTTGGTGGTAATCATTTTTTACATAAACTGAATTTGGAGGTTATATTATGGGAAGATTTTTTAAAATTTGAATTAAAATTCAATAAGTTTTAATTTTTACAAATGTAAAACTATTCAGACTATGTATTTCTTTGAATCTTCATGATAGTTTGACCATTTCATATTTTTTAAATATTTAATGGCATGAAGTAATTTATAATATCCTCTATGACCCTTTCCATGACAAGAAATTCCTCCTTTCTAAGCTATATTAATCATTTATTTTATAATATTTTTACACTTTAGCAATCTCATAAAATTATCATAGATTTGCTTAATCCTCAAAAGATGCCAAAATTTGGCTTGTTAATTTTTATTAAATATATTTTTCACCAAGTGCAATGGTGCATGCCTGTAATCCTAGCAGCTCAGGAGGCTGAGGCAGGAGGATCACAATTTCAAAGTCAACCTCAGCAACTTAGCAAGGCCCTAAGCAACTTAGCAAGACCTTGTCTCAAAATAAAAAATTTATAATGGGATGGGGGTGTCTCAGTGGTTAAATGCCCCTAGGTTTACTACCTGGTCCAAAAATCAAAATAATAAATAATTTTTTTGAATTTTATTAATGTATGTTCTTATGCCACTGTAGTCCCTCACTCTAATTTCTTTGTTTAATTTTCCTTTATTTTTTATTATTAGGTACTTTGGTTATTTATTTTTTTCTTCATTTTTTTAAGATTATGAAATACAAATTACAAATTTTAAAGCATGACTCCATTTCTCCTAAGTCCTGGCATATTATTTTCAAGAGCATATAAATCAACATATTTTTTAATGTCTGTTATGATTTCTACTTTGAGCCATGTGCTATATACTCTCTTCACAAAGATTTTCTTATATTTGTTACTTTTCTGTAATTAATTTATATTTATGTGGTGAGAGAATAATAAAACACCAATCTTTTTAAGTTTATTGAGAGTTTATAGCTTAACATCTCAATATTCATTCAGAAAAAAAATTGAAAGTACTTGGTAAAGAAAAAATAAAGTGCATAAAATATTCATAACCAATATAACTAAAGGTGAAATGTTGTTAGAGCCACATTGAGGCATTAGAATTTAGAAGTGATTCATCTTTGTAATAAACGGAACTCATTTCTAGGTGTTCTTTCTTCTGTCTAGTAAAACTTTATGTCAAAATCTATCTGGTATTTATTGTGGCTACCTGTGCTTTAATTTGTTGAATATTTTTAGGTGACATCATTTTCTATCCTTTTACTTAATACATTTATATAATTGTATTTAGGTGTGTCTTTCAGAAGGGGCATGTTATCTACAGCTTTTATCCAATGTTTACATTTCATTTTAACATATCTAAGTTCATTAATTACTGATTTATTTGGTTGAAAGTTAACAAACTTTCCACTTGTTTTCCTTTGTCTAGCTATGATCATTTCCTTTTTTTGTGTTAGTCAGCATTTCATTGCCGTGGCCAAAATACCCAACAAGAACAAGAGGAAGGAAAGTTTATTTTGGCTCAAGGTTTCAAAGCTGTTGTCCAGATGGGCCAAGGTCATTGCTCCAGGCCCAAGTTGAGGCAAAACATGAATGCAGAAGGGGCAGGAAGCGCAGAGAAGGAGAGAAGGTCGAAGTGTCCCAGGGCAGATGCACCCTTCCAAGGCAAGACCCTGTGACTCACTTCCCCCAACCATGATCCCCAGTCTTCAGTGAAACTAGGAAGGACTGATTAGGCTACAGCTCTCACAATCCAATCATTACCCCAAACTTTCCTGCATTTTGGGGGACACATCGTAGCCAAACCATAAAAATTATGTCTCTTTTCATGATTATTTTATAATGAGCTTTTAAAAAATTACTTTCTTTTTGTAAGATAACTATACACAATTCAGTTGGTTGCCCTAAATATGATAGCATTCCTTCCTGATATACATTGAAATCTATCCTCAAATTTTGTGCTTATCACATCTTGGTTAAGCCAAGAAAACAAAACACTTTATCTCACTCATCTCCATTTGAATCTTAATCCTATGCTTTTCCCTTGTGTTTTATCATACATACACCTGATAAAGCACTTTCTTAGCTTTCATCATATTCACTGATTCCCATATTTCCTCTTTTTGTCAGTATTGATTTTTCCCAATGTGCCCTAGCTTTAATCTAGTTGTTTTCGCTTTATTCTTAAGAATTCCTGTGATTTCCCTTAGTGTGTGTGCTAATAAATAATTCTGTTCAACTACCTATATTGTTAGTCCTTATTTTAAAGGAATTTTTGCTAATTACTAGATAATTTTAATTCACTTATTGGAGATGTACATTTCACCAACTAGAAACTTTTTGTTGTAGTTTTCAGCTGTCCAGCTAGCTCTCCTTGACAGTAACATGTCTTTTCTCCAGCTTCTTTGAGGATGTTCTCTTTTCCTTCATTCTTTAGCAGTTTTGCTATGTGGCTAGGTGTGGATTTCCTTGTATTGCTCCTGCTCCAGGGAGACTGATTCTCAGATTTGATTTATTGCATTTTTTCTGAAAATCCTCTCCAATTGTATCTTCACTACTGCTTCAGTCTCATTCTTTTATGCACATTTTCTGAAAATTAGTATTTAGTTTTATGAGAACTTCTCAGTATAATCTCTACAATTTTTTTTATCTCTGATCCATTACATTGGAATTTTTGTTTGTGGCATTTTGATTTCTTCTGATTTATTATCCAATTCACTAATTTTCTATTTAGCTGTGACTATATGCTATAAAATCTTCCCCCTCCATTAAAATGTATTACAATTATTGAATTAGAATATTTTTAGTCTTTAAGACTCTGACAACTTCTCAATAATTTTTTTTAGAAGGAATAGCTCAGATAGCTCAGACACTTTAAAGTATATATCCTGCAATGCCATTATCTATACTCCTTTTAATCAGTGGGATTTTTTTCTCTTAATTTTTCTATCATATTGATTTGTGACCTAGCATGTCTGCTTATTTTATACTGAGATATGGAAATTATATGTAAAATATTTTATAAGGTATTTGATCTAACTCTAGAGAAAGATTCTCTTTACAATTGGTAATGATCTAGACTTGGTGATTCATGGTCACTTTTACCATAATATAGATATTTTAAGTTAACCTCAGTCTCTTAGTCTTTATACTCTGAGGGATAAAACTTCCAGGAAGGTAAGACAGCTTTTTCCTCAGAATGCCTTGAGTTCCAATTCATCCCCTGGTCTTGCACAGTTGAAAAAAGTGTTGCTCAGGTGATCTACCCCTTGGATACCTCCTCTGGGTATTTTTTTAGAGTTGACCTATATATTGAGTTCTTATTCTGAATTTTCTTCTCCTCTTGAATTTTAGCTTCATATTCTTACACTGCTTGTTAATAAATAAATACGTTATCAGGACAAGATACTTGTTCCCTGGTCATGATTGGAATCCTCCAGAATTATGCCACAAAACAAAAAACAAAAACAAAAGAGCTTTTATCTTCTTCTGAGATTATTTAGAGCTTAACTCTTCGTGGTGTGTATTGTTAATGTCTATATCCTCTTTTGGAATAAAACATATGCCCACAATAGGCTATGTTTTTACTTTATTGATGTATGTTTAGTGCCTAAGTGATGCCTGACATATAGAAGTGGCTCACAATTGGCAATATACAATTAATAAAAAAATAGAAAAATTGACTAAGCAATTTTGGGGTTTTTTTGTGTGTTTACTGTGATTCTTTTAAAAAAGGCTATGAATTAAAATAGATAAAACATCACTCAACAGC
The DNA here is from genome assembly GCA_028644305.1 of Xerus rutilus. Classification (NCBI taxonomy): domain Eukaryota; kingdom Metazoa; phylum Chordata; class Mammalia; order Rodentia; family Sciuridae; genus Xerus; species Xerus rutilus. Next base: position 7,111,271 of record CM053408.1, on the reverse strand, counting down.
CATATCAGTAATACTTGACACATGGTAGATAATCAATAAATGTTGTTGAAGGAACAAAAGGCATGTTTACAAAGGGCAGAGAATTGTTTTGTTTAGGCAGTACATAGCTCTACTTGTCAAGATATTGAGTTTTCTGTTTCTTCTCCCCTGGGATTGTCAGACAGCCATCACAAAGAGCCAACAGGCACTCTACTGGATATGCTGTTGATGCTAGATAAATGCTTGTTGACATTGACATTGGCACTGGACCAGTGTGTAAAAGGCTGCATTGCATTCGTACAAATATCAATGCCTAACAAAATTGGTTACTTCTCTATTAAACTAGATATATTCTTAAACAGACAGAGACACGTGAACCCACCTGTTGTATAGAAATGATTGCTTCAATGAAATTATTTGTATGACTGACAAAGTTCTATTAATGGGGTCTGTAAATTAGTCATCATTTTCTCATGTATTCAATAATTGTCTATGGATTTCAAAGACTTGTCAGGCATCTAATGTCTACACCCAGAAGGACAAGAAATGATACTGAAGTTCATGTAATAAAAATTCTCATACTCTAGCATAAATTTAAGAAATATCAGGAATTTAAAATAAAATTTTTATATATTAAAAATTCAAAAAAAAATCATAAAATAATGCATAAAATTTTAGTTCAATTTTTTCAAGTTTAATTTGAAATCAAGAACTAAAGAAAGTTTTAAAAGAAACCAAATAGTAGTTTGTATTTGATTACTTGATGACTAAATATAACAATCTCTTTTGTTTCTCACACTTATATCATGTCTAAATTTTTCAAAATATACTAGCCAGTTATTTACTTTCTGATATGAATATCATGTAAAGTGCAAAAGTTCTTTTTAAATCAGATTTCTTTAATCATCAATAGCAAGGGGTACTGAACAAGTAAAGAAGAAAAATGGTAAATGTAAATTTAGAAAAACTCTAAGTATACGAAGTCCAAATATATTGCAATGCTCAAAGATATAAACTGATATCTGAGCAGCCACTTTTAACAACAGCTCTGTCATCTAGAAAATGAAATCATTTGACAAAATAGTCTCTCCTAGTCCTATAACATAATAACCAAGATCAGTAATGTCTCTCTTTTAAAAAAAGAATTATTGTGAATTCAACTGTAGTTTCTTTCTGCCTTTAAGAACAAACTGGTCTTAGGTTGCTCTTACATAACCCTCTTCCACTCATCTCGTCTTTAAAAATTTTTCAAGCTTTTAAAGTAAGTTAATTTCAAACCAAATGAATGAAAACATATTATTACTTCATAAGGAAATATTTTACAAAGAAATGCTTAGGCTAACAATGTATATGACTAACACTGATAGAGTAGATCTGGAAAGAGTTAACATTTTGTAGTAAATTGATAGTCATACAATAAGCAATATTTTTGTTTTATTCTGTAATGAGTAAAATCTGTGAAAAGTTATTAGAAAAGATAGAAACTCAGTTCAAATTTAAAACCATCATTTTGTTTTGGGTTTTTTGGTCAAGACTTGATTTTACTTGAGAACAAACAAATTAATCCATCCATCCAGGTTGCCAGTTTAGAAACTTCAGTTAATTTTAACCATACTCAAATTATCCTCCCCTATACAAAAATACTGACACTTGTTTCTTCTTTTATAATTTTCATAAACAGACGCTGCCTTCAGAAACTAGAAGAATGTAATTTGTAACTTAAAATATCTCAATGTATACAAATTCAGAATACTAAACAAGTGGAAATTTACAAAGATTTTTAAATTGTAGTTTGCAATAGCCTGCGGTTCCTAGCCTGTGAGATTTCTAAAAGAGCTCACCAAAGTGTCCAGAAATCTACAACAAGAAGAGAATAATTTTTGATTTGCCAAAGTACCCCAAAACCAAAGCTATAACTAGACATGGAGTAATCAATGCCATATTTTATGGCAACAGTGAAATTATTATGAGCATCAATCTAATCTAAGGTGAATCTTCTACAAGTAAAAGTAAGAAGAGAAGCATATCTGTCATTTAATATTTTAACTGTTTTAGTCAACTTGTCATTTAATATTTTTAACTGTTTCAGTCAGCTTTTCATTGCCGTGACCCAAAGACCTGAAAAGAACAACATAGAGAGAAAAAGTTTATTTAAGATCATGGATTCAGAGATTCAGTTCATTGTCTTCTGATTCCATAACTGGGACTGAGATAAGGCAGAACGTCATGGTAGGAGGATGTGACAGAGGAAAGCAGCTCAGGACATGGCAATTAGGAAGCAGGGAGAGATCTCCACTTGCCATGGACAAAATATAAACACAGTGACCTACCGCCTCCAGCCAATCCCAATCTGCCTACAGTTACCACCCAGTTAGTCCATATCGGTGACTTCGTCCACTGAGTAAGTTGAGGCTCTCATAACCCAATCATTTTACTCTGAATGTTCTTGTTGAGTTGAATTAACAAACTTTAAAAGCATGAAAAATTTAAAAGTGAGATGACTGGAACAGTATAATATCAATCTAAGACCAGTCTCTTCTTAGAGGCAGGAAGAAAATACAGTTGAATACACAGTAATTTTCTCCTTTGAAAGAGAACTGTTACATTGTGACTATCAAGAGGAACGTTATTGCAGGCATTAAGATCAAAATTGAAGGCCCGATGGAATTTTGGCAGAGATATAATATAATTAAGTTCATACCACTACATCACCAAAAATGATGACTGAGTATAGATCAAAGACGAGTAAGGACAAAACACAAAATCAAAGAGAAACAAGTAGAGAAACACCATAAAAACTCAGATGAAAGGGAATTGTGGCTTGCACCATGGTAGGAGAGGTTGGGGAGGTAAGAATTTCCCTATGTCAAATAATTTTTAAACCTATGGTGGAAAGGATTTTATGTGGTACATAGGAGAAAGAATGGAGTCCAGCAACATTCTCAGAATCAAGGCCTAAATAGCTCTCAGAATAGAGTGGCTGATAACAGCAATGTGTAAAACTCATGAGAGAAATTTTCTGTAGAAAAGAGAACTCTGTGTGTGATGTGTGAAGTTTAGGATCCCTGTTAATCAGCCCAGTGAAGATGTTAGGTGAACCGCTGGAAATGTGAGATCAGAAGCTCAGAGTTCTAGAGAGAGAGAGATGTTTGGGTATTACTTGCACACAAAGAACACGTGAGTTGTAAATCCATGAGAATTGAAGCCAATACGAAGGGATTTATTGTAAAATGAAGGTAGAGGGGTACACCACTTAGGGTCATAGGAAGTTAGAGTTCTGGGACAGGAGGAGGAACCAGAATGAACTGAACAGGGGCAGCCAGAGAATGAAATGGAAAACCAAGGAATTTACCTGTCTTCATCTACAATGCAATCATTTACTTGTGTTAGAATAAACTCAAGGGTACTTATATCATAGTTTGGGTTATAACAGATTTTTCCGTCATTTCTTTTTTGGCTCACATTGTTATGCTGTATTGTGAGTCCCTTCCTATGTACCTCTGAAATATCCCCATCACTGCAGGTTTTTAGTTGTAGTTTTAGTTCTTTTTTGGGTTTTTGCACTTTCTCACTTTTGAGCACTACAAAATGTTCCAGATTCCTCCTGTAATATATTCGCCTCCTTAGCCCAAGACTCTGCTATTTCTCCAAAGAGAACTGAAAAACTTTTTAAATTTAAAAACACATCTGTAAATTTTTTTCCTAATATTCTGTAAGGCCATAGGTTCCTTGTTTTCTGCATGAAATAGAAATGAAATAGGATTATATATTTTAATGTAACAAATTATCCCCAAAATAATTTAAAAATACTCAGAATAGCTTGCATATAAATAAACCCTTTTAAGACTGAATAATATTATAAGAATCTTGCAAGCACAAATTTACTGAACTCTGGCAACAACCCTATTAAGTAATGTGATGGGATCTCCGTTGAGTGTTTAACTTCATGTTTCTTCACATCAGAAAGCCATGAGGTTGTTGATTATTATTGTCCCCATTTGATACTTGGGGAAACTGAATTCAGGCTCACATAGATAGCACTTTGGGGCTTGGAATTTGAATTCAGAATTATTAGATTCTCAAATACAAATTCTGAATTAGTAATGATTGTCTTTTTGGTTGTATTTGTGCTGGGAAAAACAAATCAAGTTCTCTTAGTTATTGCTACTGCAAAATAAAGGAATTCAATACCAGTATTTAAGGGTTCTTCTGAATTATAAATGCTGTGATTCAGTGACTTTCCCAGTTTCCTAATGGAGTTAGATGGCTTTCTCTCTCCCTCTCTCTAATCTAATCTAATACAATGTTATATATATGTATATGAATATATTATATTTACCTCCTGTATACATGTCTGGAAAAGCATTTATTACATGGAACTAAATTTTTCTTCACATGTCCCCCTTTAAAAGCTTGAATCACCCCCATATAATTCAGATCAATTTCTTGCAAGGATCATGGAGAAGATACAAAATGCAGTTTAATGATTAAGTAAAATAATTAAGTGAACCACCAAGGAAAGATGGAAAGTCTTGATAGGCAAGGAAAACGTTAAGTCATTTTTTTAAATATTCAAGAGAATTGCTTGCCATTGCTTATCAGGGTTTTCAGATTATAGCCAATCTCACATTGCTAATCTTCAGACTAGATATTTTAACAAACTTAAGTATTATAAAACTGGCAAAAAATTTGTTTTAAAAAGTGAAAGACAAATATCTCTCTGATTTTATTTATTAAAGGTACATATAAAATACAATACTCAGGAGAAACAAATGTTGTTTCTAAGCAACAGAAATTTACATAGAGTAATTGACTCAGATTTCAATCCAATTTTACTAACATATTTTCAGTATAATTTATGACTGCTTCATTTTGAAATACTTATTGTATTTTTAAAAGTAGATTGGTAAAGATTGGTCCAATTCTCTGTTTAACTTATCTAATGCCTGAGCTTTAATTGAGTTTATCCATCAAAGTCAAATTTCATTTGGAGAATGGATGTCAGACTACAGCACTTAGCAATGACAAAGAAAGGACTTTAAATTAACTAACAATAGTTTCTTAGGACAAAAAAATCTATATTTATGCTCTGCTTAGAACTTTAATTCAAATTATAAAAAATACTAATGCTGAATGATGCTAAATATTGAGTAGTATCCCTATAAATTTGAGGCATATGATAGGATATTTAAATCTAATAAATGTAGATATTGAGCCATGCAAATTTGTAGAATTGTGTCAATAAGTAGATGAAGTTTCTTCTATGATTAACTTATGTACAATTTAATATGGTTTGGTTTGCATATTAAAGACTCATTGATGGTGATATAACTGTCAGTGTAATCAGAATACAAAATTCTTTCCTTTGATATTTAAACAGAAGAGCTTAGAGAATGAAGAAATTAAAGAAAGAAAAGTATCCACATTTTCTGTATTTTCTGAGTAATGACCATTCCCCATTGCCCATGGCTAGTATGGTTATTTCCCTTATGTTGTAGTTTAGATATAAGGTGTCCCCAAAAAGCTCCTGATAAGGCAAAGATAGTCAGAGGTGAGATGATTATGAAACCCTTAACCTAATTAGCCCATTGACTTGATTGATAGGTAGACACTGTAGCCATGTAGGATGTGGCAAGAGGAGCAGGTTGTTGGGGGTATACTGTTAGGGTTTATGTTCTGTCTATGGCACTCAAGTTGTCTTTGCTTCATGAACTGAGCAGCTTTCCTCCATCATATGCTTCTTCCATAATGTTCTGTCTCAACGCAGCTTAGAGAGATGGAGTTGACCCACCATGGACAGAAACTCTAAAACAATGAGCCCCAAAGAAACCTTTTCTCCTCTCACTGGTTCTTGTCAGGAATTTTGGTCACAGCAATGCAAACCTTGAATAAAACACCATGGCTCTAGAGGGCATGATTGAAATAATCATGTTTGTCAAATGGCAGAATTCCTACATTGGTCACATGATCCGTAGAGTAACAGCTGTTATGGTAGCACAGGCCAGGTGAGTCTCTACCTTTCAAAATAATATACCAACAGCAATTTCCACTTCTGGAGGCATATCAGAGGTCTGTGTCATTACATAGGGCCTTGACAAATGTACATGTTGATTACTACCATGTGTCCACTTAACTTTCTTATTTGTCTTGTGTAGAAGACAAAAGTATTTTCAGAATAGTAAGGTATTATCATAAACAGTGTGATCGTGCTCACTGTTCTGGATGTATATTTTGGATGTTTCAGGGGTGTGTACGCATGCACCCATGCATGATTTGGTAAACAGCTCTTGATTTGACCAGGGGATTATTTAGTACATCTATAAATAAAGACCATAAGAAATGATTTGCTTTCAGCAAAACATGGACAATAATATACTTTCACAATATGACTTCAATATATATATATACTGTTCATTGAAAGTGCATATAAAGATGTTTAATATGAAGAATGTAATCTGCTTATAATTTTGTGCAAAGTTAGAAAAATTATGATTGTAACAATTTTTTTCTATTTGCCTCAACAAATGTTTTCAGTGAATAGTGTGTACAGCTTCTGATAATTTGTTTTTTTCTGTTATGTTTGCCAACATG